>CM061233.1:4049005-4553847 GCA_030844895.1 Ambrosia x helenae | reverse complement strand
GGAGTCTGGGAGAAGTTTTTTGTGCTGTCTCCCGCCAGAAGGCGGTGATTGAATGCCTAAAGGGTCCTCATTTCAGGATTTTTTGACCGTTATCCTGATTGGGGGTTTGGGTCAATGCATGTCTGTAGTGGAGTACAAGACTATGCTCAAGTACCGGTTGATGATCCCTATATATCCAGAGGATGAAACTGCCCCATCTGTCGTTAAGCTTGCATGGATAAATACGGGGAGCACACAATTCATTGCAAAGAACTCATTGGGTTCAAATACCGGCATGACTGGGTGAGAGATGTTTTGTGGGACATCCTGAGAAGAGCTGGGATCTCTGCCAAAAGGAGGCCCTTATAAAGTTTCTCACAGACCCTGCAGAAGGGAGATCCACCCTGCGACCAGCAGATCTGCTTGTCTTCGGTTTGGAGAGGGGGAAACATGCTTGCGTGGACCTTACAGGGGTATCTCCTTTGGTTGGGTTAAGGGAAACAGGGTTTGTAGCTAGGCAAGCATCAAGAAAGGCGGAATCGAAGAAAGTAGATAAGCATGCTAAAGCTTGTGCAGAGAACGAACATGTTTTATCCTTTGGCCTTTGATACCTTTGGCTCCCTAGCGCCAAAAGCTATTCGTTTCTTGACCAGGGTCTAACGGGTCATCCACAACAATAGTTCATCTCCAGGGGGAAAGGATTTGTCTTTGGTAGACTAGGGTTCGCAATTCAGAAAGGGGTGGTGGCGCAGCGCTTGTTGCCCGTCTACTTCTGTTGTGATGTAACTTTCATATTATGTTTTAATGAAAGAGATTAATTCAGTTAATAATAATAATAATAATAATAATAATAATAATAATAATAATAATAATAGAAAAGCATATAAATTTATTTGATTTTTAGAATAAATAAAATTACACATATAAAGTTGATGAAGTTGGATTTAAATTAGAAGACGAACACGACTTTTACATCTGATTCCTTCCCGACCTCTCCCAAATACACACAGGGTATCTTATCTACTGAAAAATCCATTGGTGTAAAGATCTTATACTTAGTAAAGAAAGTGAACTTTTTTTTTTATCATATATGCAATGTTTGTACTCCACTCATTTATATTTCCCTTAATTTTTTGGTAGACCGTCATCATAAGGAATCATTATCTTAAAACCACATAAAATTATTAAATCACATTAATATGTCTTTCCATTGTTAGTAAACATGACAAATCAACTTTATTACTTCGTGTAGGTGGCTCATTTTGGTATATAATGGAGGACTTGATGCTTGTTAACAACAATACCCAAGAAATCATCTACTACCCATTAAATTGTCTTCAAATAAATATACCTTTTATACAATACGTATACGTATTGTGATGCATATACGTTTACGTATACTTATAGAAATTATGTGGTATAGATAAGATGAATACGTAGAAGAATAAATTGATTTCTAACTATGTATAAGCCTCACTTCTATACGATTATAGCATAATTAATATCTCAGTTGCAAATTAAGTATGTCACAGTGATTAGAATATCAATAGCACTCCAGTACCATAACTTTAATGTCTTGTTTAACACTTTTCATTTCTCTAGTTAACCATGGACATTCATGATGATATATTAAACAAAATCCATGTCATGATGTATTTCACTCCCGATCGAAGAGTTTTTTTTTTTTTTTTTTTTTTCGTTTTCATCAAGTTAACGGGCATTAAAGAAGCGTTTCTTTGGTTGGATTAGGATATAAGGTTTTGGACCTTTGGTGGTGGCAGATACATTCATAGACCTCAAGCGAGATTTTTGTTTAAGGTTGTTTTTTTGAAGTTTACATGAAAATTTAATTATCATTAAAAGAATTTTTAATTTTCATGATCTGTTTTTTACTAATAAAATCTACAAATTGTCCTCTAAAGAATTATGTCAAAATGATATTTTATAAGTTATTTAAAAAGTTGAGAGGGTGTAAATGTAAAAGTAAATGTTTAAAAGTTGAGGTGAGGTTAAAAAAAAAGTAAAACTATATCATGTCATTGGCTTGATATTAACATGTCCACGTCAATTTTTAAATTTGGATTTTGGGCATGTTATTTCACGAGTTGATTGGAGTTTTTAATCGGATTAAGGGTGTTTGATAAGATTTGTCTGATTAAGTGCTGAATCAATTGAGAAGGTCCAATGGTTCAGCAACCATTATCAGCTGAATGGTTTAAGAGCTTAATGGATTCATTCAGATGCTTTTTTTTTTTAGTTGAAGTCAACACTCTTAATGCTGAATAATTAAGAGCCGAATGATTAATAAGTTTATTAAGATACTAAAAAACACCCCTTAAGAAGTACTTTTTTTTTTAACGGTGAACTTCACTAAAAAACTACCAACCACAAAATGGGGGAGGCAAGACAAACAACTCACATAATTACAAATGTACACCACTCGTTCCAAGTCAACGACTTTAACCTAGCTCTATTTCTCGCCCAAAGGAAACCAACGCCTTGACCTCACTAATAATGTCTCCATATGGCCGTCTTGCTCTCGAACTTGAGCTTATTCGAGCCCTCCATAAACTCCAACAACTAATATTAATGATAACTCCGCGTGCCACACAGATATTACAGAAGGTTTCTTTCGCCCGACGCTAAAATTTGGAGTTAATTACAAATGACATCTATACTTTTTGGAACTTACACCAAAGTGGTGTTATTTTTTATACCATGTGTTAGCATGTTGGCTTGTTGGGGCTTCAATGAGAAAAAAAAAAGTGTTCTCATATGTTGTCATGTAGACGATTTTTTTTTTTCATCGTTCAAATCACTAAAGGGTAATGTGTAAGGGCTTTAATAGAATACATCTAGAATATTCTTTGTTATATTTTACAGAGAGAATTGTATAGGAACTATATTCCTTAAAATGGGGATTGACTAATTGCTTGTAACCTCTATATAATTATTTTATCAATGAAAGATTAGCAAGGATTGAACCCATATCCCTCTTTATGGTATCAAGCCTAACCCGACGCTCCTTTCCTAATTATCCTGCCCACTACCATTCTTCCTTTTCTGATTTTTTTTTTTCTTTTTCTGATCTGCAGTCATTTTACCATCCCTTTCCTGTCGATCATGTCTTCTCTTACATTCTGCGGTCACCGTTACAAACATTAAAAAAACTGTGCCCCCCTTATCCTTGATGCAGACAGAGCATACAACACATGGGCCAAACTATTCACCATACACTGCAAAGCATACGATGTGTATGATCATCTCCTACCTCGTGTTGTTGTGTCACACCACGACAATGGCGGAAACACGTGGCGCGACGGTTCAAAGCATAAAGTCAAGGTCATTGCTAAACACAAGTAATTTAAGAAAATGGGTCATTTATTATGACGTCAAATCTTGTTCAAACATTACACAAAAGTAAATTGTTTTTAAGATAATCATAGAGGTTTCTCAAATATATCCCAAATGCCTTGGGAAATAAAAGTGAAACCCCGCAAAAGTTTGACGCCGCATTGGAGGATTCCTCGACCCAGCTTGCCCGGTTCTCCTTCATCTAATTACCTGAAAGATATGTTTAAAAGTTTCGTCAATATAAATATATTGGTGAGTTCACAGGTTTTTAGTTTCCAAAACTTGAGTACTTGGGAAATACCATGTTATGACAATATATAGGAGTTGCAAATTCCTATAATTCTACTTGAGACTATAATCAAACCAAGACGTATAAATAATTATGCCCCGCTCCAAGTCGTTACTCGGTTTCCCACGACTTAAGTTCAGAATATATGCACCCCAGGCATAACCTAATGCATAATCGACGCTATCGATTAGGGGTGGGCCTTGTCAGGCACCAATAGTACTATTCAATATTCCTCCGGTTTCATTTCCCTGAATAAATGATTATAGAGGCGAGGATTCAACCCCGAGTGGCGGTCACACCTCAAGTAATAAATCCGTCATACATTTTCCCTAACATATCTTTCCCCCGAAAAACGTAAAAATAGTTTAAAATGGGGCCGTGAAACTCACCTGAAACTCTGTCTGGATTACTAGGCGGATAGCAAAGATGGTCTCGCACCTACAAACGTCCTAGACGTATAAGTCACTATTCCTATAGTGCATGTGCCTTGGCAAGTTGTACACCCAACTCCCGACCACAAGTTATTCCAAATCCCGTTTAATTAAGAGCGTATCCTAGGTTTTGTTGGCGTTACATTACCCTTTGTGTTACAAGTTATATATTACTCTTGTTAATATTTCCTTAACTTGTATCTTATTATCATCGGCTCGACGTCACTTAACATATAATTATTTTCCCATTTAAATAATTATACTTAAGATCGCATCGCTCGATATAATATACATTTCCACACTCGACCCGACTCACTTTGCCGCACATTTGTTTTCCCATTTAAACAAATATACTAAGATCTTGTCGTTCGATTGTATATTCTTAACGTCCGATTCAACTCACCATACCGTATAGTTATTTTCCCATTCAAATAAATATACTAGGATCTCGTTGGTACGGTATACACATATATATATCTTTGTCTTCTCGTCGCGGCTTTCCTCCCCACACATCTACTTTCCCATTAAGTAGATATACTAGAATTTTGCCGAGACGAGCGTACTTATATATAAATGTGTAATTTTTCTTGTTAAGTATATACGTTTGTTTAACGTCTTATTTGTTTATGTCATGTGTTTCTCCCATGAATAATTCCTTTAACACTTAGGAAAGTGTTTATTAGTTTTTCACCCAATGTATATATATATTTTACTTCTTAAAATATATATTTTTCTTATCTTGCCGCAATGGCATTTTTCTCATGATTTGTCCGTGTACGGTTTGTTAACGCGTCTTAGTTCGATATCTTAACTCGATTAGTTAATTTTTCCAAGTTTTTCCCAACATGTATTTTATAGAAATATTATCCATATTTCTTCCTCTTTTCACATGTTACTTGGATGGTTTAAAATACTTATGTATTTTTAACCCAACTTGTTAACTTAACTACAAAAATGTTTCCAACACTTTTATATTCCCATTTATATAAAAGTATTCATTTTTGTATAAGTTTCCCAAGTTTGTTTAATATTTTTATAAAATCTCTATTTTATAAAAATCCTTATGTTAAAACCCTCTATATTTTTATAACTTTCAAAAATACACTTTTATACAAAATACCCAAGTATATCTACTAGTATTTACCAAAATCATCCTTAGAATTTATTACTTATATTTTTGACACCAAACTTTCCTTACTTGTATTTTTGGACTAATAGTTTCTAAAATATCCATTTTAGTCCTCTAACTTTCAAAGTTACAACTTTAGTCCCTTAACTTCCAAAAGTTGCATTTTTCCACTCTAACTTCCAAAGTTAACATTTTTCACTCAAAATAGTAGACTTTGAAGATTCAACTTTTTATTGGTAAGTTATTTTTGTATCAAAACACTTTTGTTAGTCTTATATTCCATATGGAAGACTACTTATATGTGTGTTTTATGTATTTGTCCATTTTAACAAAATATCATTCATCTAAGTAAGCTACTTTAATTTTTCATCTCCTTTATTTATGAACTTCTAATATGTTCCACCATACATTATGCCTTAGATGATCATAATAAGATGATTTAAAGTCACTTTTAACATATTCAAGTTCATTCCACAATCTTAACCAAAACATCATCCTACTTAGTTTTAAATGTAAACTTTATGCATTTTCAAGATTATTACATTATCATCATCAAATCCATGGTTTATTTTCATATCTTTAATCATCCATTTTACACATGTAAAACCTATTAAAGATTATGTTCAAAACCACCTTTTAAACCCTTCATGTACAACTTGCTTCTAAGAACACATACATGAATAATAATAATCAAAAACAAGGTTAAGAAGCTTACTACTAGCACAAGGCTAGGGAAGACAAAACCTTTGATTTTGAGAGGGGTTTAGTGTGTTCTTCCTTAATGGTTAAGCTCCAAGCTTGAAACACACAATAGGGGTTTGGATGATGGATTGTTTTAAGTGTTTTGGAGATGTAAAAACTTGTAAGAATGAGGTATGGGGGAGGTGGAAAACCCACGGCTCAAGAAAGGAAGAAGGAAGAAGAGTTTTGCTTTGTTATTCAACTCTCTAACACATGTTATTTATAACCTTATCACATGTAATCATTCTAAAGATTCAAGAAATCTTATGGAGGATTGAGTTGTGTACTTGGGATTTTTTTGAAAGATTTGATATGTGTGTGTGTAGATGATGCCGTGTATGTATGTATGTATAGGTAAGGTTGCTTGCAAATCTTGGTTAAATCCTTGTAATCTATCATGATCTCTATATAACACCTCCTTCATACATGTGCATACACTAGTGTAATGATGGTTTAGATTTTGTCTTGGATTTTTAAGGCCATGGGCCGAAAATTTCATAAGGGGGACAAGAGTGTGGCTTGCTTTTGTACTAGTGTTTTCCTTACACTTTTTGTCTTATACAAGTGCATGCTTTATGCTAGGTTCTTAGGTTATTATTAATATTAACAAGACATGGATATAACAAGGCCATTAGGCCGGCCCCCAAGTGGGTTTAAGTGGGGTCCACAACTTCAAATATTTACCCATTGTTTGTTACGTTTAATCCCCCGTCGTTCGGGTGTCGTTCGGGTATTTTTTGGGTTTTAATCACGCGTTATCCGGACATTAAAAGTACCTTTAATAACCCTTAAATATAGTCTAATTTAAGCGTTGATTGGTTATTTAGGCCTTTGCCGGGTGAATTTATGAGTTATACGCGTATCGGGTGCGGTACGCGCATTTTATTCGTTACCGGGAGATTTGTACAAGACGTTTTCATTTATGGTTTTGGAGTTCCAAAACTCATTATATCTTATGAAAATACCCTTTATTTTATATCCTGGGTGTCCGGGATCCTTTTCGTTTATTTAATTATTACCGGGTAATTGCCAACGTCCATACCGGATAGCTTATTCGCACATGATCCAATCATGCTTTACCATTAAACGTATGCATTCCTATGCACTATTTGGAAATTGCTATCTCCTAGGGCCTTGATAATTAAATCATACATAATTGCATTTAATTACGTTAATCATATATTAATTAATTTGTACGGAATTACCTTATTTTTGCCGGTTGTTACATTCTCCCCCCGTTAAGAGAATTCCGTCCCGGAATTCACTTCGAGTTCTCCGGTACAGGTGTCTTCTCGAATAGGGCGGGGTATTTTTGCTTCATCCGGTCCAGCCTTTCCCACGTGAACTCCGGTCCACGCTTGGCATTCCAGCGCACTTTGACCAATCTGATCTTGCTGCGCCTTAGTTTTTGGACCTTCCAATCAGTTACCTCGATTGGTTCTTCAACAAAATGTAACTTGTCGTCAATCTGGATTTCGTCTGCTGGAATGATGAGAGTTTCGTCGGATAGGCACTTTTTCAAATTTGACACATGAAACGTGTCGTGTATTCCACTAAGCTCTTGAGGCAACTTGAGCTTGTATGCCACTGTGCCTACCCTGGACAAGACTTCGAACGGTCCGATGTATCGTGGGTTCAGCTTTCCGCGCTTTCCAAAGCGCGCGACACCTTTCCAAGGTGACACTTTCAGTAGGACCCTGTCTCCGACTTGAAACTCTAAAGGCTTTCGCCTCATATCAGCATAGCTTTTCTGGCGGTCCCGGGCCGCTTTGAGGCGTTCCTTTATCAAAAAGACCTTATCCGTGGTCTCTTGAACAATTTCGGGCCCGGTGAGTTGTTTTTCTCCAACTTCCGCCCAACATAACGGCGATCGACACTTGCGTCCATATAGAGCTTCAAACGGTGCGGCTTGAATGCTCGTATGATAACTGTTGTTATAAGAAAATTCTACCAATGGCAAGTGCGTGTCCCAATTACCTCCGAAATCAATCGCGCATGCCCGTAACATATCTTCCAAGGTCTGGATGGTTCGTTCACTTTGACCATCCGTTTGGGGGTGATATGCGGTGCTCATGTCGAGGCGAGTACCGAGGGCTTCATTTAAACTTTCCCAAAATCTGGAAGTGAAACGACTATCCCGATCGGAGATGATAGAAACAGGTACGCCGTGTTTAGATACCACTTCCTTTATGTACAAACGGGTTAGTTTCTCCAACCTGTCCGTTTCGCGAATCGGAAGAAAGTGTGCAGATTTTGTCAATCGATCTACGATTACCCAGATCATGTCATGGCCGCTTGTTGTCTTGGGTAACTTGGTAATGAAATCCATGGTGATTCGTTCCCATTTCCACTCCGGTATTTCCGGTTGCTGGAGCAAACCGGAAGGTCTCTGGTGCTCAGCCTTGACCTTTGCGCAAGTTAGACATCGCGCAACATAGGCTGCTATATCCCTTTTGAAATTCGGCCACCAATAAAATTCCTTCAAATCGTGGAACATCTTGTCTGCACCCGGGTGAACCGAATATCTAGAACCGTGAGCTTCGGCCAATACCAGCTCACGCAATCCACCATATACTGGGACCCAAATTCTATTCATGAAATACAGTGTCTGGTCCGCTTTTGGTTCCAGTGAATCAACCATCTTTCGTAACCTTTCACCTTTGACATTCTCGGGTTTGAGGGCGTTAACTTGAGCTTCACGAATTCGTTCAGTCATATTCGTGTGGATAGTCAGACCCAAAGCTCGGACACGCAATGGTTTAACCCGTTCCTTGCGACTCAAGGCGTCGGCTACGACGTTCGCCTTACCGAGATGGTACTTAATTTCACAATCGTAATCGTTTAATAATTCAACCCATCGCCGTTGTCGCATGTTTAAATCCTTCTGATCAAAGATGTGTTGCAAACTCTTGTGATCAGTGAAAATCGTGCACTTGGTTCCGTACAAATAGTGCCTCCATATCTTGAGAGCGAACACCACTGCACCTAATTCCAAATCGTGTGTAGTGTAGTTCTTCTCATGGATTTTCAGTTGCCTGGAAGCATATGCTATTACTTTTTCTCGCTGCATCAATACGCAACCCAAACCTTGATGTGAGGCATCACAGTAAACTACAAAATCTTCCGTACCATCGGGGAGTGATAGTATCGGAGCGCCACATAACTTTTCTTTTAACAATTGGAATGCTGCCTCTTGCTTTTCCGTCCACTCAAATTTCTTATCCTTTTGGGTTAACATGGTTAAAGCTTGTGCTATCTTTGAAAAGTTCTCGATGAACCTTCTGTAATAACCCGCGAGGCCAAGAAATTGTCGTACTTCGGTGGGAGTTCGAGGGGCTTCCCAATTTTTAATTGCCTCGATCTTGGCGGGATCCACGTGTATGCCCTCCTCGTTTACCACGTGGCCTAAAAAGTGAACTTCCCGAATCCAAAAGTCACACTTCGAGAATTTAGCGTAGAGCTTCTCTTTGCGTAATACTTCGAGAATTAACCGAAGGTGATTCTCGTGGTCTTCTTTTGTGCGTGAATAGATCAAGATATCGTCAATGAAGACAATGACGAATTTATCCAGGTATGGCTTACACACGCGGTTCATTAGATCCATGAAGACTGCTGGTGCGTTGGTTAAACCGAACGGCATTACCAAAAATTCATAGTGTCCATACCGGGTTCTGAAGGCCGTTTTTGGTATATCTTCTTCTTGTATACGCAACTGGTGATAGCCAGACCTCAAATCGATCTTGGAGTAATAGCTGGAACCTTGGAGCTGATCAAATAAATCGTCGATTCTGGGGAGAGGATAGCGATTCTTGATGGTTAGCTTGTTCAGCTCTCGATAGTCGATGCACATGCGAAATGTGCCATCCTTCTTCACAAATAAGACGGGAGCTCCCCAAGGTGAGAAACTCGGTCTTATAAAACCTTTGTCCAATAATTCTTGCAGCTGGCTGGACAGTTCCTGCATCTCTGATGGAGCTAGGCGGTATGGCGATCGTGCCACAGGAGCTGCTCCGGGGACGAGGTCGATGCGGAACTCAACTTGTCGAGGTGGCGGCAACCCCGGCAAATCTTCTGGGAATACATCCGGAAAATCTCTGGCGACTGGAATGTCTCCCAACTTTCGCTCGTCGGCCTTCTTGTCCACTACGTGTGCCAAGAATGCGACAAGCCCTTTTCTCAGACACTTACGAGCCTTCATGCTCGAAATAATCCTTAGTGGCGTCCCGTGTCTTTCCCCTTGAATTGAGAGAGTTTCACCGTTTGCGAGGGGAACTTGAATAACTTTATCGTTGCAAACCACAATGGCACGGTGCGCGGACAACCAGTCCATGCCGACAACGATGTCAAAACTTCCCAATACGACCGGCAATAGATCAATCCCAAACTCGTGCCCACAGAGTTCTAACTTACAATCTTTTGCTACCTCTCTCGTTTCAACAGTTTTACCATTAGCCAGTTCTATGGAGTAGGGTGTATCTAGTTTGCTAGTTTTTAATCCAAGTAGTCTTTTAAACTCAATGGATACGAAGCTAAAGTCAGCACCGGTATCAAATAATACAGAGGCATAATGACCATTTAGAGGAAACGTACCAGTGACCACATTGGGGTCTTGTCGTGCATCACCGGCTCCAATCACAAATGCCCGGCCGCGGGCCTGATTGTTGATCTTGGGGCAATCCTTCTTCCAATGATCCAACGACCCGCATGCAAAGCATGGTCTAGCCCCTCCATTTTTCGGTGCTCCAGAACGGCATTCTTCAGTCTTGTGCCCTGTGCGGTGGCACTTTCCACAAGTTAACCCATTGTTTCTCCCCTGATTTCCCTGCTTGTTACCATTCCCACGTCCCGTGGCGACATATCCCTTTCCCTTCTTGTTCGAGCTACCCGACGCTCGGTCCCTTTTTCCTTCATCCCGTTTTCTTTTCCCAAACCTCGACCTGTTACCCTGGTCGTTTGTCACAACAGCTGAGTTTGATCCTTGATTCTTGGCCTCCACACTGCTTGCCTCAGAAATTTTTAATCCCGAAACTTGGCGAATCAGTGTACCCATGCGTATGGCATCTTCGGTGAGACTGAGCGCAAGATCAATGGCTGCGCGCATGGTCGTAGGTTTAGAAGCAGTGACCATGCTGCGTATTTGCGGTGCTAGGCCGAACAAATAACGCTCAATTTTGTTGTTCTCAGGGGTGACCAATCGCGGCACTAATCTGGCAAGATCGTGGAATCGAGACGTGTAGCCAGTAACGTCCGCTCCCATCATAGTGAGGTTCCAAAACTCAGTTTCCAATTTCTGTACCTCGCTCGCCGGACGGTACTCAGCAATCATCAGTTCCTTCAGTTCTGTCCACGACAGGGAGTAAGCAGTGTCATCACCCAAAGACTGCACTTGACCATTCCACCATGTCAGCGCTTGGTCCAAGAACAAATTGGTGGAGTACATAACCGACTGACGTGGGGTACACCCACTGATACGAATAACTGCCTCGGTCTTTTCAAACCATTTGACCAGGCCAACTGATCCTTCCGTGCCGTTAAAATTGAGCGGCTTGCAGTCGAGGAAGGCTTTGAAGGTGCAGCCGCGCTCTCGCGAGGCCGTTTCTGCATTAATAAAGTTGTATGTTATTACGGGATAGGAGTTTTAGGATATTCTCCCATCGCTTTATCAATTACTTTCAACTTCTTAC
Source organism: Ambrosia x helenae (assembly GCA_030844895.1). Classification (NCBI taxonomy): domain Eukaryota; kingdom Viridiplantae; phylum Streptophyta; class Magnoliopsida; order Asterales; family Asteraceae; genus Ambrosia; species Ambrosia x helenae. The sequence continues at coordinate 4,542,240 of CM061233.1, read as the reverse complement.
CAGTGGGGGAAGTTTCTTGTCGGTCACTCCCAGTCAAGTCGCGAGATCTTTCGGAGCGAGCAGCTTCGTGCTCCGCGATCGCGCGGGCTATGCGTTCAGAAATCATGGTCTCGAGTTCGGCCGGTGTTGCAGGCAGTCCGTCTGCTCCGCTATTGCTTCTAGTGGCCGGTGTCATTTCTCTTCAATAATAATTATCAAAGGTTAATTTGGCAAACATTTATACAATATAAAGCATAAATAACAAACCAGAATATGATCACAATAATCAACACCATGTCAGCACACAACATACCAACACATCATACAGAAATAAATAGTAATCAACACAACATCACCACACAATACACAAACCACAACATATGGAGTAAGCAATAATAATCATAGACAACAACATATTTCACCATAATAATAAGATTTTTCATTAATTTCAATCGTACTAGTACAATGCTTGTTCATAATAACAAAATGGAGAATACATTTCTCATACAATACATTGTTTTTGAAATAAATAAAACATCATATCATGTGCCGTAATACCCGTACGGCTAGGCAAAATGCAGACGAGTGTCATATCTCGTGCTGTACTACCATACTGCTGCTACTATGTACATAAGCTGGTGGTTCTTCTGTGCATCCCCGATACATCCTACTGTGGCGGTGGTGGCGGATACTGGTACTGCGGCGTATGCGTACTGATCGTCATGCTGATCGTCATGATACGCTCGTACAAGAAATGTCGATGCGCAAAGTGCGCATCCCCCGTAATACCGCACTGAGCGTCCAGGCTCAGTAACTCCTCCGCGTAATGTGCCAAAGCATCCCGCGCATCTATCATCCTCGTCCACATCAGACGAGTCTGATGCTCTACCTGTGTTACGGTGCGCTGCACCGTGTCAGCGAGAGTCTGAAAGTCCCGCTCTAGAGTGATGGCAGTGGACCAGGCTGGTCCAGACAAGGGTGTCATCCTAGGTGGCTGGGATGGTCCGGTATATCTGGGTGTGTGGATGGGAATGGCCCAAAGGGGGCTGGTATCGGTATGTGTGGCAGTAATGGGGTGAAACCTGGTGGTCTGAGGGTGAAGTGGGGTGGCATCATGTAAGGGTCCCCTGCACCCAGAGGGTATGGTGCAGGTGTCATGCTGGGAAGGGTGGGAATCGGCAAGGTCATGGCCACTGGGGGCGGTGGCATAGGCTCGGCTAGTGGGGCTACTAAAGGCTCCGAAACAGTGGGGGTAGGAGGGCTCGCGGTGGCAAAGGCTGCCATGCCTGCCCTGCGTAGCTCAGAGTTATCGGCGGGGCTACCCTCAAGTACATGTGCTGCTGGCCCCTCCTGAGGTGCGGGCTCGAGTGGTGCTGGTGGGGCTATGGGGTCAGCAGGTGCGTCCTCTAGCATTGGAGCCACTGGCTCCTCCTGAACAGCTGGAATCTCGGGTACCAGCATGTGCTCTACCGATGCTACGGACTCGTCGTCAGAGTCATCAGATATCCACCCGTTCCTCCCACGGGAGATCGGCATGAGTCTCATGCCTGGAGGAATGTGGATGTGGGGTAAGGGTGCTGGCTCATGCTCCACGTGAGCCTGTCGGTCGAATGGAGACTCTACTGTCTCTGACTGGGCTGGGATCGGCCGGGACGGTCCGGCACAGCCCTCAGGGAAGTCCCTGATAGCTCGGATGGGGCGTGGGGCTAACGGTGCGGCCGGTACAATGGGTAGCGGCGCGTCGACCACGGCGGGTGCCCAATCAGGATCCTCGCTAGGATCCGTCTCGTCCGAGTCGTCATCTGAGCCTCCGGCGGCGTTCATCTCCACGTCTTCGTCCTCTGCGTCAAGTACTACCAGCTCGACTGGCTCAGGCGGTGGCGCAGGGATGATCTGAATGCTGCTATCGATACTGGGCGCTATACTACCAGCGTCCGACATCCTGGCAAAAGAACCGTACATGTATATATATGAATTAATTTAAGTTAGACAGTTAAGGCGTACATTATCAGTATCCTTTCTAACCTCTAATACTACGTTAATGCATAACGATACCCCTGGCTAGCTTGGTCGGAATCTCCTCATGCCCAATGCTTTCTTGAAAAAATTACTTTAGTGCCTTTATATATTTTTCTTTTGAAAACTTTATCTTTTGAACCAAATCCGGTTATAGTCTAGTTTTTAAAGAAAATACTCTAGTTCGCTATAACCTTGGCTCTGATACCACCTTCTGTCACACCACGACAATGGCGGAAACACGTGGCGCGACGGTTCAAAGCATAAAGTCAAGGTCATTGCTAAACACAAGTAATTTAAGAAAATGTGTCATTTATTATGACGTCAAATCTTGTTCAAACATTACACAAAAGTAAATTGTTTTTAAGATAATCATAGAGGTTTCTCAAATATATCCCAAATGCCTTGGGAAATAAAAGTGAAACCCCGCAAAAGTTTGACGCCGCATTGGAGGATTCCTCGACCCAGCTTGCCCGGTTCTCCTTCATCTAATTACCTGAAAGATATGTTTAAAAGTTTCGTCAATATAAATATATTGGTGAGTTCACAGGTTTTTAGTTTCCAAAACTTGAGTACTTGGGAAATACCATGTTATGACAATATATAGGAGTTGCAAATTCCTATAATTCTACTTGAGACTATAATCAAACCAAGACGTATAAAATAATTATGCCCCGCTCCAAGTCGTTACTCGGTTTCCCACGACTTAAGTTCAGAATATATGCACCCCAGGCATAACCTAATGCATAATCGACGCTATCGATTAGGGGTGGGCCTTGTCAGGCACCAATAGTACTATTCAATATTCCTCCGGTTTCATTTCCCTGAATAAATGATTATAGAGGCGAGGACTCAACCCCGAGTGGCGGTCACACCTCAAGTAATAAATCCATCATACATTTTCCCTAACATATCTTTCCCCCGAAAAACGTAAAAATAGTTTAAAATGGGGCCGTGAAACTCACCTGAAACTCTGTCTGGATTACTAGGCGGATAGCAAAGATGGTCTCGCACCTACAAACGTCCTAGACGTATAAGTCACTATTCCTATAGTGCATGTGCCTTGGCAAGTTGTACACCCAACTCCCGACCACAAGTTATTCCAAATCCCGTTTAATTAAGAGCGTATCCTAGGTTTTGTTGGCGTTACATTACCCTTTGTGTTACAAGTTATATATTACTCTTGTTAATATTTCCTTAACTTGTATCTTATTATCATCGGCTCGACGTCACTTAACATATAATTATTTTCCCATTTAAATAATTATACTTAAGATCGCATCACTCGATATAATATACATTTCCACACTCGACCCGACTCACTTTGCCGCACATTTGTTTTCCCATTTAAACAAATATACTAAGATCTTGTCGTTCGATTGTATATTCTTAACGTCCGATTCAACTCACCATACCGTATAGTTATTTTCCCATTCAAATAAATATACTAGGATCTCGTTGGTACGGTATACACATATATATATCTTTGTCTTCTCGTCGCGGCTTTCCTCCCCACACATCTACTTTCCCATTAAGTAGATATACTAGAATTTTGCCGAGACGAGCGTACTTATATATAAATGTGTAATTTTTCTTGTTAAGTATATACGTTTGTTTAACGTCTTATTTGTTTATGTCATGTGTTTCTCCCACGAATAATTCCTTTAACACTTAGGAAAGTGTTTATTAGTTTTTCACCCAATGTATATATATATTTTACTTCTTAAAATATATATTTTTCTTATCTTGCCGCAATGACATTTTTCTCATGATTTGTCCGTGTACGGTTTGTTAACGCGTCTTAGTTCGATATCTTAACTCGATTAGTTAATTTTTCCAAGTTTTTCCCAACATGTATTTTATAGAAATATTATCCATATTTCTTCCTCTTTTCACATGTTACTTGGATGGTTTAAAATACTTATGTATTTTTAACCCAACTTGTTAACTTAACTACAAAAATGTTTCCAACACTTTTATATTCCCATTTATATAAAAGTATTCATTTTTGTATAAGTTTCCCAAGTTTGTTTAATATTTTTATAAAATCTCTATTTTATAAAAATCCTTATGTTAAAACCCTCTATATTTTTATAACTTTCAAAAATACACTTTTATACAAAATACCCAAGTATATCTACTAGTATTTACCAAAATCATCCTTAGAATTTATTACTTATATTTTTGACACCAAACTTTCCTTACTTGTATTTTTGGACTAATAGTTTCTAAAATATCCATTTTAGTCCTCTAACTTTCAAAGTTACAACTTTAGTCCCTTAACTTCCAAAAGTTGCATTTTTCCACTCTAACTTCCAAAGTTAACATTTTTCACTCAAAATAGTAGACTTTGAAGATTCAACTTTTTATTGGTAAGTTATTTTTGTATCAAAACACTTTTGTTAGTCTTATATTCCATATGGAAGACTACTTATATGTGTGTTTTATGTATTTGTCCATTTTAACAAAATATCATTCATCTAAGTAAGCTACTTTAATTTTTCATCTCCTTTATTTATGAACTTCTAATATGTTCCACCATACATTATGCCTTAGATGATCATAATAAGATGATTTAAAGTCACTTTTAACATATTCAAGTTCATTCCACAATCTTAACCAAAACATCATCCTACTTAGTTTTAAATGTAAACTTTATGCATTTTCAAGATTATTACATTATCATCATCAAATCCATGGTTTATTTTCATATCTTTAATCATCCATTTTACACATGTAAAACCTATTAAAGATTATGTTCAAAACCACCTTTTAAACCCTTCATGTACAACTTGCTTCTAAGAACACATACATGAATAATAATAATCAAAAACAAGGTTAAGAAGCTTACTACTAGCACAAGGCTAGGGAAGACAAAACCTTTGATTTTGAGAGGGGTTTAGTGTGTTCTTCCTTAATGGTTAAGCTCCAAGCTTTAAACACACAATAGGGGTTTGGATGATGGATTGTTTTAAGTGTTTTGGAGATGTAAAAACTTGTAAGAATGAGGTATGGGGGAGGTGGAAAACCCACGGCTCAAGAAAGGAAGAAGGAAGAAGAGTTTTGCTTTGTTATTCAACTCTCTAACACATGTTATTTATAACCTTATCACATGTAATCATTCTAAAGATTCAAGAAATCTTATGGAGGATTGAGTTGTGTACTTGGGATTTTTTTGAAAGATTTGATATGTGTGTGTGTAGATGATGCCGTGTATGTATGTATGTATAGGTAAGGTTGCTTGCAAATCTTGGTTAAATCCTTGTAATCTATCATGATCTCTATATAACACCTCCTTCATACATGTGCATACACTAGTGTAATGATGGTTTAGATTTTGTCTTGGATTTTTAAGGCCATGGGCCGAAAATTTCATAAGGGGGACAAGAGTGTGGCTTGCTTTTGTACTAGTGTTTTCCTTACACTTTTTGTCTTATACAAGTGCATGCTTTATGCTAGGTTCTTAGGTTATTATTAATATTAACAAGACATGGATATAACAAGGCCATTAGGCCGGCCCCCAAGTGGGTTTAAGTGGGGTCCACAACTTCAAATATTTACCCATTGTTTGTTACGTTTAATCCCCCGTCGTTCGGGTGTCGTTCGGGTATTTTTTGGGTTTTAATCACGCGTTATCCGGACATTAAAAGTACCTTTAATAACCCTTAAATATAGTCTAATTTAAGCGTTGATTGGTTATTTAGGCCTTTGCCGGGTGAATTTATGAGTTATACGCGTATCGGGTGCGGTACGCGCATTTTATTCGTTACCGGGAGATTTGTACAAGACGTTTTCATTTATGGTTTTGGAGTTCCAAAACTCATTATATCTTATGAAAATACCCTTTATTTTATATCCTGGGTGTCCGGGATCCTTTTCGTTTATTTAATTATTACCGGGTAATTGCCAACGTCCATACCGGATAGCTTATTCGCACATGATCCAATCATGCTTTACCATTAAACGTATGCATTCCTATGCACTATTTGGAAATTGCTATCTCCTAGGGCCTTGATAATTAAATCATACATAATTGCATTTAATTACGTTAATCATATATTAATTAATTTGTACGGAATTACCTTATTTTTGCCGGTTGTTACATGTTGCCTCTTCTTCTTTGGCAGCGAAGGACATTGAAACAGCTGCCAAACCAACCCATCATGAGTCATGGGAGCGCATAGATGCCATTGTTTTACAATGGATATATGGCACCATTACTTAAGACCTTGTTCATACCATCATGATCAACAATACTACCGCCTACGATGCCTGGTGTCGTCTCAAAAACTTTTTTCTTGACAACCAAGCCGCCCGAACCATTGCCCTACAAAACAAATTTTTTAACACCCGCCTTGACCGTTTTTCAAACATGTCCGCCTATTGTCAACACATGAAATTACTTTATAACCAACTCACTAGTCTAGGCGCCAACGTATCCGAAAGTCAACTCGTCATGCAAATACTCACTGAGTCACTGGGATGACCGAACAATACGAAAATATTTCCCTCATCCTCCAACAAACCCAACCCCTACCCGATTTTTATAGCACCCGGTCCCGTTTATGCCAAGTCGAAGATCAAAAAGTTAACCAAGCCAAACTATCGGCTCAAACCGCCGAGACCGCTCTTCACACCACCACTGACCACTCGACAACCCCAAATGACACCCAGAACTCGTCTTAGTCAGACAGAATTGATCGTGTTTGTGGCCGAGGTCGTGGGCACGATCGTTTTTCCTATGGCAGAGGCCGGTTTTAACAATCCCATAACTATCCCCAACAGTTCTGGCAGTCGCCCCCTTGGGCTTCGTTACCGACCCAACAGCCGACGACTTCACCTTGGGCCCAATGGAGCATACCCCCTTGTCCATACCCTTCATACCCCATGCCACCATATCCACAGGGAGGTCATTCGGCCCAACAACACTTCTCTTTGGGCCCTCAACAGCATACCTCGGCCCGTCAGCAACGAACTCCTGATTCGGCCCAAAGTTCTACGGCATGTCTGCTAGGCCTAAAACCAGCTAACACCAACTCGGCTCAGTCCTATCCAGCCAGTTACTCCCCTACCGACATTGCACAAGCTCTCTATATTTTGACTCTCCATTATAATGATTCATCTTGGACCATGGACACAGGCGCTACAGATACAATGTCTCCTCAATCTGATAAGTTCCCCTCTATTTTTAATTCTAGCATTGTTCGCAACATTATTGTTGGGAATGGTAAAACCATTCCGGTTTTAGGCCAAGGCAATATCACCTTATCATCACCATTCCCACCCTTTAAACTTAATAATGTCCTTTATGCCCCTAACCTTGTTAAAAAAACCTTATATTTGTCCATCATTTTACAACTGATAACCATTTATCTGTTGAATTTGACCCATATGGTTTTACTGTGAAGGACCTACAGACCATGAAACCTATCCTACGGTGCAATAGCTCAGGGGATCTCTACACTCATGCTTCCACTTATGTAGCCATTTCTCAAGACATCTGGCATCAACGACTCATAGTTTAATCATATTGTTTTAAGTAGTGGAGTTACCGCACTACGCGAGGTACATTCGGTGAGTTTCATTTCGGCTTATTGAACTCCCGGTACTTGATTATATTTATTATATTCGACCCGACTCGGTTCCTGCGCTACGCAACATGAGTTTGATCAGTTTTGTATCGGCTCGAACACTCGCTATAGCAACCGAAAATTAAAACCTCAAAATAAGTAAATCATATTTGACTCGGCCTAATTATAAATAATATTTATATTAAAACATAAATAAAAATATGTAGGGTTATGACAGTATATTAAAGATTTTGTAAAACATTATAATTTAGAAGTTATAAAACAAAATATGTTTAACAGAAAAAGAAACGCTAGGTGTTAAGCACCATGCAATATTCATTTCATTTGAAAATGTTATTTAAGAACCTATAACTTTCATTATTAAAATCCACAAAACCAGTGAGGGAGTCACCTTGGAATTTGGATGGGGAGTGGGCCTCTACCCACCGTAAGCCCCAAGTTTTAGTGTATGTAATTTTCTAATTAAAGCCCATGTGCCAATTGAAATGGGCCAATGCCCCAAGTGCCCATATCGAAATCTGAGGGCTTGTTTTGTTTGCACATAATTGAACTGGAATCTAGCATTTGTGGTGTTAATTTAAGAGCACCAACAATTGTGAGTACGCGGACGGTCCACTCCACCGGACGGAACAAACAAACCCAACATCCTCCCCCTCATTGTAGGCATCAGTCCACTTGGTTATGGTCCGCTAGAGCGGACATGTCCAAAAGGATAGTTGTGGGGCCCTTTGTACTTTATGATCAAATAAAAAAAATGTTTTTTGTGTGTGGAGTATATCTATAATCTATATTATCTTATTAAGGAGGAGTGATGGCTAAGATTGTAATTTTGCCAAGCATCCAACTATTAAAGCAATATGTACAATTGAATTATGCTTATATAATGAGGGTATAATTGGAACTTTATGGACATTTAAGACACTTAGAAGGGTAGAATGGTAAATTTAACATAATCCAATACCTCACATCCTAAAACCTTATCCCAATTCTACCCCCATGTCCAACTTTTAGAACACAAAATACAACCTATGATGCATCTTAAATGTGAGACCTTTCAACTTCTTATAATCATCAACCTCTCATAATCATCAACCTTTCATCATCATTATCATCAATTCATTAGTAACTCCTTCCTCTTATACATCTATATATTATCTATGTGGGGTCAGTAACAACAAGAATCACCACGTAAATCACCAAACCTAATTCTTTAGTTTCTCACCTCAAAACCCTTCTCTCATCACAGGTTCTTACCGTATCGTTCATTTTATTTATCATTTTCTTTTTTTTTTTTTTCACCATGGCATTTCATTAAAGCTTGATATGCAAACATTATTTCCTATCCGTATCTTTCATTTTATTTATTTTTTTCTTTTTTTTTTCTCTATGGCATTTTATTGAAGCTTGATACGCAAACATTATTTCTAATGAAGCTTGATATGTAAACATTGTGATGTTAATTAGTATTATTTTTTAGGAATCTTGATTTAGTTGGTCAAATAGTTTTTTTAACCATAAAAATGTGTTAATGAAAAAATAAAATGAGTTCGTGGATTTATGGTGATTGATGATAATTGACAGGTGGGATTAATAGTCTCTAAATGGCAAAAGATGGATTCGAGATCACCGGGGATAACACGAAAGGTCTCATCATCTCCTTATACTCTTATAAAGATTTTCAAAAGCAGAGGTGATTTTTGTTTTTAAGTACCAATTTTTATACGTATCAAACATTTTTCTACCTGTTGTTTATAAGACTCAATACGTGTTATCTCTTTATGTTTTTATTCCCTTGATTTTGATTCTTGACTCTTTAGTATTTTTCTATCATCATGGATTCTATGTTTTCTTTGGCAAATATCTATATATCTATACTATATTATAAAGCATTTGAGAAGGATTTCAACAAAATTTAAGTAAATACTACATATTATGCTTATGGTATAACAACTTAATGAAGTTAGTAAGAGGACAAAATTGTCTTTTCATATAAATATTAAATTGAATAATGAATAATTATTTTATATACATTATGATCACATTCATTTTGCATTACTTGAAATTAAGATTATTGAATTGTTTTAATTCTTTTCCTTGCTTTGTAACCGTAGAAGCCTAAGAGTTGTATGATCATTGAAACAAATTAAAATAAAAAAAATATCAAGTTTCGAGAATACAAAAAAAAAAAACATTAATAAATATTAAGATCAAATGTAGGCTTTACATTAAACAGTAAGTTCTAAGAATATATAAAAAACCATTAATCTATATTATCTAAGGTAGTTACATTCTTTCTAAATTAGTAAAAAGAGTTGTGTGTTATCTAGGTAGAGTTCAAGATTATCCTTAGGGATTTTAGCACTCATTATTTATCCCAACCAGACAAGTGTGTGGGATGAAACTTTCTTTGCTCGTACCTACCACTTGTTCCTAAATCTTCGCTTGGAGTAAGGATTATCACTAACCTTGAGTAAAGGAGGCATTTTTTGATACCACTAAGAGGATTTAGTTTGTATAATTAATATTTATTTGTTATAAACATATATATTATGGTGACTATACATATTCTAACTCCCATATACCATTAAGTTTGTATATTAATGTTATGTCTCTATAAATAGAGGCTTATTGTATTTGGTATAACTCATTGATTTAAAAAAATAGTATAAAGAGTTATGATATAATTAATCTTTCTTTGTAATAAACATATATATATTATGGTGACTATTTATATTCTAACTCTCATATACCATTAAGTTTGTATTAATGTTGTATCTATATAAATATAGGCTTATTGTATTTGGTATAACTCCTTGATAAAGAGCTCTCTCATTTTTCATCTTATCTCTCTCTTTATAATCTTTGTTCTTATGTTTACATACCTTGTATAGTGATTGCTAGGAATAACCATTGAGAATACATGAAATGGTAGCATGTTGCGATAAACTTTAATAACTCATGTTCCTCATTGAGATATAGCTTAAACGAGAAACACGCAGGACGTGAAGCAGAGTGTATTACAAAGGAAATTGTGGACAACGATGGAAATCCATGCATCATGACACATGTCAATGACTTAACACAAATAAAAACACTCTCGTTTTGTAATATGATTAAGCTCGCAATTTGTTTGATTCCGCATGTATGTTGGTGACAATGGACTCTAGCATCTAGGACAGTTTGTGGTAGTTTGATGTTGTAATTTGAATCTCTAATTTAATTCACATCTATTCGAACTAGAACGTCACAACACGGATGGCTTCCATGTTATTGTTACAAAACCAAATGCATTAACTTTCCTTGTATTCATTGCATTTGTTACGAGTAAAAGTTACTATAATTCTCTACACGCGCTCTCTTCGTCATGTCATGTACAGAGAACAAGACAAAAGCAAGACTAATTATATTGAAGTGAACATGTTATTAGGTTAATAAAACAACAATAATAAATACACGACAATACTAACTCTATGTAAATGCTATACATAATATTAATACATCTTATTAAAGTAGTTTAAAGCAACTATAACCCCCTAATTACTCTACATTTTTTCATAAATTGTTAACTCTTACAGCTTATAACTGTTTGATAATCTTCATCATTTTTTACAACTCATAAACTTATGTTGACATAATCATCAACTTATGTTTGAAACAAAACATTAATAGAGATTAAAAGGTGGGTATCGGTTTCATATGAAAGAGTCCGTTGGCATAAACCCTTACAATAGTTAATAAATTGTGTAATATACATACATGGTCCTTTGGCTAATTAAGTAAAATTTTAATTTTAGCCTTTTTGGCAAGAATAAGTTATATGTTTGACCCCATGATAAATTAGTTGCAAAGTCTAACCAAATCAAGTTAAGCAAGTCAACTCGATTTTTGATCAAGCCGAGCTCGAGTTTAAGATTCCAGCTTGATTTTAAATTAGAGTCATCCCAAGCCAAATCGGTATGAAGTGCAAGTCAAGCTCGAGCTAACCTTAGCTCGACTCAACCTTTAAGTGTTGTGTTCCCGCCGCATCGCGCGGGCACCCCGCTAGTACATTATAAAGGAGGAGTGATGTACCATGTTGGAATTTTGACATGGGTACACTTCTTAAAGCAACAAGTATAAGAAAATAAAGCTTATTTCATAAGGGTATTATAGGCACAACAGTGACAATTAAGACACTTAGGAGGGTAGAATTGTAAATTTAGTATAGCATTTTAGTTAAAACTCAAAATTTGTTTCCATCCTTGCCCTCAAGCGTACAATTTAACTATCTTAATTGTCCTTGTCCATTCACCTTCGTAACCTTCACCATAAGTTCATAACCCTAATCTTTGTCATCCATTTTTCTTGAACGGTAAATGAATTATCAAGGGCAATCATTGTAATAGTTTCACTCCCATCACCCTGATATTCTATTATACCCGTATTCTGGATCTGAGAAGGGATTGCGGGTGCTTCTGTACAGGTTAGTAGTGTTCCATCCTTTTGTTTTCCCTTCCACTTAATTAATTCTTATTCTTATCATTATGATACCATATTCAGTGACAATTTACTATCTTCGCTTCAATATCCATTCATCCTAATTGATTCTTATCATTGTGATGTTATAAAGGGTTAATTGACAGTATTTGGACCCACTTAGCGGTTCTAAGTTTGTTCCCTGTTCCGCTCCAACTCCGCCACAGTCGATGATAGTTAGACTCGGGCGACACAGGTATGGTTCAATAGTGGTCTACATCGAACAACGAGCAACAACGGGTTAGGGTTCTGGTGAGTCGAACTTCACACGACGATGGCTATGAACTTGACACAGGTATGGTTCAACGGAAGATTTAGGTATGTCTAAGATTTGGGAAAAACCAAGTTCGATTTAATTTGCAATACAGTTTCTATAAAGTTTTAATATTTTGGTCTTTGTTCATATGTAAAATCATTTTCTTATTGTTTTTGTACATAATGTTTTTTTTGTTTGTTGAGAAAATGATGGGATTCCAATTACATTGCCTTTTGCTTAAATATATGCATGTTATATGATATTTCGTTGGTTGGAAACATTACAATCCAAATATATGATTTTGATTCATGTTAGTATTATTAATCTAATATTTTTATCATACTTATGTTGCTGCAATTACCCCTCACTGGGTATATGTTTGCGGTTAGTCGTTATCTCGCTTTCAATAGTTGTGTCGTAGTTGATATTGTTTGTTCTTTTTCACCACTTAAGCTATGAGGTTTTCACTTAAATTTTTTTCCTTCTGTGGATACGGATAGAAAGATTTGAGTGAATCATAAGCTAAGATGAAACCGCTCCAGCTATCTGAACGACTAAGAAGGAAGTTGTTGATGAGGTATTACTTTCTAAACCTGTTACATTTTGTATGTTCATGAATGAATTAGTACTTATTGGGATAGTCAATGGACATTAAGGTTTATTTCCTAATATTTTCACTTTTAATTGAATGCATATTGATGTCAAGCTTTTAAGCTTTGAAGTTTGAAGTAATACATCGGGTTTGTCGATAAGTGTCCCTTCCTCTTTTAAACAAAACCCAAACCCAGTACTGTTTACTATGGGTCGATTGGGTTGAATCGGTAGCACTTTTTGTTGTTATATTTTGTAAATAGTTTATGAAAATCGTTGAGCACTTTTTGTATTGTCATTTTCAATTGGTTATAGTAACTGGTATACTATCTTACAATAGGATGTTACTATTTAGAAGAAAACGAACCGGGCATGAGCAAGAAAGAGAAGCAAAGAGAGGGGGTTCTTTTACAATGTTTTTGCTTTTATCAATCAAGTGTATCTGTCATTAACTCATTATATGTGTTTGTTTATAATAACTACTAATCCTCTCAACACAATCATATGTTTCCCAGATGAAGGAAAAAATTAAACGTGTTGAAAAGAACTAAATACATGGTGTCAAATGGTTGAAAATTCAGTCAGTGACTAAAGAGAAACTTCATATTGCAAGCGTTAAGTGATCTGTCATGCTGGTTTCTTGTTACCCTGGTTTCTTGTTATGCTGGTACTCATGTAATACCTCTATTCATTTATGCCATGGTGAAAAGTGTAAATTTCTTCAGATATAACCCTTCAACAAAATCCAAGGTATGTGATCCGGTATTTGCTTCATTGTAATGTTGTAAAGATTTAATTGAAGGCTATGTTGTTTCAATCTTCATTTTTTTAATATTGGCATTGTACATGTTGAACCAATAAAGACACTAGCTCTACAGCCATTTGTACTAGGAAAAAAATGCATCATTTTCTTCTTTAGCTGGTTCTCTTAACAAATGATATGTATTAACATGGATATTTTCCTGTGTGTCCCTCTTTATATTCATGCTCTGTTCTTTTTTTGCTTTTATATTATAAGATATTGCAAACTATTTAAAAAGATACCCAATCATATTGTCATATAGGGTGTACAACGATAGGTAATACTAATAATAATTTTCTCATGTCTGCATCATCTAGATGTTAACAACAATTCACGAGTTGGGAGGTTTACAAAAGCAATTGTCTTGCATAAGAGGTTAAAATTTCTCTCTTCTTTTGGGTTTCAAAATGTTTAATTTTTGTATTTAGTGTGACTTGCAAAGGGAAAAAACTATAATCGTTTCTAGGATTGCCATCTAATTAACCTACCAAAGTGTTATGAGATGCATACTCTAATTCTGTATTATTTATATACCTTGAATTAGTCAAATGATGCATACTTTGTTTGTTCTCTAATCTTATTAACCCTACTATTATTTTTCGTTCAACTCTCATCATGAAACTTCTAATAAAGTTCTCGGGGTGATTTCATTGTTATGTACCAGGTATGCAACCAACTGCATCTATTGGTAATGTTCACTATGTTAATAATTGTAGTAATTGGAATAAACCAACAAAAAAAATGGATGATCTGTGTGACAGTTCCTTTCGTTTTCAACATTTTTAGTTAAGTTCGTGATGTTTATATGACTCTTTATAGAGGTTTTGTTTAATACCACAACAAGAAACCAGCATGACAGATCACTTAACACATACGTTTTGTTTTAAGCACAACATTTGGTGTATTATTGAATATGCATTTTTGTAATTTGTACATAATCGCATTGCTGTAATACAAGTTTATTTTATCCCGCAGCAACGCGCGGGTAGTAAACACTAGTATTAAATAAAAGGAAAAGTAGGTGATGATATGGCATGGTGACGTGACGGTATATGGTTTACAGTTATAGACTTATAGAAAGTGAGTGGGTTTAGAAGGGTTGTGGTTTGGAATGATGTGACATGGTGACATGACGGTTTGGAATGGTTTGGTATGATTACCATTGTGGAAGCTCCAAGTAATGGATTTGAAGCTATTTGATTCAGAGTTTTGTGCCAATTTGTTTGGTCAGAAGGGGATGTTGTTTTTCTGAACTTGCCCTTTATCCATTCTAAATTATTGTCCCTGTAGTTTCCAAGAATTTGTGATCTTTGACCAAAAGTTATCAATCAAGATGGTTAACTTTGTGTTGGAATTGAATTAGGCATCGATTATATTTCCCTTGTTTTAAAGGTGCTAGTTATAACGCTACTTGTTTAAGTACTTCAACGTTTCTTTTGTCATTATTTTTTATCTCTTAAAATCTTGAAATCTTGATATTTGATAACTTGATTGCTCTTTGCTAAGTTACACTTCATCGATAATTTGATGGATTGGTGATATCTTACATAAAGTAAAACAAGGTGCATATTTTTTACCCCACTAAAAGTGACAATAAATTTGATGCTACTCATTGCTAGTTGATTGGTAATTAGGATGTGACAAACAGATCGAAATTTCAATAAACTGATTTCTATTTATGGTCGTATGAATCTAGTGCGGAGTGCCTAATAATTGGAAAGTGCGATTATCATAGACATAGTATGAACATAAAGAAAAAAGGCATTTGAAGTTTTTATGAACTTTAGAATTATTTGAGTGGTGCATCATTAGTTTTTTGGTTTTCAAATGTTATCAAGTGTATCATATTATTAATAAATCAGTACATAGTTTTATATATCTATATCTATATCTATACTACTTTATAAAGGAGGAGTGATGTACCATTTAATAATTTGTATTTTCGTACAACTTAAGATGCAACATGCACAACATATTAAAGCGTGAAATTCAAGGGTATTATGGGGATAGTTGTGACAATTAAGACACTTAAAGGGGCAATGTAAACATTTTACCCACCTCATGTTTTACAATATCAAAACACTTTTACAATACTACCCCCATTCTTCCATCCTTACCCTCACAAATATCCTTTGCCTTATGGTTTTCCTTCTTCATCATCAATGTTACCAATGAATGTTTCATTCAAGAAGATGTTGGAAATTACAAAAAATTAATAATATGATGAATGGAATTTAATTGATTTTAGTGAAATTATTAAGGAGACTCTTGAGTAGAGTTCTTTATTTCACTTTATTAGAGTTTATGGCTCTAATTAAGTTAGTCTCTTCACTCATCCTTAGGTCTTGTATACATCTATATCTATATCTATATCTATATCTATATCTATATCTATATCTATACTACTTTATAAAGGAGGAGTGATGTACCATTTAGTAATTTGTATTTCCGTACAACTTAAGATGCAACATGCACAACATATTAAAGCATGAAATTCAAGGGTATTATGAGGATAGTTGTGACAATTAAGACACTTAAAGGGGCAATGTAGACATTTTACCCACCTTATGCTTTACAATATCAAAACACTTTTACAATACTACCCCCATTCTTCCATCCCTACCCTCACAAACATCCTTTGCCTTATGGTTTTCCTTCTTCATCATCAATGTTACCAATAAATGTTTCATTCAAGAAGATGTTGGAAATTACAAAAATTTAATAATATGATGAATGGAATTTAATTGATTTTAGTGAAATTATTAAGGAGACTCTTGAGTAGATTTCTTTATTTCACTTTATTAGAGTTTATGGCTCTAATAAAGTTAGTTTCTTCACTCATCCTTAGGTCTTGTATACATAGAAGACTTTGTGCCTCATTTGAAAGACTAGAAAAAAATACAAGAAAAATAAAGAAGAGGATTCATAAAAGAATTCGTGAAGAAGAAGAAAAACTTGACCCATATGTTGGGAATTTATAGAGATAAGTTTTTCTATACTTGATTCCACCACATTTCCATTATTATTTGTTCCACAAGTTTTAACACCACGATTAAACAACATTTATGTGCTTCTCGTACTTTCTCTACTTAATGTTGGTTATGTTTCAACAAACCTCTATATTTATGTGTGTGTGTGTGTATGTTTATACATATAAACCAAAAGTAGCTGCACTTTAGGAAGTTAAGCTAGAAAATGCATGTAGTGGTTAATTTAATTTTTACTCATATATTATGTAGCTAATTTGATTCTTCATATCAACTTTAGTTGATGATCAGATTTACTTATGCTATTTTTTTAATGTTGCAGGTAGTATTGTCTAAACAGTTCTTCAAGTTCTACGGTATGCTTTTTTAGTTTGATTTTTTTCATGGGCCTTTATGAATGCCTTGAGTCCATAATCAGGCTTATTATCCAATCTGAGAATTAGCTTTATTAGTTTGACAGTTTGACCGTATTTTGCCTTATGGTTTTCCTTCTTCATCATCAATGTTACCAATGAATGTTTCATTCAAGAAGATGTTGGAAATTACAATAAATTAATAATATGATGAATGGAATATAATTCATTTTAGTGAAATAATTAAGGAGACTCTTGAGTAGAGTTCTTTATTTCACTTTATTAGAGTTTATGGCTCTAATTAAGTTAGTCTCTTCACTCATCCTTAGGTCTTGTATACATCTATATCTATATCTATATCTATACTACTTTATAAAGGAGGAGTGATATACCATTTATTAATTTGTATTTCCGTACAACTTAAGATGCAACATGCACAACATATTAAAGCATGAAATTAAAGGTTATTATGCGGATAGTTATGACAATTAAGACACTTAAAAGGGCAATGTAGACATTTTACCCCCCTCATGCTTTACAATATCAAAACACTTTTACAATACTACCCCCATTCTTCCATCCCTACCCTCACAAACATCCTTTGCCTTATGGTTTTCCTTCTTCATCATCAATGTTACCAATAAATGTTTCATTCAAGAAGATGTTGGAAATTACAAAAATTTAATAATATGATGAATGGAATTTAATTGATTTTAGTGAAATTATTAAGGAGACTCTTGAGTAGATTTCTTTATTTCACTTTATTAGAGTTTATGGCTCTAATTAAGTTAGTCTCTTCACTCATCCTTAGGTCTTGTATACATAGAAGACTAGGTGCCTCATTTGAAAGACTAGAAAAAAAAACAAGAAAAATAAAGAAGAGGATTCATAAAAGAATTCGTGAAGAAGAAAAACTTGACCCATATGTTGGGAATTTATAGAGATAAGTTTTTCTATACTTGATTCCACCACATTTCCATTATTATTTGTTCCACAAGTTTTAACACCACGATTAAAAAACATTTATGTGCTTCTCGTACTTTCTCTACTTAATGTTGGTTATGTTTCAACAAACCTCTATATTTATGTGTGTGTGTGTGTATGTATGATTATACATATAAACCAAAAGTAGCTGCACTTTAGGAAGTTAAGCTTGAAAATGCATGTAGTGGTTAATTTAATTTTTACTCATATATTATGTAGCTAATTTGATTCTTCATATCAACTTTAGTTGATGATCAGATTTACTTATGCCATTTTTTTAATGTTGCAGGTAGTATTGTCCAAACAGTGCTTCAAGTTCTCCGGTATGCTTTTTTAGTTTGATTTTTTTCATGGGCCTTTATGAATGTCTTGAGTCCATAATCAGGCTTATTATCCAATCTGAGAATTAGCTTTATTAGTTTGACAGTTTGACCGTATTTTGCCTTATGGTTTTCCTTCTTCATCATCAATGTTACCAATGAATGTTTCATTCAAGAAGATGTTGGAAATTACAAAAATTTAATAATATGATGAATGGAATTTAATTGATTTTAGTGAAATTATTAAGGATACTCTTGAGTAGAGTTGTTTATTTCACTTTATTAGAGTTTATGGCTTTAATTAAGTTAGTCTCTTCACTCATCCTTAGGTCTTGTATACATTGAAGACTTTGTGCCTCATTTGAAAGACTAGAAAAAAATACAAGAAAAATAAAGAAGAGGATTCATAAAAGAATTTTTGAAGAAGAAGAAAAAGTTGACCCATATGTTGGGAATTTATAGAGATAAGTTTTTCTATAGTTGATTCCACCACATTTCCATTATTATTTGTTCCACAAGTTTTAACACCATGATTAAAAAGCATTTATGTGCTTCTTGTAGTTTCTCTATTTAATGTTGGTTATGTTTCAACAAACCTCTATATTTATGTGTGTGTATGTATGTTTATACATATAGACCAAAAGTAGCTGCCCTTTAGGAAGTTAAGCTAGAATTTGCATGTAGTGGTTAATTTAATCTTTACTCATATCTAATGTAGCTAATTTGATTATTCATATCAACTTTAGTTGATGATCAGATTTACTTATGCCATTTTTTTTAATGTTGCAGGTAGTATAGTCCAAACAGTGCTTCAAGTTCTCCAGTATGCTTTTTTAGTTTGATTTTTTTCATGGGCCTTTATGAATGCCTTGAGTCCATAATCAAGCTTATTATCCAATCTGAGAATTAGCTTTATTAGTTGACAGTTTGACCGTATTTTGTCTGTGATACACTCATTGCAACAAAAAGTTAATGTGTGTGCTTTGCAGGTTGTTTGGCACGATGATATCGATCTAGACAATATGACATACGAGGTTTGCTATTTAGTGTTCATTGGTTAATGCTAATGTTAAGGTTTTCTTAATAAATTACAGGAAGAACGGATTTAAAATACCCTTGTTTAACTTTTGCAAGAATTACTTGATTTAGGCGAGGCTATTGGGACTGAGAGTCGGGGTCTTTCTAAAGATCTTATTAATTCACTTCCAACTACAAGATACAAGTTGGGCGGCTTCTTTTTGAGTAAAAAAACTGGAGAGAGGTAAGTTTGGGTTAAAAAAAATTTTGTTTATGTTTCTCTTTGTTTTTTCTCTATTATATTTATGAATCATTATAGTTTGATTATTAAAATGAATGAATGTGTGACAAAAGGTGGATGCTGATACACTAAACTTACCAAATTTATTGACTACATATAGGGAAAAGATCAAGCCACCAACAGTCAACATGTCTCTTTGTGAAAAAGAATTTTTATAATGATGTTAGGCAAGTTATTAAGATGTGTTACTATTACTCTGTACAAGATTCTTTTCATTTGAGTCATTCGACTCCATATGTTGTGCTGCTAATCTGCTATTACTCTTGCAATAATGAGATATTAGTGATGTTTATTTCTTACCAGCATACTTAGTTAATATTCGGGCGAACCTTGGAGCAATGTCCATGACAGATTTAGAAGTGTTTTTTTGTCAGTGGGTGCCTAAATGGACCATGTTAGAAAGAACTGACTAATGTCAAAACGGGTCTTTTAAAAGCTAAATTCACAATTAAAATATATAAGTTAAATGGTTCCTTGATCATCAATAAGGTTGTCTTCCTCTCTTTGTTAGTCTTTTTTTTCCTAATTAAAAATTAAAATTCAAATTAGTTCTTATTAATAATATTAGTAAGAAACATACAACCAACAAATGGATTGGATGCATAAGTATAGTAAATGGAAAATAGTGTACCTTGATATTGTGTTGTATTATCACCAACCACTGATAGCATTGAGAAACTAAAACCAATGGTTTAGTTGTTGGAAGTTAATCTAAAATTTTAATATACGCATATCATGCCTATATTGGAACGACAACCCAAGACCATGCTTGCTTAGCTTGGGCACCGGCTTTGCCCTTTTTTTTTTGTTAAAACTCCTATATAGTAAGAAATATGTTTGTATACATTTCTTTTTTAAAAATAAAGATGAAAAATTTGAACATGCCTATACGACATGCCAATGTATGTGATCCCAATCATTGAAATTTTTGGTAGGTAAGAAGTTGCTTGATTTCGAATATAAATCAAAATTTTTAATATTTATAAATCAAATCTCCTTGTGTCATATGGACAACATCCACAAGCTGCAACACCCGTTGTAGTGGATTAAAGGAGAAATCCTAAAATGTCCATCTTCTCCAAATTTTGACTTTGTGTAATGTTATGCAACACCCGTTGTAAATTGTAATGGATTGAAGTTCATACTTGTTAATTTGTATTGATTAACAATGCACTTGTATCAAGTGTTTAAAATGATATATTTACACCAGAATGTAACACACGTTGATTAGGTATGACATATTTTCTCCGTGTTACAACGTAACCATCTACCCAGAACGTCTAATGGGTACAAAAGAGGCCGACCCAATCCAACTGCCTCACTTACACTATGAAATAAATGTAACAAGTGATATTATGCTTCAACCAAAGCTGCTAAGTACCAACCAAAATTTGAGTGATACCACTCAATGGTAGTACATGATTAAAAACCAAAGGTCCAGATCTGTTCTAAGATGGTTTTCATGATTAAAAAACCTTTCTAACACCTTTCTAAACAAAACCTCAACATTAAACATGAGTTTTCATACAAGTTAACATGTGTTAATGGTGTTTTATGATGTGTTATGTGTTGTTTGATGTTTGAATGTTGTAGAGATGTTATAAAAATGATCTAGAACTTTTATGGAAGATTGTTTATGATTATCTTAGGTTATAAGTTGTTGGATGATGATGCTTTGTCTATTTTGGGGATTTTGTGTTAGATCTAGGGTTTGTTTATGATGTTGTTATTAATGAAATGATTAGGGGTTCTCATACACATGATAATCTGAGCATATTATGCTAATTGTTAAGTGATTTCAACAAGTTTCAATTTTGAGTAAAGTTTACATGCATTGATGTGACATTTCCATAATTTGCCATTTTTGGTTAGTTATAAAACGGACTAATTTTGGAGTAAAATTAGTAGGGTTTGTGGGGATATGTTAATAATGCTTGACTGTAGTGATTTTGGCATTTCGTGATGTTTTTGGACTGTTTAGATGCGATTTGGTGCGTTTTAGGAGAAATGTGCTGCATGGGTCAAACCAACCAAACCTATTCGACCCTTCGTGGGGTCGAATGAGGTTCAAGGAGGCCAAACTAAATCTGTTTCAGTCGAATGGATCTTGTTTTGGTCGAATTAACATGTGTTAAGGTTGAATGAACATGTGTTAGGTCGAATGAACATGTGTTTAGGTCGAATTAACATATGTTAGGTCAAATGAACATGTGTATTTGTCGAATGAACTTCCCAGACTTGCTGATTCGACCTTACTTCATCCTGTGTGCAATTTTTGATACAAACTAAGTGTTTTATGCTTGAACCTTACGTGTAATCTATATGTACTTGATTGGTTAATGTAATGGGTCACCAACGGGATGTCGGGTCAGTCTAGCGTGTCGGTTCAACAGTCAAACACATTTTCAAACATACTTAGTCATGATCTGGACAATCGGGGACTAGTTAACCTAAGGGTTATTAGTCAAAACACTTATGCAAACTTTTATGATACATCGCCAGTATTTGGGACTATCAGGACTGTGTCTTTATTTAAGGAAGCAAACTAAGTTGAGTGTCACAGCCCCATTCTTTACTGTTTTTCATACTTTTGGCGGAGAAACATGCGGTACGAACTTACAACTTTTTAGACCAACATATTACATTATATCACATGGATACTTAGTGACTTTTATTCATCGGTAAAGACCTCTCAAACTTAGTGAACCATTAATTTGTGGATACATAGCGGGGAAAGTGTGAATAGGTCTATTGGGCCTGGCAAGCCCCACTCGGACCGACTGGAGGTTGGTGGCGGGTGCATATTTATCCTACAAACTTACAGCACCAGGTGATGAACCGGTGACGGGTATAGAGGCATTCTAATGTTCAGCAGTGGTTCACGACACTATAGTATCATGTAACGATGTCTAGCTAGCATCAGGTATAGATGTAAGGATTGTTGGGTTTGGATTAAAACTGTTACAAACTTTTGCAAACTTTATCTCTGTGACTCACCGGCACTGTATGTGTTAACTAACTTTGCATGTTTTCTCAGGTCGCTAAGGTAGCAGGGAGTCTTAGGCGCACTGGAGTCGCACTGCGTCTAGTCTTGCATTCATAAGTAGACCATGTTTGGTTTAACTACATACATTTGAAACTTTGGTTTTGTAAACTTTATGCTTCCACTGTCGTTGTCCGGTTTACTCTTAAACTTTTAAACTGCGTGGTTGGTTATTTTACGTTGACCTCATATCATATAGCTGTCGTTTATTGTGACCGTTGACTTGGATCCTGGTATGTCACGCGCCTCGCAGTAAAACCCCGCAAGTGAAATTTGAGGGCGTGACATCTTTCATTTGCATACCCTATTGCTATACTTAAAAAAAATAAAAAAATTGCAGGGTTGATAACTTGCATTTTATGAGGTATAACTTGTGTTTTTTATCAGATATAACTTGCATCTTTTTATCAGGTATAGCTTGTTTTTTATCACGTATAACTTGCATTTTATCCGGTATAACTTGCGTTTTATCAGGTGTAACTTGCATCTTTTTATCAGGTATAAATTGCGTTTTATCAGGTATAACTTGTGTTTTAGCCTGTATAACTTACGTTTTATCGTGTATAACTTGTGTTTTATCATAAAACGCAAGTATACCCTAAAAAACGCAACCTATCAACCCAACGATTTTTATTTCTATTTTTAAAAACTATGGTAATGGGTTATGAAAATGAAAGATGATAAAAAGCTTGTTTTTATGGTGTGTTTTTTTTTTTTTAAAAGTAATGTTGTATGAAAAAGTTATGCCCCTTTTAAAAATAAGGGTGAAACTTGAAAAAAGTCAACAATTATTGTGATGGACAATAATACCTGTTTTGCTAGTGATATTTGTCAGCCTCTTATTCCTTCTTACACTTTTTAGATTAAGATACTTTTTAATATAGCCTAACTCCATAACTTAATCTCTCTCCTTTTTAGTATAAACCGGGTTGTATGGTAATTTTCTTAAACATGCATGATATCGCTTCACCAGTATGGAAATATATTTCGCTTGAGAACACACATTAAGCATTGATTGATCGGTAAAGTCCATGCCTTTTTGTCAACTTTTCAAATCAAAGTGGCCATTTTTTAATTTTACACATGATAAGAGATGCACAAATCGAGTTTTGGGACGTACCCGAAACTGGATACAGCCTAATTAGGTACAAAATGGGTCGGGTATGTTAAGAACCAGGTAGGAACCAGACCTGGGTACGGGGGTATAGAGTAAAACCCAGTAGAACCGGTTCGGGTATGGCCGGGTCCAGGTAGAAACCCGATACTCAAGTACAACCGAGTATTATTGTTTGGAGCCAAAATTTCGAAGTAACTGTTGGAATCGGTTCCTAACGATAATATAGCCGTTAGGAACCCATTATTTGCCATTTTACCATCCTAGTTTACTATAAATAGTCGTAGAATGTTTATTATTTTATTACACCGCTTCTCTAACTCCCAAACACTCTCTAAAACACAAAACGCTCAAATCATTCAAGCTATTCTACACCAACGACAACGATGGAAAGCAATGAAGTTGATTTATTACTTGAACCAAAAGAAAACCCAACATTTGGCCTCACTACGGCTTATGTTTTATGTCCGGACGACACCGAGATTGGTAGGTGCAAGTATTGTGGAAAGTTTCTAAATACGGTTAAACATTGTACAGCGAAATAAAGCTAAAAAAGAAGGCGAATTGTCTAGATCCGCAAACCAAAACTAGTGTAGACGTGTACTAGTGGTTTTTATGTTTAACGTTTGACGTTATCTCTTAATGTTTAATATTAGGTTTTAGTGTTTAATGTTTAATTTTAAGTTTTAAACTGCTTAGAGCATGTTTGGCTCTCCTTATTTCCACCTCCTTATAACTTATAACTTTTCCAAAAAGTTAATAAGTTGCAAAAAGTGTTTGGCAAAAGGAAAATGACTTTTTGTTTTAACTTTTTGTTTGCCTATGATTAGGGCTGTTCAAGAGCCGAGCCGATCCGAGCGGAGCTTTGCTCATGCTAGGCTCGTTTACAAACTGAACCGAACGGAGCGGCTCGTTTACAATCGAGCCGAAAACCGAACGAGCATTCTTCGAGCGCAAATTTTCCGAGCGAGCGCCGAGCAAGAATCGAGCGGAGAGTAATTTGGACGATCATAAAATTACGATGTTTCCTTCGATGTTTTCATTGTCAGGTGACAACTAAGGTCGAAGGGTCTGATGATAACACTAATATTGAAATCCCAGTGTCCGATGATGATGCTTAGATTAAGGCTGGTGAGGCGATGAGCATATGTCAGAGAACAGTTGTTGCATTGTGACGTAGGGTGATATCAAGCGACAATTAGCGATGGACAACTAATAATATAAAGAAGTCAAGATTGTCACCTCATTACTTATGGTTTTACTATTAAATCTAGTGTTAAATTTTTTATTGAGTTAATTAAGTGGGCTAGTTATATTTTGTTTGCATATACTAAGTCAAATCCAATAGAATGTTATATATAAAGCCATAAATTTATCTGTAAATTGTGTGTATATTTATAATTAAATATATAATATAAAAATAAAAATTTATTCGAGCCGAACCGATACGAGCGTACCTTTGCTCGTGCTTGGCTCATTTACAAACCAAACCGAGCCGATCGGCTCATTTACAACCAAGCGGAAGATCGAGCGAGCATTTTTCGAGCATTTTCCGAGCGAGCGACGAGCGATCCACGAGCGGCGAGCGATTTGAACAGCCCTACCTATGATAAGTTGTTTTGGAAAAGTAAGGGAGGAGTGACTTTTTGAACCTCCTTATAACTTATTTGATGGTTATTTACCTACATGTCCTTATTATATCCTTACACCTTCCATCCTTATACCCTTTTTTTTGTCATTTTACCTAAATAAGTTAAACCAAACACTTTTTTACAAACTAACTTATCAACTTATTGTTTTTCCCCACCACATAAGCTAATCCAAACATTTTTCTAAAAACTCATTTTTAAAAAGTCATAAGTTAATAAGTCCTTTTAGCAAAAAGTCTTTTTTGCCTCAAATAAGTTTATCCAAACATGCCCTTAATCAGTAATACATACTAGGAATGAGATCAGTACCGTACCCGTACCTATACCCATACCCGTACCGAAAATACCCGTACCGAATTTGAACAAAAGTGGGTACCGAGTACCGTACCGAATATATAGGTACGGTACCCGTTTGGTACCATTTTGTTATTTTTTTTCTTTTTTGAGCATTTGTACGGGTACCAAGTAGGTAAATAATTACGAGTATCAATACTATACGAGTACCAAATAGGTAAAATTGATACGAATACCATAAATATTATAATAAGAAGTAAAACATATAATCAAATTCAATAGTATATAGAATTCGGTACCCGTATCATTTTTACCCGTACTCGTACCCGTACCAATACCGAAAGTACCGAATACCGAAATCAGTAAAAGTGGGTACCGATACCTATACCAAGTACTCAAAATCGGTACCGGTTCAGGTATGGTATAGGTACTTGGGAAAAAATGCTCATCCCTAATACATACTTATGAACTTTGCTTTGATAGCATCACTTGAACGGCCGGTTTCAAAACTCATTTCCTTGTTAAATTTCTCTTTAAGGCGAGGCCGATTCCCTAGTGTACCATCCACTTGTATTTCTCTGGCCCTAATGTCTACAAAAGCAAGTGACAAACAGTACTCCTCATCATTTCTCCGAGGGGAAGACATTTTTGTATGTTTATGGTTTAACGTTTTTTTTGCTTCATTTATGCATTTTTGAGTTGGATATTTAACCAATACATCACACAACTTATAATAATTTTGAGGCGTTAAAAATAGGTTCCAACAGTAAAAATAAAAAAAAAAGTTAAAAAACGGCGATATTTACGTTGCCAATGGTCAAAAACTGATTAAATTAATAACAATGGTAAAAACCGGTTCCTGCTCGGTTTTTTTAGGTCGGGTTGGAACCGGTTCCTATTCGAAAATGAAAAAAAAAAAACGGGAATCGCGTAGGACCATCGGGTACACTAGGACTTGGACCTGTTCCTCCTACCACCAAGCATGAACCGGAACCTGTTTCAGGTCGGGTTTAGAACCTGTTTTTTTTGTGCATCTTTACCCACAATAATCAATTATAACCTTTATAAAATGTAATTATAATCAAGTTGTTTAATTTAATAATACAAATTTTCTAATTACTAATTACAAGAACTATGAACGTGTCCAAAGATTAAAACTTCTATTTTGAAGTCAAAAAGTCAACGTTTGTTTAAGTCAAACTTCAAAAACTGTAAGAACCAACCAAGAACAAGTCTTGGCCAACCAAAAGATGCTACTCACCTACCTGGCTACCTCTTTACATTAAAAAGTCCAATCTTTACAATATAAACATTATACAAAACACTCATACTTTTCTTCCTCCATTCATCACAAATATGATCATCAAGAAAGAAACCATCAGCAGGCTGCAACACCCTTCTAAGGTCAAAGGGTCATCAGTTTCCTACAAAAAGTACCAAAATATGCTCAATGATTCCGCCTCTTCGCCTCCAGCAACGACGATCACATATGCACGCAAGACGGCTGCTTATAGACGGCACCGTGCCAGCAAAGAGATGGTGAGGAGGGCGTTGACTCCACCCGCTCGTAGGCTTACTTGGCGATGGTTTGACTTTCGGCCAACTCCCAGTCGGCTTTCTGTTATGTCCATGGATATCTAGATGTCTGTCTGTATTAGTTTTTTCATCAGTTTAATTGAATTAAATCCTTTTGGATCATATCTTTGTCTTGTGATTATGCACCTCCATTTCAAGATCTCCAGTTTATCAAAGTTGACTAGTAATCCAAATTGTTTAACATGTAAACCTTTTCCTGTGTTTGCTAAATCTTGAATATCATCTCGCTAAATATCATCGCTATATATGTTATGTTTCTGCTGTTCATTTCTGCGGTTTTTTTGGGTATCTAAACCTGATCACTCGAAAAATGAAGAAAGTTGTTCATTTAGTGGTTACAAATGGGTCATTTGGGTTGTGTTTGACCTCAAACGAGTTTAATAAAAAAATAAAAAAAAAGTTAAGCCAAAAGCGAGTATGTCAAACGGGATCAAAATCGCCTGAAATCAATATAAGACGCATACAAGCGTCTTAGTCGTTTATTCAAAGATTTAGAGACCTATTGAGATAAAATTGATCATCTAATTACTTTTTACATGGTGTAAAACATATGATTATATCCTTTTGGGCGTATATCTTTAGGTCGTTATACCATTCGCCAACGCTTACCAGACTGATCCCGCCGCAACGCGCGGGTTACATAAACCCGTATAAATTATTTATAAAAAAAATAGAACATAAGAGTGTTTCCTGGTTAAACTCCATTACCCACATGAGTTGACCGAGTATTAAGAAATAACTCATTTTGACCCGGACCTATTTTTGACCCATTTGCCAAATGGAAAAATGTGTAATGTGTGTTTTAATTTTATTTGTTTCCATTCTGAGTGAACATGCCTTAGAACATTCAAAGAAGATATCGGGTCAGGGTCGCGGGTGCATCTGAAATATGTGCTTCAGGTTACTAATTCAATAAACTGTAAAAAAGGCGAATTCATTTCAGTTAATAACATCTAAATTAATCAACGTTTGTAAATTTAACTTCCAACAAGATACTTATGTTGAAACAAGCTAAACGCAGTCGACCCACAGGAGTCTTTGTTCAACTGGTATGACACCATATGTTAGTATGTTACAATGTAAGCAAATGGCCAGAGCTTCCGACCGGCCTGATAAAAAATTTCAAAAATAAATATATTAAACCATATGTTGATCATGTTTTAAGCATGAAAACGATGAATTCATGTTCACTTACCGCCAACATGGGCCAAAGCTTGAGGCGGAAGTGTTGGTGGTGTGACTGGATAGAGATCTCCCGTGCTATTGTGGCGGGACAGGTGGCGTCCCGTTTTGAGGTCCTTCAAGGAAAAACCAAAAGGATCAAATTCAATTGACACATTATTTTCACGGGTGAATCGTCTAACAGATAATAGATTTTAATGATTTGAGGGCTAAAAAGAATATTGGGTAGGATATAGGTACGATTGAGGATTGGGAGGTAACCCGTGCCAGAACCCTCAACTGGTAAAACATTGCCATTACCTACCAAAAGTTTAGTTGAAACAAGAAAAGGATCGGGGTGAGAAATTATACCTTCGTTGTTTGAGACGGTCCATTCTGCTCCAGTGTCAAAATAGAGAGTGGGATCAGTATAAGCAAGCTGAGAGGTGTTGTAAGCAGCACTTAGATCGGATGGATTCAGCGCATCAAAGTGGGCCTGCTGTGGGCCATAGGGGCCGTAACCCTGCTGCTGTGGATACCCGGCAAATTGGGCCGAAGGAAACTGTTGTAGGCTGGGCTGATTTGGTCTCCATGGTGTTTGTGAGGGATAAGGGCATGGGGGTGTTTGCCACCAAGCCCATTGGGGGTATGAGTGAGGTTGAAAGGCCCAGTTTGTGTTATTCGAGTGGTATCCACGACCCCGACCTCCACTGCTGTGTCCTCGGCCCCTGTAACCAGATCCACGGCCCCGTCCTCTGTAAGGTTGCTGGTAGTTGGGGTCAGCCGCAGGGGTTTGAGTCTGGGCAGGAGGCGGAGGTGCTTGGTTTCCCGCGGATGTTGCAGCAAGTACAGAGGAGGTCTTGGATTTCCTAGCATCCTGTCGCAAAACTTCATCATTAAGCATAGATCTGGCCAAATCCCAATCAGCCTGTTGCTGATTAATAAGTGCTGCAGTGGTATCAAATTCTGCGGAGAGGCCGCGGACTAAGGTGAGGACGAGTCGTGACTCGGTCACCGGTTGATCGACATCTTTCAATTGATCGGCTAGGGCTTTTAATTGTTGACAATAATCGTCAACGGAACTGCACTGTTCAAGCGTAAGATTAACGAACCGAGTCTCCAAGGCGGCTGCTTTAGCTTGTTTATTGCTTAGATACTTCTTTTCGAGTTTTAACCATGTGGTCCGAGCCGAAGCATCGGTGTCCAATATATCCGGCAAGAGGCTATATGCAAGAGTGCTATAAATCCATTGTGAAACCAGTGCATCCAGTTCTTTCCATTCCAGGTATTTCGGATCAGTGGGTTCAGGGGGTGGGGTGGAGTCGATGTGATCAAGGACCTTGTACGCCATGGCATGAAGCTTAAAAAGTTTCACCCATGATGTATAAGTGACCGTGGTTCCATCGAGGGTACGGATTTTACTGTTGATGTTTGTGACAGAATAAGCGGGGTGGAGGGAGTGTGATTTGGTTTATTCGAAAGGGGCAGGCTGTTCGGGTTTTGTCATGGATGCAGGCTGATCGGGTTTTGTCATGGATGCAGGCTGGAAGAAGCAGAACAGAAGAGGCTTGGTTGGGTGATGATTCTGCAGCCGAAGCTGTTGATAGCAGCCGAAGCTTGCTGGACAAGAAAAAAAAGGAACGAAAATAAGAAGGTAATCAGAACCGAGGCTCTGATACCATAAAACCTAGAATGGTTTTGTGAATTATTATTGATTGAATAATATGAATACAAGGAGCCCTTTATATAGGGATAGATAACAATGAAACCCTAGCTATAAATAAGGAAACGATAAACATTCTAAACATAAGATAAAACAATTGTAAATACAATACAATACAACTCATAATATTATTGTCGGCTAAGAGTTTAGATGTACATTTTGAAAGCAACTAAATAACAGAGTTATCACACTTGATAAAAAAAACAGAATTATCACACTTGATAAACAAGGAATGATCACACACGCTTTGAACAAAACCTATTGCAAGCAATACACTAACTAGTTTCTCATTCCACATCCTAGGGGCTTGTTTAATCCCATACAATGATTTTTTCAACTTACAAACTCTAGAATCATATTCGTCAAAGTATCTTTCTGGCAATGACATATACACATCTTCATTCAATTCACCGTATAAAAATGCATTATTAACATATAGCTGGTATAATTTCCAACTATATTGAACTGCCACAGCTATAACACACCTGACAATAGTCATTTTCATAACTGGTGAAAAAGTTTCGTCAGAATCTAGACCGTCCCTTTGACTAAAACGTTTAGCTACTAATTTAGCTTTATACCTATCAATCTCACTAGTAGATTTATACTTGATTTTGTAAATCCACTTACAACCTATAGATTTCCTATCATGAGGAAGATCAACAAGCCACATTAACTCACAAGTGGCTGAACACATAGCCCTATATTCGGCCTCAACTGTGGACCTGGATAAAATGCTTTGTTTTTTACTTTTCCAAGAAACCAAAGAATCCCCTAGAAACATACAATACTCTGTTACAGATTTTCTAGTTGCAAGGCATTTGGCCCGGTCAACATCTACATAAGCTTTTAAATCAAAACACTTTCCTTTTTAAAACTACTCCTTTACCTCGAGCTGACTTCAAGTACCTAAACAATCTTAAGGCAATTTGAAGACGTGATTGTTTTGGTTTATGCATAAACTGACTAAGAAATTGCACTGTATAGCTTATATCTGGCCTTGTTAGTGACAAATATATCAGTTTTCCTATGAGTTTTTGAAAACCAGTAACATTTTCAAGATCTTTTTCAGACTTACTATTTTTACTAGAAATGACATAATGTTGTTCTATTGGGGTATAATAGATTTACATCCTAAATATCCAAATTCAATCAACAATTCTACACAGTATTTCCTTTGAGAAAGACACATACTATTTTCACCCTATAAAACTTCTATTCCTAAAAAGTATTTCAATTTTCCTAAGTCCTTAATTTGAAAATTTTCACTTAAAAACCTTTTAACATTACAAATTTCAGTTTGACTGTTTCCTGTTATAACAATGTCATCAACATATACAATATAATAAACACATCACCTTTGTTTTTAACAAACATAGATTAGTCACAAACACTTTGTACAAACCCTATATCTATTAAGACTTGTGTTAATTTTTCATTCTATTCTCTAGGGGCTTGTTTCAAAACATACAATGATTTTACCGGTTACAGACTGATAGAATTCACAACCGTGATTATCTCATTGATTACTTTGGAATATATAATACAAATGTGTTATCTCCTAACTATGGTAAATGATAAATACAATAATTACAATTTAAACTATTGCTAAATATATCGGCTATTACACCCCCGCAATCGAAGCGGGAGGAGAACGGATACTGAGACTGGATCTGAAGTCTTCAAATAAAATACGTGGCAAACCCTTCGTAAAGATGTCCGCTATCTGATATCTTGATGGAACGTGTAGGATACGGACGTGACCCCGTTGAACCTGTTCTCGAACAAAGTGAATGTCCAACTCGATGTGCTTGGTGCGTTGGTGTTGCACTCGATAACCTGATAAGTATATAGCACTGACATTGTCACAGTAGACCATAGTGGCACGAGAGATGGATACAGATAGCTCGACGAGGAGGTTACGTAACCAGCAAATTTCAGCAACCACATTAGCGACTCCGCGATATTCGGCCTCTACACTCGAGCGGGAAGCGGTAGGTTGTCGCTTAGAAGACCAAGAAATTAAGTTTTAACCAAAATAAATACAGTAACCATTAGTCGAGCGTCTAGTGTCGGGACAACCCGCCTAGTCGGCGTCTGTATAAGCCAATAAAGACGCGTCGGATAAAGGACCCAAGGATAAACAAAAATTGATCGTGCCTTAATGTACCTGATTATGCGCTTTAGTGTATTCCAGTGAGCCGTGCAAGGGGCATGCATGTGCATGCATACCTGTTGAACCACGTAGGTGATGTCAGGATGAGTGAAAGTTAGGTACTATAAAGCACCTGCTAAACTGAGGTATAAAGTGGGATCATGAAATGGTTCATCTAGAGAAGCGCCTAACTTGGCGTTTGAATCAACCGGTGTGGCCATGGGGTTGCAGGACTGAATACCTGCACGTGCTATGATGTCGGTAGCATATGGCTGCTGTGAAAGGAACATCGTGTGAAACTGTCTGGTCACAGAGATGCCCAAAAAATAACTTAGAGGACCCTGATCTTTCATGGCAAATTCACTAGCAAGATTTGCCATAAGACGATGACGAAGGCTGTCAGAAGAAGTAACAAGTAGAATATCATCCACATAGAGAAGTAAGAAAGCTGTGTCGGAGCCCTGTTGAAAAGTAAAGAGAGATGCATCGCATCGGCTATGAAAGAAACCCAAAGTGATAACATAGCCGGTGAACCGTTGATACCATGCATGGGGAGCCTGTTTTAACCCATAAAGAGACTTGTGCATAAGGCACACGTGATCAGGAAAATTTTGGTCCCTAAACCCCATTGGTTGATGCATGTATACAGTCTCATTTAAATTACCATGTAGGAATGCGTTTGTGACATCTAACTGATGCACAACCCAACCTTTAGGTAAAGCTAGTAAGAGTACTGTGAGAATGGTGGCCGGTTTGACAACCGGGTTGAATGTTTCCCCGCAGTCTACGCCTACCTATTGTGAGCAACCGTCGCACACCAGTCATGCTTTGTATCTTTCTAATGACCCGTCCGATCTGTACTTATGTTTAAACAGCCACATAGAACGTATAATATTCATGTTAGACTCACGAGGGACTAACTCCCATGTACCGTTTCTAATTAGTGCATTGTACTCGGTAGACATGGCAAAATTCCACTCCGGTATGGCCAAGGCATCTGTGGGAGTTTTGGGTATGGGGAGAATGTCGGGTTTGGTGATGGCGGTGAGGTTAAAGGGTATTTTGGGTTTGTAAATACCACTCATTGAGCGGGGTGTGAACGGTTCTGTTGGTAGGTGGGACGTTTTGGGCTGGTGGGTTTGGTATCGGTGTTGGGTTGGTGGGGTCGGGTAGTGGGCCGCGTTGGGTACTGGGCTGGGGAGTATTTGTAGTTAGTGGAGTGGGCTGGGAGGAAGTATTATGTGAGGGTGTGGGTTGTGAGGGCGCTGGACTTGGGGTAGGATGGGACGGGATTGGGCCGAGGGTTGTCATTTTCTGGTGTTGATTTGTGGGAGTAGAAGGCGGGCCAGGGGGTGGGCTGTTTGGTGGGACAGGTCCGGGTGGGGTGGGTGTCGAGTTGTGGGAAAGGTGTGGGCATAGGTGATAAGGAAACGAGTCACCAAGGAAGTCGTATGTGGGTGTAAGGCCGATTGTTTGGGCGAAAGGGAATGTAGTTTCGTCAAAAGCTACGTGGCAAGAGATAAAGAATTGTTTAGAGGATAGGTCGAGGCACCGGCATCCTCTATGTGTGGATGGATATCCGAGGAAGACACATGGTTGTGATCGGTTGTCAAGCTTATGAATGTTTGTGGAAGGTGTGAGAGGGTAGCAAAGGCAACCGAAGACACGAAGGTGGTCATAAGTGGGTGTGGACAAGTATAATAGTTCGGTTGGGGTTTTGTTTTTGGTTGTTTTGGAAGGTAAAATGTTTAGTAGGTAAGTGGCGGTTTCGAGGGCAAAGTGCCAAAGGTGGGTAGGTAGAGACGCGTGTGCCATTAAGGTTCGGACCATATTATTGATGGTTCTAATTTTGCACTCGGCCTTACCATTTTGGGATGAGGTATATGGGCATGAGAGACGGTATAATATACCATTTGTTGTGAAAAAGTTTTGAAAGGATGTGTTCACGTACTCTCTACCATTATCACATTAGAAGGTTTTAATGGTTCGTTCAAATTGGGTTTTAATGTTTGATGCAAAGTGGGTGAATGATGGGAAAACTTGGGATTTTTGAGTATGGGATAGGTCCATAGAAAATTAGAGTAATAATCAAGAAATATTACATAATATTTATGGCCTGGAGAACTTATTATAGGTGATGTCCACACGTCGCCATGTATTATGTCAAACGGTTGCAAAGTAATATTATTAGACGAAAAGAAAGGTAAACGAATACGTTTTCCAAGAATACAAGACTGGCAAATATTATTTGAAGAAAAATCATAATAAAAAAACATTAGAGATTTTTAATTTATTCAATGAGTCACGTCTTGGGTGACCAAGACGGTGATGCCAGACTTGTGAGGAGATGGCTGCAAAGGCGGATGGTTGAGATGTGGATGACCTGAACAACAAGGGATAGAGATCACCGCTGTTGTTGCATCGTAGGAGTGGTGCCTTGGTCTTGTAGTCCTTCACAAGAAAACCAAACTGGTCAAATTCGACAGAAACAGAGTTATCGGTAATAAATCTATGAATGGAAATTAAATTTTTAACAATTTTGGAGGAGTATAGGACATTTTTTAAGACAAAGGGTGGGAAGGGCTTGGATAGGGATTTAGTGCCTTGTCCAAGTACCGGGATGGTATCTCTATTACCTACAATAATATTACGAGACAAGCAAGAATTAGAAAAGGAATGAAAGTCACCTTGCTCATGAGTCATGGTTGATGATGCTCCAGTGTCCATGTATTGAATTGGGTCCGATTGTTGTTGCAGGGACATGGTGTAGAGAGCATGTTCAATATCCGTTGTGCTGTAGGCGGTGTGGGCTGGCGTCGTGTGGGTGTTTTAAGAAAACTAAACTTCTTTTCAAAAAGGGCAAAGTTGCGGGGGAGATGCCAAAAGCTTTGATTGAAAAGATGAGCAAGTTAGAAAACAGAAAGACACTTACAAGTTTTAAATTATAATTTAAAACGATAGTTGCTCAACGTTCTAAACCCAACACAATAGGCAAGCGCACCTATCGTATATAGTATAGAAATGTGCAAGTACTGAGTATCGAATCCGTGGACACGATTTTTACTACCCAGCTTCCTAAAATTACTTAAAGACTTTTTTTAAAGTTGCGAGAAGAAAAGTAAAAAGTGAGATGAAAACTTTTAAGAAAAATCAATAGCAAAACAATGGTGTTGCTTCAGGATCAGATGGAACCTGGTATGAAAATAGCTATCTTTATTTTATAGTGGTGTGTTTGAGCACGCACTTGTGCTTAACTTAGAATTGCAACCGCATTTTCTAGAGGTGACTGTTTTTGCAAAGCTGTACAAACGACTGTGTTCTTAATGTTATTATGAGGGTCTCCCGACTTGGTAAGCTCACCTCTCAACACTGAAAATAAAGTGAGTCGAGACTGTGTCGACTCAACCCCGAATTACCCGCCTCCCGGTGTTGCAATATAGACATCAAACTACTCTAGATTTTTATGAATAACTTGTCGGTGGCCGGAGCTTGACCGAGCAAGTTACCACTTAATATCATAGAGGAGTCGTGACTAACCAGTACACGTGCATCCCCTACTTGGTTTAATTAACTTATCAAAAAGTGACTGGTCTATCATTAGCTATGCGACAGTATAATGATAAAATAAAATAAAGACCGTTTTATTTCAACACGAGTTCATCAACCCTTAACCCACATCAAAGCTTCACATAGACCATGAAACCAAGGTGTAAGATTAAGGATTGACTTGTCATTAGGACCGAGTATAAAAACCGTACCGACTCTAAATGAGATCTTGATAGTAGAGGATTAAGTCTCAAAGTGTGTGTATTTCTACCCACAAATGGACTAATCACTACTCGTGGGATTAGGTTAGCTCACAAGTGCATGGGTTTTTACACACCATGGGTACACTCATGAGTCCTCCCACTTCCTATCAAGACACTCACAAGACCAAAGACTAAGTGATTTGTTAATTAGACCATTAAACAAAGTTTAGAATAGTAAGAATTATTAAGAACAGAAAACACCACTTTAAAATAAAAGATAAACTATATTAATTCATACCAAGTTTCCATCCTCACCGTAACAACACCCACATAAATCTAGCCTAGCATGGTTGATACAACAAGCTCACAAGGTGGGGTTTGTGTACAAGACATGGTGGAAGGTTGTATGAAGATTTCTAAGGGTTTTGGATGATTTTGGGGTGTCTCTCTCTCACTCAAGGTGCTTGTGGAGTGATCCCAGGCTCCAAGGGACACCTCTAAACCTCTAAGGGTGCAGAAACTTCGTGGAGAAGTGTTGGTTTGCGAGTGGGAAGGGATGCTTCAAAATGTGGGGTGAATGCCTCTATTTATAGGCATTTCAGCTCTTGCACGCCCTCGATGATGTTCTCTGTAAAGTTAACCATTTTGTCAGCCTTGGTCGGTTTTTTCCTTGGAGAACACGCTGGAGTAAAGCACGACCGTGCCACACTACTGAGCACACCCATGCACCTTCTGAAACTCTGAAATTAACCTCCTTTGACTTGGAAATGTTGACTTGTTGGCCCGGGAAGGTTGCACGGCCGTGCCATGTCTGGCAGGGCTTCAAAGTCTTCAAATCTTCGTCCTTTTTGTGCCGTTTTGTGCAGGTTTCACTTCTTTTCGTCACCGGACCTCCGAACCTGCGATTATCAACAAAGAAAGATAAATCCTGATAAAACAAAGATAAAAGCTTGATTTAGAGTATAAAACAGGTGATAATTATATGTGAAAACATATAAAATTCTCGGCACATCATGGGCATGTTGGGTTTTGGGCCGAGCAGGCCGGGTTGTGAGGTAGGGGATTAAAGTTACAGCTAATCAAGTTATTTAAATAAAATCATAACATAATGATAATTGTCCAAGTACTCAAATTATCAAACTTAATGCAGCTTTTTATTTCAAAGAGGTCTGTATTTAGGAGTTCAATCAGACATCTATTATATATTTAGGAGGTTAATTCGTATGTTGATGAAGTTATACTGTATTCCGTTGAAATTTGAGAATTATTTGTATTTGCTTGAACTTGATTTTAGCTTGTAATGTATTAGGTTGAACTTATTTTAAATGTGTTATTCTTAACTATTGAATAATGTTTTAGACTATTGAATTTTGAAAGCCATTTTTCTTTTTTCTTTTTAAATTCGAGCCTAACCAAGCCGAGCCGAGTCGGCTCGGTTTAAAACTAAACCAAGCCGAGTCGGTTCGGTTTAAAACCAAGCCGAGCCTGAGCTTTAATTTTTAGTTCGGTTTCAAATCCGAGCCAAGCCGAGCGCGAGCTTGACCTGGCTCGGCTCGGTTCGGCTCATGAACAACCATAGTGGGGGTGGGAGGCCAGAAGTGTTGCTGTGGAGGCCACTGTTGGGGATAGCGGCCACGTCCGAAGGATGATCGGCCACAGCCTCGTCGGCCTGACCGACCACGCCCTCGACCATAAGTGTTTGGATCGGTACGGTTCGGGTCCGGGTTAGAGTAGGAGGGTCGCTGTGTGGATGCAGTTAGGGCGGTTGAAGCGGTTTTGGAGGCATGAAGGCTTGCTCGGCTTTACGAGTTTCTACTTGAATAATTTTGGAGCGGGCATTATAGAAAGACGATAGCGGGTTCTGGTTGGAAAGAAAGGTGGTGATGCTCTCATACTGTTCATTGAGACCAGCAATAAGTTGAAGAACGAGGCGGTCATTGTCGATCGGGGAGTCAACATTGGCTAATTGATCCGCCAATGTTTTGAGTTCTTGGCAATATGCCGAGACGCTAGAGAAGGCGTCAAGGCGGGTATTAGAGAATTGGTTTAGGAGGTATATGGCCCTGACACTCTTGTTGTCTTGGAATAAATCGCGTATGGTGATCCATGCTTCGTAAGCGGTGGACGATTTATTGATGACAGTGTGGAGAAGATCATTGAATACGGTGCTATATATCCATTGTAAGCTCAAATGATTTCCAAACCCTTCTTTCCACTTATATACCCAGGCTCAATCCAAGTCGGTTAAACCCAGCTCATGGGCTTTGCCCATTCTCTTTAGTCCATCAATACACAAAAGCCCAACTCCTTTCTAATCTCACAAGCCCAATTAAACCTGAAAAAAATATTAACTCACCAAATACATTATATAAAGATACAATTTCAAGTGTCGGTTGTGAGAGCCGAATACTGTAGCTGTATATCAAATCAGCTACAGTATCCGGTGGCAAGTTTGTAAATCTCTTTTGTTGCAGGGTTATTTACGTCAGGTAAATATTTTTTTGGTTACTTCAAAAACACATCTGCAGCTGGTTGGGGCTGGGTGCCTGCCGGAGATGCAACTACTCAAGTCGGTTACCGACAACGTCATTTCAAAAGGGAGTTTGTGGTGGTAGTGCTCGGCGGCGTTCTTTGGTTATGGTCGGCTGCTGGCAAACGTGTTTTACAGTGATGCATGTACCAGATCTGAGGCGGAAAGGGACGAAGACGCCTACTGCTACAACGTCGTCGATGGCGATAGTTCTAGATAGAAATGAAATCAAAGGCGGCGGTTTCGGGATTTATGGAGAGAGAAAGAAAAGGTTAAGGGTTTGAAAGCGCGAGAATCAAGACGGCTGTGGTGGCGATAGTTGTTAGGTCTGAAACAACTTGGCCGGCAAGAGAACTGAAACGATAGTCTGTATGTGGTGGTGTTGTGGTGAGGGTGGCTGATAGGCGGCAACTTTTATGGCTGTGGTAGGTGGTGGTTTTGTGGATTTCTCTGTGTGAGAGATTTTGAATGAGGAGATCTGTATTGGGGACTTTGGGTGGGTGCAAATTAAGCCATTGGCACTAATTTTATATCCGTCTTTCTTTTGTGTACATACTACTTTTGATGAGCCTTTGCCACTTTTCTCTAACTTTTTATTTTAATGAAAAAGTGGTGCAGTGTTTAGAGGGTGTCTTTGGGTGGGTGCAGCAATGGTCATGCTTTCCATAAACCAAATATAAACCATGTCATTTAGGGCCTATAACTGCCATCATTTTTTGAATTACCGTAGTTAGTGTCATTATCGTAACACGTGTAATGCAATTGAAAACGCGAAGTTATCACTATCCCTTTGATTTGCCGTAGTTAGTGTCATTATCGTAACACGTGTAATGCAATTGGAAACGCGAAGTTATCGCTATCCCTTTGATTTGCCGTAGTTAATATCATTATTCTAACACGTGTAATGCAATCGCAAACGCTACGTTGTCGCCGCAGCGCGCGACATCGTAAAAAACTAGTTAATAATACATTTTAGACCAAAACAACATTTAACATGTTTAACCTTGAATTAGACATAATTTTAACAAGTTGCACATGTTTGTGTATGTAATGTGTATGCATAAAAGAAATATAGGGGTGCAGAGTTACGAGATGAGTGATTGTAAATTTTCATAACATTAATGTATAATCAATCGCGTTGATAGACAGGGCGGATTTAGTAAGTGACGTACGGGTTCAGACGAACCCATTGAGTTTTTTATTTTTAGTAGATATATATAGGAAAAATGAGCCATGAACTCATAAGAAATTTTGGCATGAACCAATTCCAATATTATGTGATTGGCTTAATGGTTAAATCTCCCACCCTTTAAAGTGGATGTCCCTGGTTCAAAACATGTTATAGGTGTTTTTATCCTTTTTTTTATTACAAAATCGACCCATGGTTTTTGATAAGGACCCGACATCCATTATCGAAAATCTAAAACAAAAGACCAAAGGCCGACCAAGAAACCCACTAAAGCTTTTGGACTATCATTTTTAATCACCATATTTAATTCTCCATTGTCTTAAACTAGTGGGAAACCCGCGCGTTGCGGCGGGGCTGTTAAGCCGAACAAAAAATAGACGAAAAAACGTTGAATCACGCACATGCATGTCGGCGAGTTAACTTGCCAGATTAAAAAAAGTTAAAAATCATCATAGAAAAAGCTAAGTGAGTCGAAACCGTAACAAATCCACATAAAAAAGGAAATAAAAAACTAAAAAAACTTTAATGACTTGTTCACCTCTGCTTAGATTACTTTTACATTATCACACGCAATTTTGTTTTAAACGAAGCTTACATTGAAACGTATATAAAAATAAAACCAATAAAGGAACTTCTTATTTCTCTTTCTTCTAAACACAAGATAATATAAGTTGTTGTTCGGTTCACTTCGGTTTCGAGCCATAATCAAAACAAAAAAATTTCGATCAAGATATTTCAGAAACCGATTGGTTTCAATTATTCATTTGTTCTAGTTTGGTTAATTGGTTATAAACATCGGTCCAACTGGTTTTCGATAAATAACCGAAAACTTTACTTGAGTTGGAAATGTGGACTTGAGTTGAAGTACTCAAGAAGGAGAACCCATTATTATTTATTTATTTATTTTTATGTTATTGTCCAATCCTTTTATATGAATATTTCTAAATAGCTTTGCTTGAAATTCATTATAAACATAATCTTTCTTTTCCGATCATAGAATCCAGTGACCGTATAGTTTAAATTAGATTAGCCATACGTAGTAATTTCAAAATTCAAATCATTACCTCATGATTAAAAACACGACTTTCATTATTGATTTTTAGATTTCTATATAATATTATAAGGTTTATAAAACTTTAACTATTATAAAGTACATAGTTCTATATAAAATAGTATAACAAAACTTATACCATATATTATGAATTATTTTTTTATGTGTTCTATTTAATGTGTTTAAAATAATTGTAGAATTGAATGTCATATGTTGTCAAAAACATTTCATGACTCTTGATTATCTTTTAATTAAATATGGTGTTTAAAAGACAATTTTAACCCTTAAAAAGTAGTTATTATATGCATTGTGTGTTGTACTATATGTAATCAAACTTGTACCTCTTAAATTTTAAGAAGTCCTTGTCAAATGCTTTATAATATAGTATAGATATAGATAAGTTTTTTTTTTTTTGAACGGCTTTAAATAAGTTTATTAATTATGTATATGTTAATTGTTACTTGGTGGTTTGTGTTGGGAACAGGATGGATGTTTCATGGGGAATCGGATGAGAATTAAGACTGCCCGGAGTGGAGGGCTTGAAAGTGGCGTGGAGGGCCATTTGGGGCGGGAACACCGCCGTCAACTTGGCGTGTGGGAGGGCTTGGAGGTGAGGGCGGGGGCATTTTCACCGGCGTGGGGCTTGAGGGTGGGGTGAGGTGGCATATCTTGATTGGTCAGTATTTTTTTTATAACTTTAACACAATATAATATTATTCCCCCCCCCCCTCTCCCCCCCTTCCACTCCCCACAATTCCCCCCCCCCCTCCCCACACACACACACCACTCCGAGTAGTCTAATGGTTTGTAAAAATGGAATCAAAGCAGAAGCCTCAAACATTGGATTCATAGTAACTCAACTTTTTTTTTTTTGTTTTGTTTTTTTATTTTCAGTTATCTTAATTTGCTCACATAAAATTTGCAGCATTGTGTTGCAGCCTTCTTTATTTATTCGTCTTTTTATGCTCCCTTACCGTCTATATAATGTTCAAAACAATGTTTTGTTTTTTAGATTTTTGCCTAGGCTGAACTAAAATGACTATATTTAGATCATCTAGGAAGCATTATAGGAAAACAAGTGACTTAAGTGATGAAGCCCAACCTGATCCGACCCGACCCGAAATTCTAAAGTCAAGTTGACCGAAATTCGATCACTAAAAACGTGAACCCAATGAAAAAAAAAATCCTGAATCCGCCACTGTTGATATATATGTCTGTTTGACATCTCACGGGGCATCGCTCACGGGCAAAATACTAGTTAATAAAATTTAGCAAATAAGGACACGTTGCCATTATCATGGACAAGTCGTATGCCAGGCAAACAGATCAAGCATTCAAGCCACAAAACCTCATTTTATTGGGCCCACGATATTATGTGATTTAAATAATGCAGAAAAAATATCTACATACTTTTTTGTAGTTTAAAAGTGTCCATCAGACCATCACAAGTAGAATTAAGGATATGATTATATGGTTGTAAGAGTTGCTACACCTATAATAGTGATAGTAATCATATGTTTATTCTTGATATTTAAAAAGAAAATATTTATAGTTACTAAATACGTTTTACATTTATGGAAGTATCCGTTTCTATCATCGACATGTTAATCTACCATCTTTATAC
The DNA here is from genome assembly GCA_030844895.1 of Ambrosia x helenae. Lineage (NCBI taxonomy): Eukaryota > Viridiplantae > Streptophyta > Magnoliopsida > Asterales > Asteraceae > Ambrosia > Ambrosia x helenae. The sequence goes on along the minus strand of CM061233.1, from coordinate 4,499,650 downwards.
GTCTTTTCATTTATATGTAAAGATTTTATTAATAATATGTTTTTTCACGTATTTAGTTTATATTCTTATAGGGTGAAAAAGGTTATAAGGTCCAAACAAAGTTTGACAATACGTAAATGTAAATTATTAATGCGAATTTTGATCATTTAATTACTATCCATCTTGCTTATAAAAAAAACAACTATATCGTTTTTAGAACAACTAGATCAAGTGGCAACATACACAATTGAGAATCCACAAGACCCCGGTTTGATAAGTCACCTACGTCAAAAGCGCTTCCAAGAAGGAATCGGTGAGGCCTCCCATGCATGATTCCAAAGAATCTCAACATTCTCTCCAAAGAATGACATAGAGACCACGGAGTCCTAGAAAGTTTCTTTATTACTTTTACCACAAGTGTGGTTTGAGCTAGGGCGAAGCTTAGTTACAACCACGGAGCCCCCGAAGCTTAGTTACAACCACGGAGCCCCCCCCCCCCCCCCTCCCCCCCGTTTAGTGGTGGAAATTTGTGCCGTTTCGTAGGAAAATTTTGTATGTATTGAACCTCCCCCCCCCCCACACACACACACACACACACACTCCGTTATAAGGGTTATGTATGTAATGAACCTTAGTTACAACCACGGAGCCCCCCCCCCCCCCCCCCCCCCCCCACAACACACACACACCCAAATAATAATAATAGAAATTTAAGCTCCGCCACTAGTTTGAGCTCAATACTTATTCTTCGCTTGACGCTTAACCTAGCTATCATTTGCAAACTGGACCAAGAATCAATGGCGAAAAAAAAAACAATTATATCTAATGGTCTTTACAATTTGTCTACGATTGTTATCTTTTGTGCACTTGCTTCGGTTAAACTCCACACACATACCCGTGAAGAAAATGATGGGAAAACCCTATTTGAAAAGTTTAAGAAATTGTTATATACTAACTAATAAACCAAATTCACTAGGTGATACGCGTCACTTAATTAGAGCATTCACACTATTTGTTTCTACTCTTTTAGTAGTTTTTGAATTTTATCATTACTCAAACATTTAGCTAATTTATTTAAACTAATTAGGTTAAAGACCCGTGTGTACACACGGTAAATACTCAAGTCAAATGAAAACTAATTTGTATGAAGATTGTATTAAACGTTAAAAAAAACCAATATATTGAAGTTTATAGTTTTTAATAAAGGATTCAAATGTGAAAAAATGGCCTAAAAGGTAATTAAGGCGTAAGGCGCACTTAAGGCGCCAAGGGTGAGCCGTGGGCCTTAGTGCAAGGCGCTTAAAAAGCAAGAGTTTTTTTTTTTTTTTTAAGTGAGACACGTATAAAAATACATTTTTAGGAGTTTTTAAAAATGTTTTAGGATTTTTTTAGGGTTAGTTTAGGTTGATTAGATTGATTATAGACTCGTTTAGGGTTGTTATAATTGTTTTAGATATGTTCAAACAACTATTGGACGGAATTCCGTTGGAACTTGGCCTGGAAAATGCGCTTGAGGACCTGAAAGTGGGGCTTTTGAAGCGAAGTGAGAAGGCTGCGATGAGCCTGAAAAGTGGGCCTAGGCGCACGCCTGAGTGAGCTTTCACAACAGAGCTTGGGATTGATCCCTGGCCCCTCCTAAGGTCTAGCCCCTCTTTTCAACTAATTACCTACTCAGAGTGGGAGTCAAACCCGTGACTCTTTAATTAGAAGCCCCACTAATATAGTAAACCTTACTGCCTCCTTCCAACCCAATTGGTCTGATATCATTGGCACAAAGAATGTCATGTAACTTTTGCTAGTTTTCCACAAATATCCAACGAGCTAGTGAGCTACATACATTTACCATTTAATCGCGCTACAATTAATTTATTTTCACACACAATTGTATGATTTTACTTACTATTAAGTTTGTCCCAAACTGTTAACTTCATTGGGCCGTTTAGAAAATAACAAACATAATTAAATTGTATGTAAACAGTAAATGTATAAAACTAACAAATGGGCCACTTTGAAATGAGCCCAAACAAAAAATTCTTTCTTACTGCCAAAAAATAAAAATAAAAAACAGGTCCTACCGAGATTTGAACTCGGGTTACTGGATTCAGAGTCCAATGTCCTAACCACTAGACCATAGGACCACTTTGTTTCGTTATACGTTATCTAAGTTTTATATATTGAAATGTTTTACCTTTTATGCATGTTGAAGTTTGCATAAACGTACGTAGACAGTGGTATCAACGTTTAAATTAATAAAAGAAAGTGATACACGTTTTATTATTTTAGTGATATATATGGTGAAATCATCACTAGATTAACTTCTTTTACCAATCAATAAATTCATACTAAACTTTATCAAAACTGCTTTAAAAAAAACATACGTGTTAAATCTCACAAATAGCAAGACTGTTTTGTAAGGTCTAAAAAGAATGGGGTGTTTTCAAATCTCACATCTATCTCTAAATATAAAGAGATTACTTTTAGAGAGGCTCCCAGCTTCAAAATAAATACAGACAAACAAACATAACTAGAAATAGAAATAAAATCTACCAAATTACAAATGAAGTGGTGAGAGTGTAGGGGTGTAACATGAAAAATAGAAACAAATATAACATCACGACACCACATACGGAGATAGATATGAGAAAACAATCACAAGCCATGACCACCTAAGGTGTATTAAAATCTAAACCCTTAAGGCCCAGCTAAGCCTTTACCTCACATTCCCTTAATAGTCCTTAACTTTAATCATACGCCTCCATGAACTCCTATCCTCGATCATTTCTTTAGAGAGGTGCAACTCTAGTAAATCTTGTTTTAATCCGCTCATCCCAAGTGAACATACTCCTCCACCCCCTCCACGATGAGAGTTTCCACTACTCTTACTGGTGGCGTCGTCTGTCTTCTCCTCACATGCCCAAAACCATCTTAATCTCCCAATTTTTATCTTTTATGAAATACTAGCCACGCCTAACCTTTCCCTGAAAATCTCATTTCTTATCTGGTCTAACCTTGGTGCCACACATCCACCATGGCATTCTCATCTCTACTACCCCCATCCTTCGTGTCTGAGTCCTCTTGGTAGCACAACAATATGTCCCATATAGCATAGTTGGTCTAACTACAATCCTATAAAATTTCCCTCTTAACTTAGTTGGAAGTCTCCTGTCACACAATACTCCAATGGTTACTCTCCATCTACACTAGCCAACCTATATTTGGTGGGTTACGTCATTGTCTATCCCCCATCCTTTTGTACATATTATCCTAACTACTTGAACTAAGCTACTTGTTGAATCACTTATGACTTGACCTTGAATGGTGATCTGAATGCCATCTTCCTCAACTGCACCACTAAAATATACTAGTGGGAATGCCCGCGCGTTGCAGCGGGTGTGTATATTTTGACGCCTCTTAGTTGTTAGGGTTTGTTGTGTTTGTGAGTGATTCATTATGGTGACTTGAGGTAAGTAGGAGGCAACAAATTGTAGTTGGGTGTAAATCTATTGATGACTATGTAAGATTCTAGTGTACGTGGTGTAATTATTGTAATGTTATACAAAGATGATAAGGCATGACAATTTTATACAAATTACAATGTATATGCCAAGGAAAATATAAACAACCTTTATATAAATTATTAAACATGAGTTGGATCCTGCTCGAAGTCTAGTTAAAGACTTACAAGTACTTGTTAACTGGTAGAAGATAAGGGTGTGAGACTTCGAGTTTGTAAAGTAACACGAAATTCACATGTTGAGATTAATCTAAACAAGTTTGTGCCATCTAAAATTAACGTACAGAAACCTATTATCTGTTCGGATTAAGACAAACCATAACTGAAATCCCTACGATTGACTATCACTTAAAAAACCCATATCAACTTCATCAAATAATCAAATCCCTCACTCGGCTACTGCTACTTTATATCCATGGTCAAAAGGTTAAGTGCACATCCAACAAACAAGAGTGTTTCGACATAATATCTTTTAGAGTATTACCTCGAGTTCCTTCTCATCAGAGCTTTGCTACCATAGGGTTGCTGAAAGGGGGAAATGAATTTTTTTTTTTTTTTTTTTGACAAACCAAAACGCAACTTCCATTATCACCACAAAAGCCATACAGTCACCCACCCGGCTTAGCAAGTTATTAGGCCCAACTTACAACCCAAACAAAAGAAAGTAATACATAATTTAAACATAACAGAGCACTACACACAGCCAGAGAATATCTATCCATTGTCTGTTTCCACATTGTCGAACCATCTTTCCATGTCGATTCCGCAAGCTCTTGACCTTTTAACCATCCACCAGTACGTCATCCCTTTCACCTCTTCCATGATCTTCAAGGCGCGTCATTTCTGGCTAGCCAAAGCCTCCATAACGTCGCTAAAAACACTGCATAAACAACCTCCTCCTTCCCCTTGCTCCCTTCCACTGATCTCCCATAATCCATCTCCACCACCGAATTTACATCAATTTGACCCTGCATCTGCAAGCCAACGCTGGACATCTATATATGTAAAATCTTTACGCACCTGTGCCACAGAAAACTGTATCTCTTTTCCTCTTGAATTCCATATATCATCAGCATCCATTAACCGTTGTTCCTCCAGCTCCCTCTGCATCTGACCCTCTCTCCAAGTCTATACCGTATAAAGCTATCGAACATTAATATTTATGAGTAAACTCAAAAAAAAGAAAATAAATCACTTCACTTCGTTAAAAGAAAATTAACTAAACCATTCACACTTAAAAGATTGAATTTAGTAGTCTTAAAAAATTATAAGCAGGGGCTCGTTAACCCAAACACATCAGTATATCAAAGTAACTAAATGTTCTAACTAATTATAAAGTGTATAAAAATAGAGCCAAAAAAAAGTATTTACCTGGTAATCACCATCAAGACCACCATCAGCTCTATCATCATGAAACCCTATATCTCTAAATAGCCTTTCGGGATCCTGGCAGACCAAGCCTCGGTTTAGTAGCTTTAAGGTTTAGATTGTTCCTTTTCACCTCTGAGACCAACACCACAGAGCTATCAACCGATGAACAATCATTTTCATCCATTTGTATCCATGTAACATTGTTTCAGTTGTTTTGTGGGTTTGTTTCTAACTACTTGCTAGTGCCCCCCCCTAGTATTTTTAATATACTTCCACCCATTTTTTATAAAATAAACAAAAAGGGTATGTATGTTTTCACAATAATAATCCTTTTACTATCCTAAAAGATGCAAAATTTTCCTAAATGGTACATGTTTAGTTGCTCTTGTAGAGTTGTAAATTGATTGACTTGGTAAGGAGGGAACCAGATTGATATCAATCTAACAGTAAACAACCTCACGATAATAGAAAAAAACCACAGTCAACAACTTGGTCTTCACATAAAACCTAAATACGACATCATTAACGGAAATAGAGTAATGCTAACTGAAAGATGGATTGCCTATAATGGCTACATGAACACAAAAATCTTCCATGTTTCTTTAGGTTTATTTCATTTGGATCACAAAAAACTTACATGATTAAAAAGCTTCAAGATGCGTCGTCAACAAAATTGTGATCATGAACTTCATACTCGTAATCTTTGTCAAGATCCTGCATTGGCCTTCCGTAAACAAAACGTTTGGTTCCCATTGTTGTGAACGGCATTAGTCCAAAGGCCCGGGCTATCTTATCTCTCTCGCAAACTTCCTTTGGGCTTTGGCACTGATTTTAGTCTACATTAAAAAAACATAAAAGTTAAAAGCAACTTATAAGATTCATTTAATCAATATAATGATATTATTGGTACCTTGCTCCTCTCGATAATCACTCAGCCTCGTTATAAAGTTAGCAAGAAAGCGCACATTCCGCACACATACACAATTATTTAAAGTATAAAGTCTTGGGTTGGGTAATGGGTCAAGAAGCGAGTTGAAAAGGGCCAACTTTAGTCGACGTGTTGCCCAGCAAACACTTTTTATTCCAACTTTTAAAACAAATTAAAAGACTAATGTGTTTTATTGTTATAAATAATAACTAAACCTAAAGTTTGCTCACACCTGAAATCAGCTTTTTTGGAGAACTTCCTCTGTTGTTACTTCAAACTCTTGTCTTTTAGATGGCTTCCGAACACCTTGTTTTGTGAGATCAAGATCCTGCACAAACCCACATTTGTGTAAGAATGTTGAGGTACAAACTGAAAAAACTATGTATAGCATACAACCAACCATACTGGCAATTACAACGGAGTTTGGATTGCTGATACTAATAACCATTATGTGGTTGGGTTTGATAAGATGTTGGAATGGAAGCATTTCTAAACAGACCCATTTTTAGGTAACAATAATCCCCAAATTGCATATATGGTTCCTAATTCAGCCACATCCTCCCATTAGCCACCATTGAAAAAAAATATGGTGGGTGGAACCTATTTTGATACTTTTTTTTTCTCTAGATGGACTAATTTCAACCAGAACCAGTTTTGACCGGAACCAAATTGATAATTTTTTAAAATACGAACCGATTTAACCTTATCTCATTTTGCTTGAACCCATTCGACACAAATCGACCCAAACCAAACCACTCGTTTTGTCTGGCTTGCATCAAACCACCCCAAATCCAAACACTCCCTAAGTGGGCACCATATAGAGGCAAAAACAGCTAAAAGAAAGTTAAAATTTATAGTTCATACCTTAACATCATAAGTATTACATCTGGTCTGAATTTGTATTCCTCTCTCTCAACTTCATCTGCATCATATTTAAAATAAGTAGCAGCCTCCTTTAACTTCTCATCCATACCATCAGCAAAGTTGATAAACTATCAGCTAGACCGTCCACATATCCCAGTTTGTCAGGACCATTCCACCTAGAATTCATTGCATATCTTTCACTGCTTAAATAAGCAACCAGAAATATAACAAACAAAATCTTTAAATAAAATCTTTATAAAAAAAATGGAGGTTACTAAAATATTGTGAGATTATTAAACAGCTAACTGCTAAAGTAACAATGAAATGTTTATTGTGTAAGAGTGTGTGTCTATGCGAGTAACTTTTCAATTAAATTAACCAATGGATCATACACATAACAAAAGCATAGTTAAAACAAAACTAACAAGAATTGTGAGGAGGAGTGTGATTGTCATCTGAGCCCATTTAGAATTGGGTGCTGCCATGACCGAAGGATTGCTCTAGACAATTGAATAATCATCATTCTCCTTGTTGTGATAATAATGAAGGCTATTTGAAACTGAAAGTTCAACATTCATGATGAGTTAACAATTGGAAGAAGAAACATACGGTTGAAAGGAGTTAACACTCGGAGGGAATTGAATGCAGTCTCTTTGTATGGATTAAGGGTAAGGATGGAAACAACTTTATACTTTTAACTAAAATGTGAATACAAATTTACTAATATGCCCTTCTAGGTGTCTTAATTGTCACATTTATACCTATTATACCCTTATAATTAAGCTTAAATATGTTGTACATGTTGCTTGTTAAGTTGGACGACTATGAAAATTACTAAAGGGTACATAACTCTTCCTTTATAATGTATTATAGATTATTATTTGCTTAGAAGTTTGTTATTCAATATAAAGGGTTCAAATTAAGGTAATTTTCTAAATGGTAATTATTTTATTTGCGCTTACTTTTTTAATAACAAGTTTTTTTTAATAACAAGTTAATAAAATAATCTCTAGCGAGGTGAAATAAAACTTTTGTTTATCGTTCAAAAAAAATAATAAAATAAAATAATCTCTAACCAATTATAAATTTCAAATTAACCTTAAAAATTGCATAGTTTAGTGAGATTTTCAGATTTTGAAAAGTTTAATGCAAAACAAAGCAAACGTTTGTGTCGGGAGAGAGTTCATTAAATTCTAGTCATGTGCACAACCATTGTCACATGAGTGACACATGCCTCAATTCCAACACCTCACTTCCCAATCCGACACTCTTCCATTTCGTTTGATTCCATGTTTGATATTTCAATGCTAACAAGTGTTGTGTCATCGTAACATAATAATAAATTAATATGTAAAAAAATAATTTATTGAGATTTGTCAGATGATTAAATATATTAAAGTAAAATTCTGAATACAAGTTTTAAACTATATTTGTTGTAAGTGTGATTGGTAGGATGATATTTTTAGAAGAAAGGAAGGAATGAATATGAAAACTAAAGGCCACCAAGATCCAATGAGTACTTTCTACACAATCAATTGGTCCTAGGAATTGACCTCACATCCCACATTAATGATTCACCTAACATTTCTTGCATGTCAAATATTTTATTTATTACCTTTTTTTCACAAATAAATCTTATGGAAGGTGATATTTAAATATATATTTATATGGAGAGATATTTACGCATACATAACTACATAAGTTTTTTTTGAACGGCAAAACGTTACATCTGTCATATATTACATCAATAATTTTAAGTTACAACACCCTTGCCAAGAATTGAACATTAGACCTCCCATCTAAGAGACATATGTTTCTACCAAGTAAGTTAGCCCCACATTGGCACATAACTACATAAGTATGTAATTTAGTATCAAACATTATCATATATGTACAACTTTTATATGCTTTTAAAAAGGGGTGATGGTGCAGCTTGTTGCCCCTTGCCCGATATCTTGTGTAATTTTTCACGATTATGTGTTAAGTCAAGTAATTTCAAATATATGTGAAAAAGGCGGTATGGGATTAAAAATATACATATGTATCAGACGTTTCTCTGTTAAAGATATTTTGTCACCATTTCACCAACATATATAGACACTATTATATAGTCTAAAGACACTATGCTGTGAGTAATTTCAATATTATGAATATTATTGTAATTTTCAAACTAGTTAAGATTTATATGTAATTTTAAAACTAGTTAAGATTATACATTATACAGACTTCTATGGGTTTCAATCATGAACATGTGGCTAGAATAATATATATTATGCTTCTAGATGAATTTTGTCTCCTAATAATATCAAGTTTAAAGTCCTGTTGTCAAAAGTTGCATTCGATATACTATTTCAAACATATGTGTCTTTATGTGATATAATATATTTTAGTGTTTGACATTTCTAGTTTTTATAACAACTTAGTTTAATATAAAATATAAATAAGAAATGGAAAAATAACTTGCACAAAAAAATACACTTAAATTCGAGACATTTGGCCGGTGCACACACAATTGACGTAGTATCATAAACACACAATAATTGTTAAACCAATATATATATATATTTTTTTATAAAAACAATCATCTATCTTAAATATTTATGTTGATCATTTCTTTCAGTATAATACAGAAACATGACAAAGTACATCATACGTACCCGTTTATCCAGTAAAGGCAGAAAGGAAAGATGATGCCATGAATATTTATGTTGATTGGGTTTCCATTTAAGGTGTACAGTTAGGGTGGCTAAGGAGGTCAAAGATCTCGATTATAGAGAGGAGACGGAGGACGAATTAGGATGAGAGTAATGATGTTCATTAGCATCCTAATCTCTTCTAATGATCTCTATATATACACCAAGGAGAAATCCTATTTATGGATACATCATACTCTTTATAAATTTTTTATCATATACATAACATTACTTTTTATTCAAATCACTAAAAATTTTGATGAAGTGTTCGTCGTTAACAAAAAAAAATGGGCATCTATTTCTAGTTTCATAGGTACGGAAATTTAAATGAGTTTATATGGTATTTGACCCTTTACATAAACTGTTGACTTGATCTTGTTTTGACTTATTGACAACCTCAAACACAATGGTGAAACGTAAAATATAAAGGATGCAAACTATTTATTTATTATGATATCATAACTCATTTATAAACAATTAAAAAGAGTATGATCTAGACTCATTCTTCTGAGACATGCTGTATTTCTTTTTATTTTGTAATATATCTCATAATAATAAATAATAAATACAATTTTTCAACATATTCCGTTGAATCTCCAATCTAACCTAACTTCACTGGGTCCCACAACGTGCTGACATGGCTTACGAAACGAAACGATGTGGCTGCTAACCATGTAGGCTGTTACACGCTCAGACACTCTTATGTCCTCCATTTTCAACTCTTGTAACCGATGAACGTACTCGGGTACGTGAACCAAGTCCCACACCACTCCAACACCACCCCCCTTTTAACACCCTTACAACTTCTCCTAGCACTCTCATCCGTGTCGGCCGATGCCGCGGCGGTTTTTTGCCCGAATTCCTTCCCCACCGTGTGTATGAACCCCGCTGACACCACTACGTCGAAGTAGTTGTCGGAAAGGGTAGCCGACGGGCGTCTCCTTCGCGCACGTGACGTATTCTTGTACGCCTGTGTTAGATCATATTGTAATTAGTCAAAGTAGTAGATAATTTATGTAAATATGTTAACACGTAAATAATTTAGGTAAATCTTATCTCGAGTAATATAACACATATAAGCAATGTTTTAAAAAACCGGTTTTTTAACTACACCGGATTTGACTAAAAATGGTTCAATCAGTTGAACCGCGTTGTATTAGGCAGTTCAACCCGATTGATTAGTTAGATATATAATTTCATAATTTAAACATTAACATAAAAATAATCTAAAAAGTACATAATTACATACTAAAATACTATAAAAAAAGTTAATCAATAATTAAAAAAATAATCCAAATAATAATCTAAAGTGTTTAATTTTTTAAAAGTTGTTCGTTAATAAAAAAAATAATCTAAAAATAACCCAAAAACTAACATATGCCAATATCGGTATAGCGGTTCAAACCGGTATACCTAATTTTACCATCAGTATAAAAATTGATACCGTTTCCCATATTTACCAGAGTGTTTCGTACCGGATTTCCATCCGAAAACGGTAATCCGTTATAACTGGCCGGTATTTGCCGGTTTTTAAAACATTGCATATAAGAGATGATGTGAGAACCATAAAATTACTTGGTAAATCGAGAGATCCGTTATCAACCGATTAACTTTTTTAAAATTATTTGAATACTTTTTTATATGATATTAATCTTTACACAAACAAAAGAAAAAGTAAATCGTCAAACTACTTATATTTCACAAGCTTCATACCTTGTTAACCTACATATAATTTTTTAGTTTTTACAGTAAAAGCCTATTAGTAAAAAAAAAGTTCACATTTTTTATATAAAACTTCGATTGATCTATAAAACTTCTCTCTAATTCTCAAATAACTTTGTGTGGTTCTGTCATGATCCTAACCCTATAATCAAATTACACAAATATTATTATACGACTCAATACCTTCGATACCGGCAGTTCTAAGAGTCGAAAGAGTCGTGTTTTCCGATCTAACCCAACGACTCGACCAGAGCTTCCTTCTTTTTTAAGCTGCATGGCCACGGCATTCAGAAGGATGCCGCGGCCACATCCAACATCCAGCGCGGTTTTGACTGTTGACCAGTCATGAACCGCGCTAACCATCCGCTGGGCCATTTCCCAACGAAGCGCAACCGACGAGTAAAAAATATTCCCCGCTGCATAGAACAGGCACACGCCGGAAAGAGCCGTGACAGAGCCGGTAAAACCGGCCGTAAATCTCGCAAAACCGGCCGTAAAAACCGCGGGAAGAATCATCTGAAAGGAATAACATACTGTATCGAAGTAGATGAGAAACAGAACCGAAGAGATTGAGAAGAATATCGCATGGATTAATAAGAACACCGGCGTTTGCCAGTCATCCATCCCGTAAATTGCGTAGATCTGAGTCCAATCTCTTCCTGTTTTTCCCATATTTTTTTATTTTTATAAAAATAAATGATACCCAACTCGAATTATTATTGTAAATTCACTTCAAATTCTGCAGTTTTAAACAAAACACAAACAGTTAACATTAAAATCCATTACCAAAAATGAGAATAACATATGTTTTTTTAACGGCCAACGAATACTATACGAGAGTAACATATCTTAATTAGGAAAAAAAAAATTCAGAAAAAAAAATCTAGACTGATCACCAGTGACGGATCCAGAAGAAAAATTCACCGTATCCAAATTTTTTTTACCGTACATTTATAAAAATAAAAAAGAAAAGGAGAATTATTTATTATAATATATTCAGTGATATTTTATGCGTAGCCAAAAAAGTTGAGAGGTATCCCGAGTCCCTACTAATCAGTGATTAATTTAATTAACCGGTTTGAGTAACATAATAATAATGAATAGAAACTAAACAAATAAAACGTATGATAGTATGAGTGAGTGTGAACTTACTTAGAAGATTTTTTTGACAGTTTGTTGATCGAAGACAGGGTTTAGGGTACGATGATCATGTGACAAATGAAAGATGGTTTAGTTGTTGATGTGATATTATTAAACTGAGTGATAATTAATATGCATATCTTGAAGTTCAGATGAAACTGGTGCGCAGATCTTAACAGATTTGTACGCGTTTTTTGTTTCGGAAAGAGAGGAGGGTTTTGTTTTGTTTGGGTGGTTTTAACTTTTTGAAATCTTAAAAGAACGAATGAGATAAGGGAATATTATTGAACAAGAGAGATGGTGCTCGATGTGTTTAAATACACATATCATACATTTTCTAAAGTGCATAAATCGTCCCTCAATTGTTGGTTTATTAGCGAAAGCTTCTTTCTATAAAAGAAATGGTTATTGGATTTTAATAAAATCATATCATGTATTGGTTGTTGTTACTCCCAACTAACTACGTGACCAGTTGACCACCACTTCCAACTTGTAACTTATTTTTCTCTATCACTTTCAAACTAATCGAACCTTAACGCAGTTAGTTTTTTTTTTTTTTTTGCTGACGTGGCATGCTGATGCGGGAGTAGTGGTGGCCAAGTGATTAGTTGGTAGTGACAGCGGCCAACAAGTGATAGTTGAGGTTATTGAAATCCAGTAACCCTGAAAGAAATGGTACATTGGAAAAATTAGGGAATCGAATACTAACGAGTAAGAGCATCCACAATAGGTTCTACATCCCTGTTCATATGGAGTATTACACTAAAAATTACTACTTTCTTTCTCCTTTTTAATTAAATAATACTTTTTATACATTTATCATTATTTTCTTTTTCTCTCAGTCACAACCACTTTAAAAAAATATTAAAAATAAATGCCGGAAAACTATGTTCCCGAAAATACATCGATGAACAGTATGTTTCCAATCTTCTCTATTCACAACCTCATCCTAAAATATGGGGTATTCACTCACAAAATATCTATGTAACTTTATGTGAATGCAATAAGAACATATAAAACGTAACTTGTGCTAGACTAGAAAAGAGTGGAAGCTAAAATCGTAAACTTGTGACATCTTTAAGAATTACTCAAATTTTTACTACCATACACCCTCATGGGTGTTGCATGACCCGAAAAATAGGAATCGAACAAGTGTATGTGAACATAATCATCATTTGTATTTCACACAACTTTTATATATTATACTTGTTTTAGTCACTTTGAACATAACCATGTACACTACTTTATTTCTAAAGAAGTTATATACAAACTAACAAACACATCGTATCTACTAAAGAATATATATTTATAAAATTTTAAAAGAAATGTATATGTTGTGTTAATGTATGAAAAGAATTGTGTGATGTAAAAAAAAACGTACCAAAGGGGTTTTGATCTAGTGTTATTAAGGTGTTGGTTTTGCCTATCCATTTAATGAGGGTTCAAATCCCACGTTTAACAAAACATTTAGCTGCTAAGGAAAAGAACATTAACTTATTGTGTGTGTGTGTGTTTTTTTTGGGGAGGGGGTGGGGGTTGTTTCAGAAAGACTTTTATTTATGCAAATTATCCAAAAATAGTAAGCTTTTTATGAAACAATGGTGTCTCTTTGAATTGTGGTTTATCTCTGTTGACAAGGCTCACTCAGGCGTGTGTCTATGTCCACTTTTCAAGGTCATCGCATCCGTCTCGTTTTGCTTCAAAAGCTCCATTTTAGGCCATCGGACACATTTTTTAGGCCAAGTTCCGAAGGAATTCCGTTTGAGAATCGTCCGAACAGGTCTAAAACATTTATACCAACAAGTATTAAATCAACCTAAATTAACCTTAAAGAAGCCTAAAACATGTTTAAAACTCTTAAAAATGTAATTTTATACTGTGTGTCTTGCTTAAAAAAAGCTCTTGCTTTTTAAGTGTCTTGCATTAAGGCCCAAGGCTCACCCTTTATGCCTTGATTGCGCCTTGCGCCTTTAATGTCACACCCTCAAATTTCACGTGCGGGGTTTTACCGCGAGGTGCATGACACACCAGGATCCAAGTCAACGGTCACAATAAACGACAACTATATGTAAAATACATAGACCAAACCATTAAGTTTTAATAACACCAAAACCAGTAGCGGAAGCTTAAACATGTTTACAATCCAAAATACAATAAACGTAGTTTGATAATGTTTGAAAACATGCAACTAAAACCCTAGACACCATGCAAGACTCCATGCGCCTAGTCCATGTGCTGCTACCTTAGTGACCTGAGAAAACATGCCAAAAATGTCAACATATAATGCTGGTGAGTTCACAGGTTTTTATAAAATGTTTCCATAAGTTTTAAAGATCATTCCCGTTACTACTATGTTATAGGAACATTAGCTAGACGTTAACTATCATTACTACTACGGTTAAAAACCATTCCTGGCATGTAACCATATATGTATGCCCAGAATGTTGAGCTACCGCCATCCTCGGTAGCCCGAAAGCTAGAGACAATATGTACCCGTCCGGCCTCCAACCGACCCGGGTGGGGTTTGTCAAGCCCAATAGATCTATCCACATTTCTTCCGTTATGTATACCCACATATTCATGGTTTCCCCTGGGACTTAAGATGAAACGCCCGTATAGTAAATAATAATAACCATAGTATAACATGACCTTTATAAGTCCAAAGTACGTAGCATGTTTCTCCCCCGAAAGTAAAATCAGTAAAAGTGGGGCTGTGACACTCACCTTAAGTTACGTTTCTTGAAAAACAGTTAGACCAATGTTATGATAGTCCCTAATACCGGCGACCTATCATAAGATGTATATAAGTATCCGGACTAATACCCGTAGGTTAACTAGTCCCTGAATGTCCATACCATAACCAAGTATGTTTGAAAACATGTTTGAAAATTAATCTGACCACACAAGACAAGACTCGACATCCCATTGGTGACCCGACATCCCCCGTGTTAGCTAAATACAAGTAACCAAGCAATCTTATGTAAATATGCACTTAATACGCACAACAGTTCACCAATCTAGCATACAGTTTACATACTGCATATACAAGTCCGAACACGTGTTATCAGGTTTCTAGACATGTCACTGGGTTCACAATATGTTCCTAGGTGTCAAATCATGTTTCGGGGTCCCAAAATACACTTACAACAGCCGAGGTGCCTCTTTTCGCGCGTTTAACCCTCCAAATCAGATCTGAAACACGTAAAAACACCCAACATCAATCCATAATCATCAAGAATCTTATCCTAAATGAAAACACCCCAATTTATCATTAGTCTAACACCCAATTGCAAGCATTTCCCAAAATGGAATAATATTATGAAAACATCACATCATTGCATGCATAATTTTCCCTAAATGGCAAATAATCAGATTTCATCACAAAATTACGTTACAAATCATTGTCCTACTATTATTACATCATTCTAGCATAAACCCTAACATCATACAATCATCAAATCACCCTATAAAATCCTAAATCCTCCTAATGCACTAAAACGGGTCAAAGCACATATTATCATCAAATCACATTAAACAACCTTCACAATCCTAGATAATCATCCTAATAACTCATTCACATCAATAAAATATCAAACACATAAGAATCCACACGTTTTAATCATCAAAAACCGTTCTTTGCATGAACCCTTCACATAGAACCCATTTTAAGGATTAGACTTGTTTTAAAACCAGGTATGGACCTTTAGGGATCAAAATAACGACATAATAAAAGCTTAGGATGAACAACACACCTTAGATTTTGCTAGATATGATGTTTAAGGCTTGAAAATGGTAGATTTTAGGACAAAAACGGGTTCCAGAGGTTAAGTATAGTGTGAGAGAGGTTTTGGGCGAATTAGGGTTTCACAAATGATGTTTTACAAGTCAAGTATGGTAGTTATAGCTGTTGCTAGTCGTTTCAGACAATACACGCGACTAGGATCTGCAGGTGGCTACTAGCAGTGCTAGTCGCCCCTGCAGGTGGCCACTAGCACCCTAGTCGCCCCCTGCCGCATACATTGGTTTTTCGGCGCGTTAAACAATATTTTAACACGCATAAACACGTATTCACAAACCGACAAGTTATATAATGATTACAAACACATATTAGTTGATAACTAACACGTTCACATTCGTTCACCAATCCGCGGGACTCGAGACTTGCGTGTGTGCATTAAATCTGGCAATCCTACAATGTCACACCCTCAAAATCCACTTGTGGAGTTTTACCGCGAGGCGCATGACAAACCAGGATCCAAGTCAACGATCACAATAAACAAATCTAAATGAACATATGAAATTTCAAAAACATAGTTTTAAATCCCCAAATACAGCGGAAGCTTATTCTCAAAACATGATCCAAAAGTAAACCAAAATATTCAATGTTCGAAAACCATGCAACCCTAACTAGACGCCGTGCAGACGCGTGCGCCCTAGTTCTGTAGTGCTACCTTAGCGACCTGAGAAAACATGTAAGAGTTACGTCAGCACAAAAATGCTGGTGAGTTCACAGGTTTTGTAATCAAAGTATCAAGTTCAACCTGTCCATACTATATCAATTTGTAAACCAAGTACGCTAGCTAGGCGTATGTTTTGTTACTTCTACGATTGGAAAACCATTACTAACTCGCAAACCAGATGTCGTGCCCGAATAGTAAACCTGTTCCTGTTTGAGACAATATGCACTCGCCGACCCTCCAAGCCGACGAGCGGGGTTGGTCACTCCCAATAGATCTATTCACATTTCCCCGTTGTGCTAACCCGCACATTCATGGTTTCCCCGGGACTTCCAAAGATCGTATAGTAACCATAGAACCCATAGTATGACAGTTGTTATCAAAACATAAGTTTAACACATGTTTTCTCCCCCAAAAAGTGAAACCAGTTAAAAGAGGGGCCGTAAACTCACCTTAGGTTGCGTTACTTCGTAATACGAATAAAATCAGCAAGCTATGCTAGCCCCGTAAGGCGGCGACCTAACATATGACAGTTACAAGTAATTAGACTAATAACCCGTAGGTTAGTTAGTCCCTAGATGTCCAGACCATAACCAAGTTCGTTTGAAAACACTGTGACTGTTAAATTAACCCAACGTACAAGACTCGACATCCCATTGGTGACCCGAGACTCCCTGTGTTATACTTGCACTCTCAAACATACAATCATGCAATCACAGTTAACATACGTTAAAGTCCAACAAGTTGTAGCACGTAGTTCAAGTATCACTTAAATAAGTCCGAGCACATGTTACCAAGTTACTAGGTATGTTACGGGGTTCCTAGCATGTTCCTAGGTGTCCAATCGGGACCCGAAATGCTAAATTACACTTACAGCAGCAGTACGGCGATTAGGAAAAGTCAACTAGTGATTATGTGGGTCAACAGGCATTTAGGAAGGCTAATCGCCTATACCATAGGCGATTAGGGTCATGCGGTATGCAAATCATGAGTTTATAGGCGATTACGTCGTAAGGCATGCAATTCAGGGCTTAACTAGCAATTAGGATCGTAATCGCATGAAGTAAAGGCATTTAGACTCCTATTCGCCTATACTATAGGCGATTAGGGCATCCTATCAGGCGAATAGCCTCCTAATCGCCTATAGCATAGGCGATTAGGATTGCTAATCGCCTTTAGCCCAGCTGTTCGGTTTTTCGCGCGTTTAACACTCCAAATCAAATCCAGAACGTGTGTAAACATCAAATATAAATCAAACAACCATATCAAACATATTTCAATCAAAATCCTTCGTTTAACCTCGTTCTATCAGCCCTGCATGCAACCATGTATCCCAAAAACAATACACATAGCATGAAACATCACATTTACATGCATAACCGTAACCCTAATGAACAATTACTCAGATTTCATCAACATGCTATCATCATCAATCTGTAACTACCTTAATATTATGTTATCAATCCTTCTTGAATCACAAAAACCCTATCTTTTAATTATAAACACACATACAACATGCATAATAGCTAGAATCCAATTAACAATGGTTATTAACGAATTTCAGAAGACACATACGTTTATAAACAGGTCTGGACCATTAGGGATTCAATAAAAACATTATTAAAGATTGCATGAATGAAAACCACACCTTAGGTTTATGATAGATTGATGTAATAGGCTTGAAATCGTGTATTTTGATCCAAAATCGTGTTCCAGAGGTTGTGTGTGTGTTGGGGCGAGTTGTGGGACGACTAGGGTTGTTATAATGAAGTTTAGGAGGTCAAGTATTGTATTTATAGTCGTTTTTAGTCGTCAGGTACGTTACAGGTGATTACGCAGCAGCGTCAGGCGAATAGGGCTCCTAATCGCCTATAGTATAGGCGATTAGGGCCTACTCGCCCCATGAGGATCCCTACTCGCCTTCCCTATAGGCGATTACAGATGCTAATCGCCTATAGGGTCTGGTCCAGCGTATTTTGCGCGTTAAACTCCGTTTTAACATATGTTAACATGTTTTCACATACCGACAAGTCACATAATGATTGTAAACACATAATACTTGCAAACAAACACATTCACACTCGTTCACCAATTCCCGGGACTCGAGACTTGTATGTTCCCTATGCTCTGACGATTCTACGAATCGTCACCCTTTGTACACTTGGTTAAGGACTGACATCTAATGAGCCTTTAGACTAACATCTAATGATCCTCTATACTAAACTAACAGTTCCCGAACCGTAACACGACTCGACTAACCCAGTTAAGTATAATCTACGCGTGACTCGCTAAGGTAGACTTTCATCTAGACAGCGTTGTTAACCAGAATTTGCCGGGTGTCACATCATCCCCACGTTAAAAGAATTTTCGTCCCGAAAATTGCACAAGTACCAAAAGGAATAACAAAAGAAACAGACGAAAGATAGAAACCAAGAGAGAGATTTACCCGAGTTGTCACATCATCCCCACGTTAAAAGGAATCTCGCCCCGAGATTCATTCAGCTGCAGTGGTAACATATCTCGATTCGAACGCTTCCTTAGGAAAGAGATGAGGATACTTAGACTTCATCTGATCCTCCCGTTCCCAAGTGTACTCTGGTCCCCGGTTCGAGTTCCAGCGAACCTTAACAATGCGAATCTTGCTATGACGTAGGCTACGAATCTTGTAATCAAGAATCTCAACAGGTTCCTCCACAATCCGAAGACGATCATCAACCTTGATCTCTTCCAATGGAACAATAAGAGACTCGTCAGCCAGACACTTCTTTAAGTTGGATACATGGAAGACGTTATGTACGTTGCCGAGCTCCGTCGGTAAATCAAGACGATATGCCACCGGTCCAATCCGTTCCAGGATTGTAAATGGGCCAACATACCGAGGGTTGAGTTTGCCACGCTTCCCAAAGCGTATGACGCCCTTCCACGGTGAAACTTTCAGAAGTACTTTGTCATCAACTTGGAATTCCAGTGGCTTGCGACGCTGATCGGCATAACTCTTCTGCCGATCCCGTGCCGCTGCCAACCGGTTACGAATCTGTACGATCTTTTCCGAAGTTTTGTACACCAGCTCAGGCCCAGTGAGTTGACTCTCACCCACCTCAGCCCAACAAAGAGGAGACCGGCATTTCCGCCCGTACAGTGCCTCAAACGGAGCTGCCTTGATGCTCGTGTGGTAACTGTTGTTGTAAGAGAATTCTACTAACGGTAGGTGAGCTTCCCAACCTTTGCCAAAATCGATCGCACATGCTCGCAGCATGTCTTCTAAGGTTTGAATCGTGCGTTCACTCTGACCGTCAGTCTGTGGGTGATAAGCTGTACTCATGTCCAGCTGAGTACCCAAAGCCTTGTGCAAAGACTTCCAGAAGTGAGAAGTAAAGTGGGAGTCACGATCCGAAATAATAGAAACCGGCACCCCGTGCTTAGAAACAACTTCCTTCAGATAAAGACGAGCCAAACGATCCATGGTGTCGGTCTCCTTAATAGCGAGAAAATGGGCTGATTTCGTCAACCGATCAACAATCACTCATATCTTATCATTCCCGCTCGGTGACTTAGGTAGTTGCGTGACAAAATCCATTGTAATCCGTTCCCATTTCCACTCCGGAATTTCAGGTTGTTGCAAGAGACCCGACGGTTTCTGGTATTCCACCTTGACCTTAGCACAGGTCAAGCATTTGCTCACGTATAAGGCTATACCCGACCTCATGTTTGGCCACCAGTAAAGCACCTTTAGATCTTGGTACATCTTATCCGAACCAGGATGAATAGAATACCGGGACTTGTGAGCCTCATCTAAGACAAGCTCCCGAAGTCCCCCGAATAAAGGAACCCATATGCGTTCTGCGAAGTAGTGCAGGCCATCAGGCCTTCGCTCGATGTGCTTGTCGGCACCGTGCATAGTCTCAGTTTTAAGGTTTTCCTCCTTCAAAGCTTCTAACTGAGCAGAACGGAGTTGGTCAGGTAGAGAGGAATGAATGGTGAGCTGCAACGCCCGAACGCGACGAGGATTAATTGATTCCTTCCTGCTCAAGGCGTCTGCTACCACATTCGCCTTGCCAGGATGGTACTTAATGGCGCAATCATAGTCGTTCAAGAGTTCAATCCAACGACGCTGTCGTATGTTCAAATGTTGTTGGTCGAAAATATGTTGAAGACTCTTGTGATCGGTGTAGATGGTACATTTGGTACCGTACAAGTAATGTCTCCAGATTTTCAACGCGAAAACCACTGCACCCAACTCCAAGTCATGGGTGGTGTAGTTCTTCTCGTGCACCTTGAGTTGACGAGAAGCATACGCAATCACCTTCTCGCGTTGCATCAACACGCAACCGAGACCATGAATAGAAGCATCACAGTAAACAACGAAATCATCAGGGCCTTCAGGCAAGGATAAAATAGGAGTAGAACAAAGTTTAGACTTCAGTTTTTGAAATGCTGACTCTTGTGGTTCACCCCAGGCGAATTTTCTATCCTTCTGAGTAAGAGTGGTGAGGGGTTAAGCGATCTTCGAGAACCCCTTAATGAAACGACGATAATAGCCCGCAAGGCCTAGGAATTGCCGCACCTCAGTTGGCGTCTTTGGTGCTTCCCAGTCCTTGATCGCTTCAATCTTAGCTGGATCGACATGAATTCCCAGTTCATTAACCACATGTCCTAGGAACTGAACTTCGCGTAACCAAAAGTCACACTTTGAGAACTTAGCGTAAAGTTGTTCCCTTCGCAAAATTTCCAAAACCAAACGCAGGTGTTCCTCGTGTTCGGTCTTGTTCTTGGAGTAAATCAGGATGTCATCAATAAACACGATGACGAACTTGTCAAGATACGGTTTGCAAACGCGGTTCATCAAATCCATGAAAACCGCCGGTGCGTTTGTGAGACCGAAAGGCATGACCAAGAACTCGAAATGGCCATAACGTGTACGAAAGGCAGTCTTTGCAACGTCAGCTTCCCTTACGCGCAACTGGTGATAACCGGACCTCAAATCAATCTTAGAGTAGTAGCTAGAAACCCTGGAGTTGGTCGAATAGATCATCAATACGTGGAAGAGGATAACGGTTCTTGATGGTCACTTTGTTCAATTCTCTGTAATCCACACACAATCGAAAACTTCCATCCTTCTTGTTAATGAACGGAATCGGTGCTCCCCAAGGGGAAGAACTTGGTCTGATGAAACCCTTGTCCAAGAGTTCCTGTAACTGACTGGACAATTCCTGCATATCGGGAGGTGCAAGACGGTAGGGGGCCCGAGCAATAGGAGCAGCTCCCGGTACAAGATCAATACTGAACTCAACCTGACGATGGGGAGGAAGACCAGATAAATCATCGGGAAATACATCAGGAAACTCGCGTACAACAGGAATATCGTCGATCTTCTTCTTATCGGTAGAGGAAACAGATAAAAGTGCCAAAACGGCCGAATAACCCTTTCGAAGATACTTAAGGGCTTTCATGCTGGAGATGAGATTTAGCGGAGCACCGCCCTTGATACCGTACACAGAAAGGAATTCTCCATCAGGGAGGGGAATCCGAATAATCTTGTCGTAACAAACGATCTCAGCGCGATACAAAGACAACCAATCCATGCTACAACAACGTCAAAACTACCCAAAGGTACCGGCATAAGGTCGATGGGGAACGACAAACCCGACAACTCTAGTTGACACTCCCGAAGGATACAAGTAGCTTCAATCTTTTTACCGTCAGCCAACTCAATTACATACTTAGCCTCTAATGGTACGGGTACTACATCTAGCAGTCGACTAACTTCCATAGATACAAAACTTTTATCGGCACCGAAATCAAATAAAACACTAACAGAGCGATTATTGAGAAGGAACATACCGGTAACTGTGTCAGGATCCTGCCTAGCCTCTGCGGCTCCAATGACGAAGGCACGTGCATTCCTGCCACCGCCCCCGTTGTTCCCGTTACCGTTTCTGTCCCTCACATCCCTGCCCTGCTTCAATTTCGGGCACTCCTTCTTGTAATGCCCAGTCTCCCCACAGTTGTAACAACCCTGTTTTCCCGTGGTTCCTTGAGCAGTAGAAGCCGGGGTAGTACTTGGGGCCTAGGTCGATGGAAGTGTCGCCCGACAATCTTTAGCAAAATGCCAAAGTCGTTGGCAGCGATGGCAACGATTACGGTCGCAGTCCCCCTGATGATGACGCCCACATTTGTTGCACTTAGGTAATTTCCCCGCATAACCACCCGGTTTGGCACCAGAAGAAGAAGAACCCCCGCTATCGAATCTCTTACCCTGTTGTGATGATGGTGGCACAGATCCTTTCCCCTCATTATCCCATTTACGCTTGTTATTCTCCAGGGACTTGATAGTCGAACCCTTAGAAGGCAAGATACCCTCATTCACCTTCAAGTTTGTCATCCTGTGAGACGATCGAACCACCTCTGAGTATGTAGGAAGATTCCCCGCAGCCACTAACCCTGGGATCTCTGGTACTAGCCCCGAGATATAGTGTTCAATCCTTCTGTATTCTGGCACATGCAGATCAGGACACAGCACTGCCAACTCATTGCGCCTTACCGTATACTTTTCAATCTCTGACCCGGTCATCTTGAGGTTCCACACCTCATGCTCTAGCTTCTGAATTTCTTCCCTTGGACAGTACTCTCGCTTCAGTAGTTGAACAAAATTTTCCCAAGGCATAGCATAAGCCTCCCCTATACCCATATTCTGGGTGATATTGTTCCACCAGGTCAAAGCAACATCCTGGAATAACGCAGCAGCATACTTGACTCGATCCTCTGGGAGACAGTTGCACATCAGAAACACTGACTCCACCTTTTCCAGCCACCTGAGCAAGCTCACCGCACCCTCAGTGCCAGAGAATTCCTAGGGCTTACAGTCCCGAAACATCTTGTAGGTACACATAGGTGGGGGTGGGTTAACAGGACCGCCTGAAATGAAACGCATGAGAAACCACGAAGGATGTAAACAAGATTCACCAATGAGGCAAAAGTGAATAAGTCAACTTACCACCACCATTGTGCCCTAACTGAAAGGCAGCTTGCAGTAAGTTGTTCAGATCTTCTTGTGTTAGGTTTACACCTCCACGACCACCACCACCACCACGACCACCACCACCACCACGACCACCACCACGCCCACCAGCGCGGCCACCTCCACGTCCTCCTCGTACTCCAGACATGATTCTGACAAAAAGGACGAGAAAATTTAGTTTCGCAGCTAATGGTAACCACTAGCGTTCACAAGATCAAAGCTAGATCCAACCCAGGACTATCCATTCAAACCTAGAGCTCACTAGGGCTTTCATGCATTTCGGTTTATGATTTTGTGTGAACCCAAAATGATAAACCGCTCTACATGGTCCTCCAAGTGTTATCCTAGTTCAAAGTTCAAATCACCGGACATAGACTCTTAGCTATACACCGTAATGCTACGGTAGTTTATGGCAAGTGTTTCTATTGGAGTATGAAAGGGAGATGTCTGAGCCTTGGACAAATTTCAAGAGTACACTATTTACCCCAAGATACTACACTGCCTAGAAAGCAAGTAACCCGACATAAGATAGAACGGATGATGTAACATAAGAAGGTCAGATGATTTAGAGACACTCCGACGAGGCCATACGTAATCCACCATAATGTTTAGTACTATGTGATCGTCTAGTGTGTGCGACTCGGCTATAGACTAGACTCTACATGCAGTCCTAGTTCACTATAACCATTGGCTCTGATACCAATCTGTCACACCCTCAAAATCCACTTGCGGAGTTTTACCGCGAGGCGCATGACAAACCAGGATCCAAGTCAACGATCACAATAAACAAATCTAAATGAACATATGAAATTTCAAAAACATAGTTTTAAATCTCCAAATACAGCGGAAGCTTATTCTCAAAACATGATCCAAAAGTAAACCAAAATATTCAATGTTCGAAAACCATGCAACCCTAACTAGACGCCGTGCAGACGCGTGCGCCCTAGTTCCGTAGTGCTACCTTAGCGACCTGAGAAAACATGTAAGAGTTACGTCAGCACAAAAATGCTGGTGAGTTCACAGGTTTTGTAATCAAAGTATCAAGTTCAACCTGTCCATACTATATCAATTTGTAAACCAAGTACGCTAGCTAGGCGTATGTTTTGTTACTTCTACGATTGGAAAACCATTACTAACTCGCAAACCAGATGTCGTGCCCGAATAGTAAACCTGTTCCTGTTTGAGACAATATGCACTCGCCGACCCTCTAAGCCGACGAGCGGGGTTGGTCACTCCCAATAGATCTATTCACATTTTCCCGTTGTGCTAACCCGCACATTCATGGTTTCCCCCGGGACTTCCAAAGATCGTATAGTAACCATAGAACCCATAGTATAACAGTTGTTATCAAAACATAAGTTTAACACATGTTTTCTCCCCCAAAAAGTGAAACCAGTTAAAAGAGGGGCCGTAAACTCACCTTAGGTTGCGTTACTTCGTAATACGAATAAAATCAGCAAGCTATGCTAGCCCGTAAGGCGGCGACCTAACATATGACAGTTACAAGTAATTAGACTAATAACCCGTAGGTTAGTGAGTCCCTAGATGTCCAGACCATAACCAAGTTCATTTGAAAACACTGTGACTGTAAAATTAACCCAACGTACAAGACTCGACATCCCACTGGTGACCCGAGACTCCCCGTGTTATACTTGCACTCTCAAACATACAATCATGCAATCACAGTTAACATACGTTAAAGTCCAACAAGTTGTAGCACGTAGTTCAAGTATCACTTAAATAAGTCCGAGCACATGTTACCAAGTTACTAGGTATGTTACGGGGTTCCTAGCATGTTCCTAGGTATCCAATTGTAACACCCCAACCTATGGCGGAAACATCGGGGTGCCACGTATTGATAATTGATTCAGTAGCACATGGTATAATATAAATTTTAAATAATTTATTCAAACATAATATCCAAATGTAAAATGATGTCTAAGAATTCAATACATAATATCAAATAACAAACTTCAATAACTTCAAATAAAACTTCATGTAAAAATCCTCATGCTAACTCAAGCCTCAGCTTCATTGTTACCTGAAACATGTTAATTTTGAAAGTATTTTGGGTCAACAAAAGTTGGTGAGAATTACATAGGTTTTTGATAATAAAATGAATAAAAATGTTGTGCAATTCATGTGTCATGTCAATCTAGCCCATATGTGAGAACATACTAGAAATAAATCGAGTGCATAATCAACCCTGATGACTGTTATAATATGATACATACCATACGCTCATGGTCCGAATGAATATGTTATGCGATAACAAACACCCACGTAACCTTTGTAGGAGGCACGTATCCGGGTGGGATTGTCAGTCCAATAGATCTATCAATGTATACCGTCGGCTTGTACGGAGTTAATGATTATGCTAGAATGGTGCTTACTCTAATCATGCTCAAGACATAATGCAACATAGAAAACACATAGACACATTGATGATTGAATTGCAATGATAATGTAATAACATGTTTCACCCCAAAAATGGTGATAAATAAAAGGGGCTATGTAAAACTCACCTTAGCAAATGTTAAACTTGTTGAAAAGATGAAATAATAGTGTTGCCCAAAGTGATTCCAAATATCACCCTATAATAAGGTAATATATAATAAGTCTAAGTCTAATTAATTTATAAGTATATCCTAGGGTTTCGATTTGGGGATATCCAATTGTTGAATTTAAATTAAAATGTTAATTAATAAAGGAAAATTTGATAATTAATAAAAGAAAGTCTTTTTATAAAATTTGAATTTTTAATGTACACATTAAAGTGTTTGGAGTATAAAAATAATTTTTATAAAATTATTTTATTTAAAATAGATTTTTAAATCTATTTATTACAATTAGCCAATATTTAACTTTAATATTCAAAAATACTAAAATTAAAGAATTTCTATTTTAAAAATCATGTTTCTGTTCTAAATATTTAAAAATAATTTGTATAAAATTTTGGTGCAAAAATAATGAAAATTGAATTTATTATGATTTAATTATGATTAAATCTAACAAAAATTGATTAAAAATATAAAATAATTGATTTTTCTGAATTAAAATTTATTTCAGTAAAGTTTAACTTTATAAAAAGTCATGATAATTTTTGGAGAATTTAATAAAATTGTTTTGATATATAAATGGATTTTTATAAATATAATAGTATAAAATTGATTTAATTATTATAAATATTAAATAAATGAATTTTTGAAAAAAACAAAAATTGTAAATAAAACTTTTGACTCAGATTTAATAAATATAATTTTTTTAGAATTTATAAAATAGTTTTGATATTTTAAAATGAATTTATAAGTTTTAAATATAATATATATATATATATATAATAGAAATGATTGTTTAAGACAAATAAAAGAACAAAAAAAAAGAATGGCCGAAGCCGGATTCGAACCCGAGTGCACGGGGTGACAGACCGTGGTCACAACCACTTGGCCTAGGCCAGTGGTTGTGATAATCCCCGGTTAACATCAAATAAATACGCTATAAGTTTCTGAGTTTATCCCCAAATTATTAACACGAACCCTAGATTTAACAATCAAACGAATCAGACAATTTGAACCCGATTAAAGTTAGGGTTTATGTTGTATGATCGCCGACTAATAAAACCCACAAAAAAGTAGAACTCACAGTGTTGTTTCGAGTTCGTTTGCTTGGTCAAACCAGAAGTCAAACGTTTGATCAAAAGAAGCTAATTATCTGTGTTAGAGAATAATTGGAGGTTGAGAGAGAGTTGTGAGCGAGTTTCCAAGGTTCGTAGAGGGTCTATTTATACTGTGGATCAGTGGGTTGGGTTAATTGGAAAGTTGACCCCGATTAATTGTAGACGCGTATGGGTTTTCAAATTAGGTTAACGATTGGTTATAATTATCGTGTAATCGAGTCATACTGAGCCGGAAATCACCTAAGTTTGCCATATTTAGATCAATCACGAGTTAATTCCATGGATTGAATCACACGCTAACCCACAGTTGACTTTCTTTGTCAACTGTGAAGGTTTAAAATGCGTATATAATTAATAAGGGTCCGGGTTTATTACAAGTTGAAGGCCAGCCCAGCTGGTTAAGTGTGTTGTGTTGTGTGACCCGGTCTTGGCGCGGGTTCGAATCCCGGCCAAGACATTTAATTTTTTTTTGATATATTTCCAAGGTTCAAACATATATAATATATATATATATATATATATATATAGTATTAGGGTTCCAATAATGCGACAAAAATAATAAATGCGAACATATAAGATGAAACTTGACGTTTTTATTAATGACGAACGTGTACGTACAAGTTTTAAATGCGTAATGTTACAGTCTCCCCTACTTTTAGGAACTTCGTCCCGAAGTTGGAGTTGGAGAGTCTGGTGGGAAAAGATGTGGATACTTCGACTTCATCTGGTCTTTACGTTCCCAAGTGAACTCTGGGCCTCGTTTAGATTCCCAACGAACCTTAACGATCGGAATACGACTGCGCTTGAGTTTCTTGACTCCGGTGTCAACAATCTCGACGGGTTTCTCGATAATGTGCATGCTTTCATCAATTTGCACATCCTCAAGAGGAACATGAAGGTTCTCATCTGCTAAGCATTTCTTGAGATTCGAAACATGGAAGGTCGGATGAACATTGCTTAGCTCAGGTGGAAGATCAAGTTTGTAAGCCACTTTTCCAACTCTGTCAAGAATTTTGAAGGGGCCTACGTATCGAGGAGCTAGTTTTCCTTTTCTACCGAAACGAATTACTCCTTTCCAAGGGGATACCTTAAGCAGTACAAGGTCCCCAACTTGAAATTCCAAGGGTTTACGACGTTTATCAGCATAACTCTTTTGGCGACTTCTAGCCTTGAGAAGATTATCCTGAATAAGCTGAATTTTGTCTGTGGTTTCCTGGATTAGTTCGGGTCCAGTAATACGAGCTTCACCAACCTCAGTCCAACAGACAGGTGAACGACATTTCCGACCATAGAGTGCCTCAAAAGGAGCCATGTTAATGCTGGCGTGATAACTGTTGTTGTATGAAAACTCAACCAAAGGGAGATGAGAATCCCATGCGCCACCAAAATCGATGACACATGCCCTGAGCATGTCCTCAAGTGTCAGGATGGTTCGTTCAGTCTGACCATCCGTTTGAGGGTGATAAGCAGTGCTCAGGTTCAACTTGGTACCCAAAGCATCTTGTAGAGATTCCCAAAAGTGAGAGGTGAAACGACCATCGCGATCAGAAATAATGTCTAAAGGTATACCGTGACGACATACGATTTCACTTACGTACATCTTTGCCAACCTTTCCACAGAATACTTCTCACGAATAGGTAGGAAGTGAGCTGACTTGGTCAAACGATCGACAATTACCCAAATACTGTCGAAACCTTTGGGTGTACGAGGGAGTTTGGTGATGAAATCCATAGCTATGCTCTCCCATTTCCAGACAGGGATCTCTGGTTGTTCAAGCATACCAGATGGTCGTTGATGTTCAGCCTTGACCTTGGAACAAGTGAGGCATTTTGCAACGAAAAGAGCAATGTCTTTCTTCATACCTGGCCACCAATAAGAATAACGAAGATCTTGGTACATCTTGTCAGCTCCAGGATGAATAGAATAACGAGACTTATGAGCCTCGTTCATGAGAAAAGTACGAAGATCATCATGGTCGGGAATCCACAGTCGGTTAAGGAAATAAAGAAGACCATCGGGTTTGGTTTCAAGTTGAGTTTCAGCACCACAAGACATTTCATCGTACATGTTACCTTGGGTGACTGATGTGTGTTGAGCCTGGAGAATGCGATCTTGAAGATCAGTACGAACTCTCGCACATTGGAGTTTGACACGCTCTTTACGACTAAGTGCGTCAGCCACAACATTCGCCTTGCCAGGATGGTAGCGAATTTCGCAATCATAGTCGTTAAGTAATTCAACCCAACGTCGTTGCCTCATGTTAAGATTCTTTTGATCGAAGACATGTTGGAGACTTTTGTGGTCCGTGAACACCACACATTTGGTCCCATAAAGATAATGTCTCCAAATCTTGAGTGCAAAGACAACAGCGCCCAATTCAAGATCATGGGTGGTATAATTCTTCTCGTGAGTCTTGAGTTGTCGAGACGCATAAGCAATAACCTTTCCTCATTGCATGAGAACACAACCAAGACCCTGGTTCGATGCATCACAGTAGACCACGAAATCATCATTACCATCAGGTAGAGACAAGATAGGAGCTTCACAGAGTTTCAGCTTAAGAGTTTCAAATGCTTCCTCTTGCTTAGGTCCCCACTCATAGGGTTTACCCTTGTGAGTTAAGGTAGTGAGAGGAACAGCGATCTTGGAGAAATTGGCGATGAATCGACGATAATAACCAGCCAACCCAAGAAAAGAACGGACTTCCGTTGGAGTGGTAGGAACACTCCAATTCTTCACAGCTTCGATCTTTGCAGGATCAACATGAATTCCGTTCATATCAATGACATGTCCCAAAAATTGAACTTCCTTAAGCCAAAATTCGCATTTTGAGAACTTGGCGTACAGTTGTTCTTTCTTTAGGAGACTCAAGATAGAGTGAAGATGTTGCTCGTGATCGGATTTTGATTTAGAGTAAATCAAAATATCATCGATGAAAACGATCACGAATTTGTCGAGATAGGGTCTACAAACCCGATTCATCAAATCCATAAATACTGCGGGAGCATTGGTCAACCCAAAAGGCATAACCATGAATTCATAGTGACCGTAGCGTGTGCGAAAAGCTGTCTTGGGAATATCTTCATCGTGGACTCTAAGCTGATGATAACTAGAACGGAGATCAATCTTCGAGAAGTGGGTTGCTCCTTGAAGTTGATCGAAGAGATCGTCAATCCTAGGAAGTGGATAACGATTCTTAATGGTGAGTTTGTTGAGTTCACGGTAGTCAATACACATCCTAAGAGAACCATCCTTCTTTTTAACGAACAAGACAGGGGCTCCCCATGGAGAAGAACTAGGGCGAATGAACCCTTTATCAGAAAGTTCCTGTAATTGACTGGCAAGTTCTTGCATCTCAGAGGGTGCAAGACGATAAGGAGCTTTAGCGACAGGATTAGCACCAGGAATAAGATCAATACGAAATTCCACTTGTCGAGCAGGAGGCAAACCAGGTAAATCCTCAGGAAAGACTTCAGGATAGTCTCGAATAATAGGAATGTCTTGGATACTTTTGCCTTTATCCTTCTTCTCTATCACATTAGCTAAGAAGGCTGTATACCCCTTTCGTAAGTACTTTTGGGCAGTAGTACAAGACATAAGCTTAAGCTCACCACAGGGTTTCTCACCATAGATCTTCAAAATCTCACCAGATTCGAGAGGAATGCGTATGACTTTCTCGAAGCACAGAATTTCGGCACGATGAGTTGACAACCAGTCCATGCCTACTATAACATCAAAACTACCAAGATGCATGGGGATGAGATCGATAGGGAAGGTATGATCGTCGAGGTTCAACAAGCAGTTACGAATAATAGAGTCGATTGAAATAGACTTCCCGTTAGCTACCTCTACCACGAAAGGTTCTTCTAGATTAGTGTGGGGTAAGTTAAGTAAAGGTTCAAACTTCAGTGACACAAATGACTTATCAGCTCCCGAATCAAATAATATGGATGCATAGTGGTTATTAATGAGAAACGTACCATTCACCACTTCATTGTTGTCACGAGCCTGGTTAGCGTTGAGATTGTAAGCGCGACCTCGAGCACCTTGGTTCTGGTTGCGGTTCTGGTTTTGGTTTTGGTTTTGGTTTTGGTTTTGGTTTTGGTTCTGATTTTGGTTTTGGTTACGGTTACGATTAGGGCAGTTGTTGATGTAGTGATTAGGGTTGCCACACTCGTAGCATTGACCACGAGTAGGCCTGTTGTTTTGTTGGTTGGGAGCTGGGTTGTTGTCTTGGGTAGTAGGAGATCGACAGACGTTCACCAGGTGACCATATCGTTGACACTTAGTACAAAATCGACATGGCACCTGTGTTGGATGGTGGTACTTGCAAGTGTTGCACAAAGGGTGAGGTCCGGTGTATGGTTTCTTGGCTGGGTTTTGGGCAGCAGGTGGAGTAGCAGCAACCATATAGTTTCTAGCCTTGCGCTTTTTGTTGCTTGAGGTCTCAGGCTTGACTTCAATTGCAGGCTGTGGAGTGTCTTTGGCAACCGTCTTCTTAGTGCCCTTGCGGAAGAGAGTACCGTTCTTCACGTGATTATCAGTAAGAGTGGCCGCTAGACGTTTGGCCTCTTCCAAAGTTGCAGGATTTCTACCCCAAACGGTGTCCTGGATTTGCATGGGCAGACCACCGATGTACTTCTCGATGGCTACCGGCAGAGGAGTAACTTTGTGAGGCAACAATAAGCTAAGCTCATGAAAGCGGGTGTTGTAGGCAAGGTTTTCCCCACTATCTTGAGCTAAGGTGTGGAACTCATCCTCAAGTTTCTTAACTTCATTGCGAGGACAAAACTCTTCCTTCATGATCTCTTTGACTTGGTCCCATGTCATAGCAAGAGCAACCTCGGCCCCACGAGTACGCTTTTCTTCATTCCACCATGTGAGTGCTCGTTTATGGAGAACACTCATGGCGTAACGAACCTTGAAGTTGTCGGGGCATTCACTGTTGATGAAGGTATTCTCAATACCCTCAAACCATTAGAGGAGTCCAGTAGCTCCTTCTTTACCACTAAACTTTGGAGGGTTACAAGAGTTGAAATGTTTAAGGGTGCAGGCTTGGGGTCCATTTCCATTGCCATTGCCATTGCCATTCCCGTTCCCGTTGTTGTGACCATTCCCGTTACCGTTCAATTGGATGACCTGAGCGAGTAAATTGGGAACCAGAGTTGCGATTTGCTGCGCCATTTGTTGAGAAATGATCGCAGCCAGTTGAGCATCGACCCCATTGTTGTTGTGGTTAGGAACTTGGTCATGGTTGTGGTTGTGGTTATCACCACCTTCTTCGTGGTTCTCACCATTGCTGTTGCGAGTGCTGCGACGAGGAGGCATGATCTGTAATAGACACAATGAAATGAATGAAGTTTATATAAGGAATGTAATCATTTATTCATTAATTAAAACGAATAAACGAAAACGTTGACTTATCAAAGATTCTAAATTCTAATAACATATGAAGACATGCTTTAGCCTATAAGTGAACACTCATCCCGAGAATTCCCAGGTAGGCATCCGGGTCCCTCGTCTGATTGGGATATATGCGCAATGCCAGCCTAGACAGAAGACTCAGAATACAGGCGTTCACCCTTCCAGATTGCACGTGTTCGTTATTAAAATCTAGAACTTCGACGAGATCTCAAGGGGGTTCAGGTTAAACCTGAGGATTTTGTCCTATTAATCTAATGGTGGATCGGGATTGCAGCAGACGAATAAGAGTAATCATATGTAGGTTTAGGGTTATAAGGCATAGGATAAGGATAGGATTAGGGAAGCAATTAGGGTTACAAGTAGGAGAAGCAAGTACTGTTTAAGTCCCTAAGGTTATAGTCTAGATTATTTCTAATAACCTAATTCCCTATAACCAAGGCTCTGATACCAATCTGTAACACCCCAACCGATGGCGGAAACATCGGGGTGCCACGTATTGATAATTGATTCAGTAGCACATGGTATAATATAAATTTTAAATAATTTATTCAAACATAATATCCAAATGTAAAATGATGTCTAAGAATTCAATACATAATATCAAATAACAAACTTCAATAACTTCAAATAAAACTTCATGTAAAAATCCTCATGCTAACTCAAGCCTCAGCTTCATTGTTACCTGAAACATGTTAATTTTGAAAGTATTTTGGGTCAACAAAAGTTGGTGAGAATTACATAGGTTTTTGATAATAAAATGAATAAAAATGTTGTGCAATTCATGTGTCATGTCAATCTAGCCCATATGTGAGAACATACTAGAAATAAATCGAGTGCATAATCAACCCTGATGACTGTTATAATATGATACATACCATACGCTCATGGTCCAAATGAATATGTTATGCGATAACAAACACCCACGTAACCTTTGTAGGAGGCACGTATCCGGGTGGGATTGTCAGTCCAATAGATCTATCAATGTATACCGTCGGCTTGTACGGAGTTAATGATTATGCTAGAATGGTGCTTACTCTAATCATGCTCAAGACATAATGCAACATAGAAAACACATAGACACATTGATGATTGAATTGCAATGATAATGTTATAACATGTTTCACCCCAAAAATAGTGATAAATAAAAGGGGCTATGTAAAACTCACCTTAGCAAATGTTAAACTTGTTGAAAAGATGAAATAATAGTGTTGCCCAAAGTGATTCCAAATATCACCCTATAATAAGGTAATATATAATAAGTCTAAGTCTAATTAATTTATAAGTGTATCCTAGGGTTTCGATTTAGGGATATCCAATTGTTGAATTTAAATTAAAATGTTAATTAATAAAGGAAAATTTGATAATTAATAAAAGAAAGTCTTTTTATAAAATTTGAATTTTGAATGTACACATTAAAGTGTTTGGAGTATAAAAATAATTTTTATAAAATTATTTTATTTAAAATAGATTTTTAAATCTATTTATTACAATTAGCCAATATTTAACTTTAATATTCAAAAATACTAAAATTAAAGAATTTCTATTTTAAAAATCATGTTTCTGTTCTAAATATTTAAAAATAATTTGTATAAAATTTTGGTGCAAAAATAATGAAAATTGAATTTATTATGATTTAATTATGATTAAATCTAACAAAAATTGATTAAAAATATAAAATAATTGATTTTTCTGAATTAAAATTTATTTCAGTAAAGTTTAACTTTATAAAAAGTCATGATAATTTTTGGAGAATTTAATAAAATTGTTTTGATATATAAATGGATTTTTATAAATATAATAGTATAAAATTGATTTAATTATTATAAATATTAAATAAATGAATTTTTGAAAAAAACAAAAATTGTAAATAAAACTTTTGACTCAGATTTAATAAATATAATTTTTTTAGAATTTATAAAATAGTTTTGATATTTTAAAATGAATTTATAAATTTTAAATATAATATATATATATATATATAATAGAAATGATTGTTTAAGACAAATAAAAGAACAAAAAAAAAAGAATGGCCGAAGCCGGATTCGAACCCGAGTGCACGGGGTGACAGACCGTGGTCACAACCACTTGGCCTAGGCCAGTGGTTGTGATAATCCCGGTTAACATTAAATAAATACGCTATAAGTTTCTGAGTTTATCCCCAAATTATTAACACGAACCCTAGATTTAACAATCAAACGAATCAGACAATTTGAACCCGATTAAAGTTAGGGTTTATGTTGTATGATCGCCGACTAATAAAACCCACAAAAAAGTAGAACTCACAGTGTTGTTTCGAGTTCGTTTGCTTGGTCAAACCAGAAGTCAGACGTTTGATCAAAAGAAGCTAATTATCTGTGTTAGAGAATAATTGGAGGTTGAGAGAGAGTTGTGAGCGAGTTTCCAAGGTTCGTAGAGGGTCTATTTATACTGAGGATCAGTGGGTTGGGTTAATTGGAAAGTTGACCCCGATTAATTGTAGACGCATATGGGTTTTCAAATTAGGTTAACGATTGGTTATAATTATCGTGTAATCGAGTCATACTGGGCCGGAAATCACCTAAGTTTGCCATATTTAGATCAATCACGAGTTAATTCCATGGATTGAATCACACGCTAACCCACAGTTGACTTTCTTTGTCAACTGTGAAGGTTTAAAATGCGTATATAATTAATAAGGGTCCGGGTTTATTACAAGTTGAAGGCCAGCCCAGCTGGTTAAGTGTGTTGTGTTGTGTGACCCGGTCTTGGCGCGGGTTCGAATCCCGGCCAAGACATTTAATTTTTTTTTGATATATTTCCAAGGTTCAAACATATATAATATATATATATATATAGTATTAGGGTTCCAATAATGCGACAAAAATAATAAATGCGAACATATAAGATGAAACTTGACGTTTTTATTAATGACGAACGTGTACGTACAAGTTTTAAATGCGTAATGTTACACCAATCGGGTCCCGAAATGCTAAATTACACTTACAGCAGCAGTACCGGCGATTAGGAAAAGTCAACTAGTGATTATGTGGGTCAACAGGCATTTAGGAAGGCTAATCGCCTATACCATAGGCGATTAGGGTCATGCGGTATGCAAATCATGAGTTTATAGGCGATTACGTCGTAAGGCATGCAATTCAGGGCTTAACTAGCAATTAGGATCGTAATCGCATGAAGTAAAGGCATTTAGACTCCTATTCGCCTATACTATAGGCGATTAGGGCATCCTATCAGGCGAATAGCCTCCTAATCGCCTATAGCATAGGCGATTAGGATTGCTAATCGCCTTTAGCCCAGCTGTTCCGGTTTTTCGCGCGTTTAACACTCCAAATCAAATCCAGAACGTGTGTAAACATCAAATATAAATCAAACAACCATATCAAACATATTTCAATCAAAATCCTTCGTTTAACCTCGTTCTATCAGCCTGCATGCAACCATGTATCCCAAAAACAATACACATAGCATGAAACATCACATTTACATGCATAACCGTAACCCTAATGAACAATTACTCAGATTTCATCAACATGCTATCATCATCAATCTGTAACTACCTTAATATTATGTTATCAATCCTTCTTGAATCACAAAAACCCTATCTTTTAATTATAAACACACATACAACATGCATAATAGCTAGAATCCAATTAACAATGGTTATTAACGAATTTCAGAAGACACATACGTTTATAAACAGGTCTGGACCATTAGGGATTCAATAAAAACATTATTAAAGATTGCATGAATGAAAACCACACCTTAGGTTTATGATAGATTGATGTAATAGGCTTGAAATCGTGTATTTTGATCCAAAATCGTGTTCCAGAGGTTTTGTGTGTGTTGGGGCGAGTTGTGGGACGACTAGGGTTGTTATAATGAAGTTTAGGAGGTCAAGTATTGTATTTATAGTCGTTTTTAGTCGTCAGGTACGTTACAGGTGATTACGCAGCAGCGTCAGGCGAATAGGGCTCCTAATCGCCTATAGTATAGGCGATTAGGGCCTACTCGCCCCATGAGGATCCCTACTCGCCTTCCCTATAGGCGATTACAGATGCTAATCGCCTATAGGGTCTGGTCCAGCGTATTTTGCGCGTTAAACTCCGTTTTAACATATGTTAACATGTTTTCACATACCGACAAGTCACATAATGATTGTAAACACATAATACTTGCAAACAAACACATTCACACTCGTTCACCAATTCCCGGGACTCGAGACTTGTATGTTCCCTATGCTCTGACGATTCTACGAATCGTCACCCTTTGTACACTTGGTTAAGGACTGACATCTAATGAGCCTTTAGACTAACATCTAATGATCCTCTATACTAAACTAACAGTTCCCGAACCGTAACACGACTCGACTAACCCAGTTAAGTATAATCTACGCGTGACTCGCTAAGGTAGACTTTCATCTAGACAGCGTTGTTAACCAGAATTTGCCGGGTGTCACATACAAATCACAAATCCTTGTACACATGGTTATGGACCGACCCCTGATGATCTCTTCGACCATCGTAACGACTCTCGGTGATTCCTTGAACCATCATAACAACCCCCGGTGACTTCCCGAACCATCGAAACGACTCAACTGACCCAGTTAAGTGTAATGTATGCATGACTCGTTAAGGTAGACTTACTTGTTTGACAAAAGTTACTAACCTGAGTTTGTCGGGCGTCACATTTAACAACTATGGTTTATATAAAATATTTTATAACTGTATCAAATATAACGTTTTAGTGTTTTACTAGATGGTTAAAGTATACCACATGGCCTAATGAAATGAACTCTAAATACCAATTAAAGTTTTGAATAAGAGTTTAAAAGAAATGTAAGGATCAACCCTTAAATTATCTCCGTTTAACCTAAATGATTTTTCATTTAACGAGATTATTTGACCATGACAAAGTTTGTAGCTATTTCATATTTTATAGTCTGGCAATGAACTTTATAAGTTATTGTTAAGACTCATTCACTAAAAGAATATTTCAAAACAAATTTTATAATATACGTATTTTTTTACAATGACTAATTAAACTAATAATATATACTTAATGTGTATATTACTATATGTACAGGGAAGACTTGTTAATAAAATGTTTTAGAAACCGTAAACGTATAATCCAATCTTTGATTGTCTCAAACGAAGAGTGGAAGTGGAAATATATTTAATCATAAAACTATTCTTGTATTAGAATAGATGTGTCAAGCTATAAAAATTAATTTATGTACAATTGTTTTAAGGAATGGCGGCGTAGCTTATTGTCCAACTGTTCGCTATCTTGATGTAATTTTCTTAGTTATGAAATGAAAACTGCTTATTATCCATTAAAAATTGTTTTAATAAACTAAGACTTTTTGGATTCTTAAACTGGAATACAAAATCGTAGATATATCCAAAACTTTTTTCAAACGTTTCTTATTAAAAATCTAGTTGGATAAGAAAAATCATTTGTAGTTTAGGGTTACAAGAAGGTGTATCGTTGTTTAGGGGCACAAAAGAAAAATCGGATATTTTGGTCTATTAATAACTTAATTAATAACAAGGTTGGTCAAATACCACTAAAAAAATAAACTAAACAAATTAAAAGATGAATTGTTTTCAATTGTCAACAAATTCCAATCCACACCTAATTGTAGTTCGTACTTCACTAGCTGATCGGTGTTTTCTTACCTTTTCTATATAATTTGGTAAGATTGCATACAAGGTCATAAAATACAAACGGATATATGGATTACCTTGCTATACGTTATATGCATATAAAGTATATATTGTGATTATTAAATCATAAGAATTATCATTTTATAAAGTATATATATATATTGTTGAAAAGCTCATATAAACAAAAAGATTCTATATTTGTTGGGTTTCAGAAAGAACTTTTTTTTTCCCACTAAATGAATGCGCGTTATAGTTGTTCTGTCGTGGCACTATATTCAAATGAATTGCTTCAAATAATTTTCATTTGAAATCAATATTATTCTTATAGAAAAAGTTCTATTTATAATATCTCAGTCTCTGTCTTTGGTATCTTCGAAATAAAACTTAAAATATAGTTAACTAGTTTTTATTCCGGGAGCATCCCGGGTTGAATATCTAATAATAATAATAAAATATATTATTATTATTATTATTTTAAAAAAATCTTTGTCATAAGTTATTATATTCAAATATTAAAAAAACGAATCTCTGCGCCGGGGTATAAATCTAGTGCCATTACAAATGAATTCGGAAGTTTGTAATCGATCATTCTAAAAATAACTAACATGAAATAAGAAAAAAAAAGTTAATTATTGAAATATCGAAC
This sequence comes from Ambrosia x helenae, assembly GCA_030844895.1. NCBI lineage: Eukaryota > Viridiplantae > Streptophyta > Magnoliopsida > Asterales > Asteraceae > Ambrosia > Ambrosia x helenae. Next base: position 4,460,554 of record CM061233.1, on the reverse strand, counting down.
GCATTAGTCTAAGGGTTATGTGATGCGTTAAAAAATTCATGGGTATATAGTTTGGGTATTTGGGTATGTTGTTTCGGGTAATCAGGTCGGGTATCACCTAATCCCAGACCCCACCCAAACCCACAATTTTTTTTAAACTAATCCCAAACCCAACACAATATCTATCGGGTTACAAAAAATAGTCATTTTTTTCTCCGTTTTTATATGGCACTATGGTACTCGTTGGAAAGATAATAAAACGCTCGTTAATTTGGTGTAATTTTTTTCTTTAAAAAATCTCGTATATAAAAGATATTAGCGTTTAAAAGTTATGGGAGGAAACATGAGAGAAAAAATAATAAAGTTTTAATATTTAGATTTAGTAAATTATGTATTTAATAGATTACGTTAAAGATTATAATAGATTAGGTTAAATCATATTTATTTCTTTTTTTTAATTGGTTTACACTTGCCACATCACATCCTATGTGGCATCTTTGCAATATATATATATTGTAAAGGGATTAATCCTACATGTCATACTCTTATGCAATCTCTCCTTTGAGAGATGCCACATAGGCTGTGATGTGGCAAGTGTAAACCAATTAAAAAAAAGGAATAAATATGATTTAACCTAATCTATTATAATTTTTAACCTAATCTATTAAATATCTAATCTACTAAATCTAAATATTAAAACTTTACTATTTTTTCTCTCATGTTTCCTCCCATGACTTTTAAACGTTAATATCTTTTATATACGAGATTTTTTAAAGAAAAAAATTACACCAAATTAACGAGCGTTTTATTATCTTTCCAACGAGTACCATAGTGCTATATAAAAAACGGAGAAAAAATGACTATTTTTTGTAACCTAACAGCTATTGTGTCGGGTTTGGGATTAGTTTAAAAAAATTGTGGGTTTGGGTCGGGTCTGGGATTAGGTGATACCCGACCCGATTACCCGAAACAACATATCCAAATACCCGAACTATATACCCGAACTATATACCCGATCATATACCCATGAATTTTTTTAACGCATCACATAACCTTTAGACTAATGCGTTCGATATTTCAATAATTAACTTTTTTTTTCTTATTTCATGTTATTTCTTTTTAGAATGATCGATTACAAACTTCCGAATTCATTTGTAATGGCACTAGATTTATACCCCGACGCAGAGATTCGTTTTTTTATATTTGGATGTGATAACTTATGGCAGAGTTTTGTTTAAAATAATATTATGTCATATTATATATTTCAACCCGGGACGCTCCGGGATAAAAACTAGTATATATATATATATATATATATATATATATATAGATATAGATTAACTCTTAGTATATAAAATCTTGAATGTTAAATCGCTATTCTTTTTCAAAGAGTCTTAGTGACCACTATTATACTTATGACTATTATGATTATTATTTATTTTTACAACTGAGTTCTTTTAGGGAGATTTTGGTTTAAGTTTAATTGATGTAAATAACGTAAGGCCATGGGTATACACCAACATCTGTGGCATTAAAGGTGACATAACATGTTAATCAGCAATGCACCCCCCCCCCCCTCCTCTTTGTGTTAACAGGCGTTAAATGGGTTATTTGTTAACAAGTGTTAAGGGACTGAATTAATTTGTTTTCCTTTTTAAAACCAAAAACCATTAAAAGGCATGGTTATGCGAAGTAAAACCGTTTTCTTAAGGTGAAGTGGAGTGAAATAAGAAAAAGTGGGTGATGTGACATCTATGTGGAGTTAATGGGGGTTAAAATATACCCAATGGCCTAAGCTTCATTTTAGCTTTCATGTTGACACAATTTAAGCTTTGGCTATACTCTAACACCCTCATGCGTTAAAGATATCATGTCGAGTTAAGAGCATTAAATACCCACCGCCCCATGCATTAAGAACATTAAAAGAGTCATTCGTTAACGAGCATAAAAGAATCTTAGATGCATGGGTCTTTTTTTTTAACGTCCAACAAACATTTCTGCCCGACTACCGAGAGGGAGTCCCACACTATGGACAGACCCCCACGACCAACTCAATGAAGGGCCCAAACGTACCTCAGGCGGTTGTCGTAGTCAGGCCCGCCCATGCAATTTCCGAAACCGGAGAAAACCCAACCCCTCACCCGCTTAGGCACGACGGTGAAGGATTGGTAAAACCCGAGCAAGATCAGGACTTGAACTCGTGACCATAGGCAATGACTCATCCATCATTTCACATTATGTCTCTCGTGAGAATCGAACCCGGGACCCCTAAGAGGGATCCCCGGTCCATTCACTAACTGAGCCCCGTGAAGGACCTTAGATGGGTCCTTTACACGCACAATCAATTTAATATTCATTTTCAGTGTTTTTAAGTGAGGGGGGCCGTTTGTTTAAGGGACTGAAGGACGTTATGAGTGACGTGTGTGTTTTAAAAATGTCCACATGGATTGAAGGAGCATCTATCTATATAATAAATGAAAACACTAGGGTTGAATCCTAGATTTTGAGAGGGTCTTCAAGGATCCAAATCCTAAATGAGGCTCCATGAAAAAGTATTATATAAACCTCTTTTTTTTTTTTTTTGTCAACATCCATTTGTATGTTACAACATCTTCCTCCTTCCTATCCTAATAATTCCTTTCTCATTCCTCATTCCTCTCTCATTGTTCTTTTTGCAAGGTATGTTGTTCATCAATCTTACATGAATCTCGAAATGTTTGCAATCATCTTACATAAAAGATAAACACAATCGGTTTCTATCATTATTTTTCTACAAAGATAAATCACAATCGTATAGCTATCAACCTTCTACAAAATATGTAATTATTAACACGTTTTCTTATTAAAATAACTATCTAATCTGTTTTCGATTATGTTTCTGACACTGTATGAAATCCATACATAGCGGTTTACTAACATATTAAACCAAAAAAAATACAATCGTTTTATTTCGGATTTATTTGTAATGATCAGAATCTTTTTTTTATTAACACCATTTGATAATCTGTTTAGGATCAAGTCTCTGCTTTGGATGAAATCGACACACAAGTAATTCTGATCAGGTTTAATCATTGATGATATGATTGTGGTTTTAATAACAGATTGCAATTGAAATCAGTTTCGAGTATGTGTGAATATAAAAAAAGATTATAAAAAAACAAAATACAGGATTTCATAAAAAAAGATAATTGAAATTAGTTTCGAGTATTAGTGACTTTATGGATACTTTAACAAAAGTTTGTTTTGCAGACGAAGAACAGGATTTCATTAGGACAAATAACTTCATTATGGCTTATCACAAGGGTGACAAATTCTTCAAGGTTATTCATGACCCTTCCGCACGAGTTTTGGTATGACGTTTCTAATTTTTTTTAAGTAAAAAAAGCTTATTCGTTATTATAATGTTGTTTTTTACGTGTTTGTCCAGACATTGCCGAAATCCATGAACAGGTTTTTGTTATCTAAAAACTTACGAAACAACAACATTAAAGTTTCGACATACCATGGTCAATCTTGGTTTGTTTTGTTAGAATTTATAGATGATGAATTCTGCTTAACAAATGAATGGTCAAAAGTTGTACATGATTTATGCTTCTCTATGTTTTACGTCATATTCGACTTTATTGCTCCGAATACTTTCATGATGGAGCATTACAATCATTCTCCATCCATGCAATTGGATGTGTCATTCTGCAAAATGATTGAACATGAATTGACGACACCTATGGTAAGTGCCATTAAGTTCGATACTTTATATTACATGTTTTTAGTGTCTTAATTTGTCCATATTATTTGATCACAAATTTTGCTTTCAGGTTATACCTTACTCCTTTATTAATAAGCATTTTCCCGATGGTGTCCCTAATGTTCCAATCACTATGTATGTAGATGATTTACATCAATGGAACGTTGCAATAGAAAGGATTGGTCGTGATTATTGTTTTTGTAATGGTTGGCTGAATTTCATAAGTGATCTTCGTCTCCAGGTTGGTGAACTACTTTGTTTAAAAAAAAAGAAATTGGCGTGTTTAATGTTACAACTTTCAACAAGAATGGTCGCCAAATGAAATTATTCAAAGTTTTGACTAGGTATAATGCTTGACATGCGGCAGTTATGGTTTGAATGCTTGACTTTGACTAAATTCAATCAATACATAATGTTATAACAATAATAACAATGCTAATTCGGATGCTAATTACCCTCCACTCTTTCATCCATTTGTTATTATTGAATTGATTGAATACCTATATGAATACCTATATAATGCTTGACATACGCCAGTTAATCAAGGAATGCTTGACGTTGACTAAATTCAATCAATACATAATGTTATAACAATAATAACAATGCTAATTCGAATGCTAATTAACCTCCACTATTTCATCCATTTCTTATTATTGAATTGATTGAATACCTATATAATGCTTGACATAACATATAAAGAACATTTAGTTAAATAACATTGAATAGATCAAAAAAAATCACAACTAACTATAATGCTTGACATGCGGCAGTTATGGTTTGAATGCTTGACTTTGACTAAATTCAATCAATACATAATGTTATAACAATAATAACAATGCTAATTCGGATGCTAATTACCCTCCACTCTTTCATCCATTTGTAATTATTGAATTGATTGAATACCTATATGAATATATGAATACCTATATAATGCTTGACATACGCCAGTTAATCAAGGAATGCTTGACGTTGACTAAATTCAATCAATACATAATGCTATAACAATAATAACATTGCTAATTCGAATGCTAATTAACCTCCACTATTTCATCCATTTCTTATTATTGAATTGATTGAATACCTATATAATGCTTGACATAACATATAAAGAACATTTAGTTAAATAACATTGAATAGATTCAAAAAAAATCACAACTAACTATAATGCTTGACATGCGGCAGTTATGGTTTGAATGCTTGACTTTGACTAAATTCAATCAATACATAATGTTATAACAATAATAACAATGCTAATTCGGATGCTAATTACCCTCCACTCTTTCATCCATTTGTTATTATTGAATTGATTGAATACCTATATCAATATATGAATACCTATATCAATATATGAATACCTATATAATGCTTGACATACGCCAGTTAATCAAGGAATGCTTGACGTTGACTAAATTCAATCAATACATAATGTTATAAACAATAATAACAATGCTAATTCGAATGCTAATTAACCTCCACTATTTCATCCATTTCTTATTATTGAATTGATTGAATAACTATATAAACAAGTCAAACCAATTCACATACGATTGTAATAAGACACGTTGAATGCACTTTGAGTAATCGCAAAGATATATTATTAGGTTAATTTCTGTTTCTCATCTTTAAATACATAAACATTATTTAGTCAAATTTTGATTTGTTGTGTTATTGAAGTCATCTATTGGTTTTTACATTATTTTTTTCCAGTTAACAAGATCAATGGCTGCTGTAGATGGAAATGAGTTTACAATGGTTAACCAAATTCATGTAAACCGAAACGGTGTGGCGTTAAAGCTAAAGATTATTCGGGTTTGGCGTCTACCCGATCGTCGCAATCCTAATGATGTGTACTCAATTGAAATGATTCTATGTGATGAAAATGTAAATCTCAACAACACGTTTTTTTTTATATCCTATTATTTTTAAATTTCATAACTTTTTTTTAGTTGTCATGTTTTTAATTTTAATGTATATGAATTTTCTTATGTGCGTACGTTAAAATACATCAATTACGTAGATACATATTTATAGTGTTTTCTTATTTTTTTTTATAATTAACAGGGTGGCAGGATTCAAGCGAATGTATTTAAGCGGTTGTTTTTTAGATTTGAGAGGTTTCTGACTGAAAATTCTTCTCTTATTATAAGAAATCCAGGAGTTGGGGTCAATTCCTCTAAATACAAGTATGCTCCAAACCCAAACAAACTCTGCTTGAATATGAATACTCAAGTTTCCGAATATGATGGTTTCCAAGGTCCAGATTTTGGTTTCTCTTTTGTGCCCTTTCAAAGAATTCTGGATAGGGAGGTTGATGAATATGTTACAATAGGTATATTTCGTTCTAATAGTCTTTTTTTCATCACAACCAAACCATAATAATAGTTTTATAAGTTATGTTTCATTAATGTTTATTTTATACTTGATCTTAGATGTTATAGGACATGTTAACAAGTTCTTCAACAATGATGATAAAGATAAAAAGGTTGTCGCTGATAAAAAGAGGTTAACAATGGAAATTCAAGATATCGAGTATGTATTCTTTATTTATTTATTTTTTTGTTTGCATTTTATATACAAAAAAAATTACGTAGCTTTATAAATTGTGTATTTATTTTTTACTAAAATAATTTGTACTTTTTGAAGGGGCTTGCGCATCTATTTAACGTTGTGGGATAGTTATGCCATGGAGATGTCTAAATATGTTGCAACTCATCAAACAGAGAAAGAATTTATAATAATAATAATGCAGTTTGGCCGTTTGAAGTTTTATAATGGTTGTATAATGTTAATAAATATATATAGTTATATTTATATTTATAGCTACATTATATTTTGCATTATAAATTAAGTTCTAACTTCTAAATTTTCTTATTATTAAATATTTCAAACTCGGAATTATAAATTGAATCATTAAAACACAAGCCCACTAACTTCTCTGTATGCTATGTATCTATTTCTAAAACATGTTGCTAACTTGCAGCTCAAAAAGCAACATATGTGCCATGAAAAGTATTTCCAAATCTCAAAATTTAAATCTACAAATTAGAAAAACAGAGATTATACTCAAGACAACATAGATTTCAATTAGACATTTAGGTATTTAGAATAATGCAGAATTAGTTATTTTCAATACTTATAAAACAGCAACCAAAGTCTGTATTTGTGCAAAATGATTCGGATTTGTCGCTAACAAAGTTATAAAATCCAACACGATTTCAAACATAAACACAACATCGAAGTTTCTGTTATTTAATGGAAATAATAACAATCGAACGGTTTAATAATTACCTAACAGAGTCGTTGTCGTCCGATCCTTCATGCTCGTGTCATTATTTCTGTTCCTCTCTCAGTCTCTGTCATGTTTACAATTTGGTGCGGCTGGTTTTCTCAATATAACTAACCCTAGATCTGAAAAGAAAATAAGAAGCAACTTTGTTATCTGTTTTTCAGGTGGATCCATAATTAGAATCGGTGTATGTTAATACAAACCATAAGTCCATCAACATTCAGCCCAATTCCATATGCAATAACTGAAAAAATGCAGGCCCTATAAAACTTACGGCCCAAAACTCTAACACATATTATAAAATACAAAATCCTAACAAACCAATAGTTTCTTAATGTTTAAATAAAAGTTGTTAAAAGGCCATTTGCACACAAAGTATATCTTCCGTTAGTAACATTTTTTTAGTTTAACATCCATCATTTAAACGGATGACTGTAAGAGCCCGTCGGTTGATTATATTAAAATTTAAAAAAAAAAAACCCAAATCAAAATTGAAAGCACATTTCTTTTATAAACCAGGGGCAGTAGAAAGTTTCCTTATTTTTCAATAATTTTTAGTATATTTTTCTTTAAATTTTCAGGTATATACTTATTGTATTCAAGAAAAACATATATTTTACAATGTCCGATCCCCAAAGTATGATTTTTGTTTACCGAAATCTAAAGTTGGTGACCTGAGGCGTAAATCTAACGGTAATGATTAATCTTTGTTTTTTTCTTTTACATTTGGTTACATTGTTAGTTTTTTTTTTTTTTTTTACACTAACAAATATTATAAACATGTTTGGAGATATCAATACCGCAACACCGTTATCTGACATATCAAATGGTAGTAATTTATTATGTTTCATCTTATACCTTTAATTCTTAATTTTTGATTAAGAAATAATAGTTTTTATTGTAATTTATTGTTTAGTGAGTCTTAATATCTCTGAAAGACGTAAACGGATGAATGCATATTTGGATAGTATAAGTTCAAATGTCTTAATATCTCTGAAAGACGTAAACGGATGAATGCATATTTGGATAGTATAAGTTCAAATGTCGGTTGTTCATCAACAGTACTAATGGTCTTTGTTTAGTGGGTGTCTTACTAACATCATTTCAAGATATTCTTAAAGTTGATGGGAAAGTACAATCATCTTTTAGGGATGCATGCTACGCAATGGGACTCTGGATGATGATACAGAATATGTTGAAGCAATAAAGGAAGCGGTTTTTGCAGGTTCTGCCCTTATCTAAGAAACTTATTTGCAACTCTTTTAGCGTCCAACAGTTTGTCAAGACCTGACATTGTGTGGGAGGAAACATGGAATTATTTGTCTGATGACATTTTACGCAAGAGAAGAATAGATTCAAACTGTCCAGGTTTTTAACTTTTTTTAATATATTATTACTTTAAAATAGATTTTCTAGAATTTTTTGGACATATACTAAATTGTAATGATTCATAATTATTAGGAATGTAAATTATACTATTTTTAATGGTTCCACATATTCAATTATTCATTTTATATGTTAATTTTAGACAAAATTACAAAATCAACCTTTATGTATACCTAAAACTGCAGGTTTTACCTTTATGTTTAAAAAGCACTCAAACCAACCTTTTACTTTATTTTTTGTTGCGAGATTCAACCTTTAACGCTAACCCAGTTTGTTTTTCTTGTTAAGTCCCCTCACATGCAAAACATGTGAGGGTATTTTCGTCTTTTCACATGATGATGTTATATTTTTTATAAATTAACAAAAAAACCCAACGACGTCATCGTTTTGTCAACAACTCGTTCGTCAACCCCAACACCTGCCAGAGTATATATCTGCCGCTTAATTGCCGCCGGTAGAGACTTTGACGGAGTCAACAGTTTTAAAGGAGGTGAACCAAAGCTTGACTATTACCAACCTTCACAGTTTTTCACGGTGATTCAACACCGGCACTGTTAGCTGACGTGGCAACCGGTTTCGTATCTTTCCGGCGGGTTCACTGTTTTCACGCTTAACAATAGCCGTCCCTTTTTCCGAATGTTTTTGTCTCAAAACCCTCTTCATCCATGACCAAATCAAACCCTCCTCTTATAATCACCACCACCACATGTTAGCACCTCCACCACTCCAATGACCATTTTGCCCTTCAACAGCCATAACCGCAACAACAACTTGCTCTGTCCTGTTTTTCACCTCCACATGTTCAATTTCATCATCTTCATTTCGCTGTTGGCGAGGACTGTTAATTGGAAACGTAGCTGGTTTTGGGGGTGAAAGGTTAGGGAGGAGGTGGTGGTGTTCAGAATTCTGGTGGAAAAGAGTGTGATAATTGTTTGTTTATGTGGTCGTTCCAAATGTATTTCCGATGAGTAATCCGGTAAGAGATTTTAACCCTTGACTTGTCTTGCAATTACGTAATCCAAACAGAGATTAAATTTCGATCTTTAATGTTTTAGTGGGTGTAGAGGTTTTTGTTGATGATGATGGTATTGACTGTGGTGGTAAATGATGGTTATGACGGACGAGCTGATGAAATTCGGTAACGACAGTGTGTATCCAGTGACTGTGAAGATGGTTCCGGGACGACAAAAATGTCTTCGGCGGGTAGTGTTGATAACAGACGGTGACGGTTGTTCAAGATTATACTTGAGTAATTAATAAAATAAAAATAAATATGAAGGGAATATAAAAAGACGAAAATACCCTCACATGTTTTGCATGTGAGGGGACTTAACAAAGAAAATAAACTGGGTTAGTGTTAAAGGTTGAATCTCGCAATAAAAAATAAAGTAAAAGGTTGGTTTGAGTGCTTTTTAAACATAAAGGTAAAACCTGCAGTTTTAGATATACATAAAGGTTGATTTTTGTAATTTTGTCTTAATTTTATTCTATATATTCCATTCTAACACATTTTTTTTCCCAGATTTGATCCTTTCAGACGACGAACTTAAGAATTTAGCTTTGCTTGATATTGAGAAGTTCTTATTGCGTAATAGTTGCAGTCTACGACATTTCGTAGGTATGCCATATCCTGAGAATGAGTTTCTATCATTATTAGACAATCGTCTTATTTGTGAGGAGTTGGGCTATGACTCAAACAGTTTGGTTGAAGAATTTGATTCTCAGTTCTCTTCTTTAACAGATGAACAAAAAAATATTTATAATTGTGTAATTAAATCTGTTGAGGAAAAAAGGAGGGTTTTTTTTTTGTTTATGGTTACGGTGGTACGGGTAAAACATTCCTATGGAAGACTCTATCTTCATCCATAAGATGTAAAGAAAGATTGTTTTGAATGTTGCTTCGAGTGGTATCGCTTCTTTGCTATTGGCCGGTGGTAGGACAGCACATTCCAGGTTTCGTATTCCTATAAACCTAACTGAAGATTCTATGTGCTACATACCACCTATAGTGATGTTGCACAGCTGGTTAAACAAACTGACTTGATTATATGGGATGAAGCACCCATGACTCATAAACATGCTTTTGAAGCACTAGATCGAAGTTTAAAAGATGTATTTGGTGTACATGCTGATGAGTCGTCTGATTTGTTATTTGGTGGAAGGTTGTTGTGTTTGGGGGTGACTTTAGGCAAATTCTACCAGTTGTACCAAATGGAACTAGGCATGACATTGTTAATGCCTCTTTAAGTTCATCATACATTTGGCACAAATGCACTGTTTTAGAGTTAACAAAAAATATGAGGTTGCTTTCTGGAAGCTGCAGTTCTGATATTGAGGAAACTAAAAAGTTTGCATCTTGGCTTCTGGACATAGGAGAAGGAAAGGTTGATACAATAAGCGATGATCAGGATGTTATTTTGATACCTGATGACTTACTTATTTCTCAATCTTCGGATCCTGTTTCTGATTTGATAGCCTTTGTTTATCCTTCACTTTTGGATAACATCCACATTCTGACTTATTTTCAAGATCGAGCTATATTGGCACCGAAGAATGAAGTTGTTCATGAAATTAATGATTATTACTTTCAATGTTTTCCCGGTGACGAAGTTGAGTATCTAAGTTCGGATAGTGTTTGCCAGTCTGAAGATGTTAACAAACAGGTTGATGAAAGATTAGTTTCTCCTGATGTCCTGAATGGTCTTAAGTTTTCTGGAATACCAAACCATCGTTTGGTTTTGAAAGTTGGCTTTCCCGTAATGTTACTCAGAAACATTGATCAGAAAAGCGGTTTGTGCAATGGGACAAGGTTACAAGTTGTTGAAATGAGAAAACGTGTCATTGAAGCGAAAATCATATCAGGAAGTAACATTGGAATGCGAACTTTTATTCCAAGAATTACTTTATCCCCCTCAGATAAGAAAATTCATTTTAAATTTAACAGAAGGCAATTTCCACTTGCTGTTTCTTTCGCAATGACAATAAACAAAAGTCAAGGACAATCCTTATCCAGAGTTGGATTGTATTTGAAGGATCCAGTTTTTTCACACGGGCAGTTGTATGTTGCGCTTTCAAGAGTCAGAAGTCGAGATGGACTGAAGATAGTTATAGTAGATGAAAATGGTGAATTGACGAACAAAACATCAAACGTTGTGTACAAAGAAGTTTTTCAGGATTTATGAATAATGTGAGTAATTTTGATGCAATTTTTTACTTATCTTTATTGACGTTATGTATATACAACTTCAATAATAAAGTATTATTTTAAACTTTTTTTGTGTGCTTTGAACAGTGCGTTGCCATTTGTCAATAAAACAAGTTATGTACTAATTACAATTACATTAAAAATAAAAATATGATAAAAAGTCATTTACAAAAACACAATGTATTCATACCTTTTGTTATTTTTTGTTAAAGTTTATACTTTGGTTGAGTACTGATCATAATAGGTAATCGGTTTTCATTACTAACGTTACTTATAGCTTACAAAAAATATCCACTTTGACATGAAAACCATAGTTATATATTAGTTTTAATTTTAATACCCATTTCATATCAACGCATGACGTTTATATAAGAAAAAAAATATCAGGCTAACCATTATTCTTAACACTTTACGTTGTAGCCACTAAACTTGAATAATACAACTCTTAGTTTAATATATTTTTTTATTTACTATGGTTTGCACCGTGGGTCCCTACGGGTCTCAAACCTAGTAAGAGTAAAACTAACAAAAATATTCATTCTAGCGCAACGCTTGGACAATTCAAACCGGATTGGTTTTTTAATTAACATAACGTATATACTTTATGGAGCTTGTGAAGTAGAAAGGTACGCAGAATATGTCACCATAAACTTAGGATTTAGTAGAAACAAAATAATAATAATAATAATAATAATAATAATAATAATAATAATAATAATAATAATAATAATAATAATAATAATATGGTGTTAATGTACGATAATATATATACGGGTTATGGGTTTCATACACCCCGTGACATCACATTTTAGAAATGTGACATCACATTCTGAGGTATGTGGCAGCTTTCTATTGGTGCTTGATGTGGGCCAGGGTGTATCATTCCTAATTAAGTGGTGTATGGTTCCAAAATTCCTGTACACTTTACGAAGTGTATGATGACAAACTTCATACATAGTGATCACTTTACACAAATACGAAGCAATAAACAAATGATTACTTTAAAAAGCAATCTAATTCAACATTATTCCACACTATCATAACATTTTAAGCAAAAGAGTAGATATGATATGGGACACTAGAATATCAACCGAAATGTGTTGTCTCACGAAATTAGTTAAATAGATTACATATTGAAGCACGTCCAAATCATTATTCGTCTTTGTAAACATCACTTGTCAATTTTATTCGACAATATTTATAAGGTGCGTATTAGCATCATTTTCCTTGAATTTGTACAAAAAATTGATACTGAAAATAAAACAAAACTTTTAATAAAATTCCAATTTGTTTATTAAAAGTTCAGGTTATATGTAGCCAATTTTTTAGTTGAGGGTGTCAATAGCCAATTTCAAATAGTTTAGGTTAGAAATAATGGAAATAAATAATCCCAAATTTTAGGTAATGGAAATATATAACCCCCAAGCTTTTTCGGTCTAGTCACCACATCCCAAGAAACCTAACTCGTACTTCTACCATCTCTACCCCCCGACCAGAGAAATCCCCTCATCATTCGTTCAATACTATCAATCATAGCAACTGGGGTTCTATACAACGATAAGTAGTACACCGGATACAAGAAAGCATTGATTTAATTAATGTAAGCCTCCTACCTATAGATAACAACTTAGATTTCCAAGATTGTAACCGATTTCGATCCGTATCCAATATCGACTCCCAATTACTAATTTGCTTCATATTTGCTCCCACTTTTATACCAAGATAATCAAAAGGAAGAGCACCTACTTTACATCCCAATAAGTCGGCCATATCACCAACCGCGTCATCGCTAATACCCAAGCTGAAAAGGAGTGACTTATGTAAATTAATCCTCAGCCTTGAGAACATATAGAACACTCGTAGCAACCGATTCTTTTATACAACATTATCTTTGCTCCAAACTCCCATAAGCAATGCATCATCCGCATAAAACATATATGAAACATTTAAGCCCACGTTATTCAATCTAATCCCTTCAAACTCTCCCAACCTACAAGCTCTAGTAATCATACTCGCTAATGCCTCCATCACAATGAGGAACAAAAAATGAGATAACGGGTCTCTTTGTCTAAGCCCCTTTTGACATTGGAATTCAAACGTGGGAGAACCATTAGCTAACACTGCAGACCTCGCAGAATGTAAAATAACCTTAACCCAAAGGCCCCACTTTGGTTGAAAACCCATTTGTTCCATAATGGACAACAAGAACTCAAAACTCACATTATCATATGCCTTTTCAAAGTCAATTTTCATGAGAAAAGCTTGTTTACCATTTTTTTTTAACCACCCAATAAGCTCGTTCAGGACCAGAGGGCCATCCAAAATAAACCTATCCTTAAGAAAAGTGGATTGAGATTCAGAAATAATATTACCAATTACCTTTTTGATTCTGCCAGCGATAATTTTGAAAATAATTTTGCTAATAACCCCAACTAAATTTATCGGTCTGTGATCCCTCAAACCCACAGGCGTCTTGGTTTTGGCAATCAAAGTAATAAATGAGGTGCTACATTCCTTACTAATAGTTCCCGAAACATGGAAGTCATCAAACATCTTCATAAAACTATCCTCCAAAAACCTCCAAAAGTGCTTGATGAACCTGAAATTGAACCCGTCTGGGCGTGACGCCCTATCTGAACCACAATCAAACGCAGCTTCCTTGATTTCTTCCTTTGAAAATGGGGCCACTAAGTCTTCAATCCGATCACTCGGCACCTGTTTCAAGTCATCACAAAATAAACCCGGCCTACGAGAGTAAACCTCATGAAAATGATTTCTAAAGAAACAAAAAACCTCCTTTTTAACCAGAGAATGTTTAGAAACCCACGACACATCCACTAACAACCCCGGAATAAAATTAGCCGCCTTTCTCCCATTAATTCAACGATGGAAAAAAGCGAAATTATCATCCCCATGGTGGTTAATGAAAGTCAATTTTCAAAAAAAAAAAAAAAAATGTATCAGTATTAACCCAACTCGAGTTTAGTTTTATTTTATATAAGGAATAATGGAAATAAATAATCCCAACTATTCACTATTGGCCAATAACAGTCCCAACTACGAAAATCACCAATATTGGTCCCAACTTTCGACATATTGGAAACCAACGGACCCAAACTAACGGAGGCTAACTCCGTTAGTGTGATGCTGACGTGGCATGCCACGTGGCAAAATGATCCTACGTGGCATGCACGTCAGCATCACACTAACGGAGTTAGCCTCCGTTAGTTTGGGTCCGTTGGTTTCCAATATGTCGAAAGTTGGGACCAATATTGGTGATTTTCGTAGTTGGAACTGTTATTGGCCAATAGTGAATTGTTGGGATTATTTATTTCCATTTTTCCTTTATATAATGCACCTTTTAATATATATGTTAATTAAGTAAACTATATTAGTTATATCGAACTTTTTTTTAGTTAGTTTAAATGTTTGCATAAATGAATATATAACTTTTTGCTCGGTATTATGTGGTACGTGACACATTACAATCGTGATTTGCTTCATGAGATGACTTCTAAACCTCCATCAAAGAAAAAGACGCAGAAAGCAAGCTTGATTCAAATTCAGAGTGGGAAACTTTGGCAAAAAGTTTAGAAAAAGATGGTGAGCTTGATTCAAACTCAGAGTGGGAAACTTTTGCAAAAAGTTCAGAAAAAGATGGTGAATATTGATGTTGGGGGTATAGGCCATGATTTCAGTAATCAGTTACATCTTAACTCCTTTGGATTTGACCTCATCTTCTTTGATCACATTTGAAGTAACCTATTTTCAACCATCATTGTCATGCCATTTTTATTTAGTTAAATAATATTATAACAATTTTTAAGGATATAGTTTTTTTTTTTTTTTTTTTTTTTTTTTTTTTTTAACGGCAAATTTTTAGTACACCTTTATTCTATCTCACATTGCATTTGCAAGAATTTGAACCCACAACTTCACATTTGTAAGGGGAGACACCATACTACTAGACCAAGAAGTCATGGGTATTTTTAAGAATATAGTACGTGAAGTTTTGGTAGGTCACTCACTAGAGTTAATTGCCAATTTAGTCCCTGAGGTTTGTCAAAAATTGTCACTTTCATCCAAATCTTTTTTTGTTACATCTGTGTCCCTAAGGTTTCATTTCTTTGCCATTTTAGTCATCAGCACTAACTCAGTTAACAAAAACCCAGTTAAGTCAGGGGCATTTTTGTCCATACACACCAAACTTTTTTCTTTTGTCATTTTCATCCAAAACACTTTTTAAAAACTGATTACCCCCCCCCCCCTCTCTCTCCAGCCATCAGCATCAGTCACCATCACCCCTACCACCGTACCACCCTCCACCTCCACCAACAACATCCACCACAATCACCCTCGCCGCAGCCTCCATTCAATTAAACTAGTGATGAAACAAAAATGGGGAAATCGATTGGTGATGAAATAGGACCTAATTCCCCTTTTGTTCCAGATTTAGGGATGATGAGAATGAAGGCAACAGTAGCCTCATGTTGTCCAGCTTGTGTTACCTGCGAGCAAAGGTAAGACCCCAACGAACCCATTTCCTTAGGATTAGTATTCTGAAGTGGTCACCGGGGGTTTTGGGCCGACGATGTAGACAACAAAGACGGAGGAACCAGTGGTGATGAAAGGTTAGGATGTAAGCAGTGGTGGTGGGTTATCGAGGGAATTGTGTTGACTTTCGTTGACTGGCGTTGACCCGTCTTCCTGACCCAAACCACAATAACTTCCTGACTTGTCTCCAACACAACCAATTATGTCCATAAATCTCCCCATGACTACCCACCGACAACCACCACTGTCCACCGTACAACTACCCTTGTCACCATCAAGATACACCAATCGATCTCACACTTTCTCTGTAACCGTCGTACGACCCCAACCTCATCAATTCATAACCGTGACACTCCTTTGGTTCTATTACTTTCTGATCCCTTCCCTTTTGTCGGTCGTTAATCACAATCATTATTTAGCACCGATTATTGTCAAGAAAATAGGTAGGTTGGGGGTTTTACCTTGTGACCAAGTTACCACATCACCATCATCGTCCTGACTTTACCAAGGCTGTTCGCCACTGTCATCGTCGTCGTTGCCCTCTTTCGGTTCAATCCCTAATCTCTTCTCTCTTTACTGGATTAGGTAGTGCACGTGCCGATGTATGGGAGTCGGCCACCGGAGCTCCGCCGCGTAGTGGCAGCAGATTGTATTGTGTGTGTGTGAGAGATGAGAGAGAGCAATGTGTGAGTGTGTGTGGTCTGTGTTTGGCAAGAGGTCAGAGAAAGAGGAAAAGAGGGTGGGTTTTTTGTAATGGGAGGAAAAGAGAGCAATGTGTGAGTGTGTGTGGTCTGTTTTTTGTAGAAAGAGGAAATAGTGAAGGGTGAAAAGTGCAGAGAAGTAGGGTTCATGGTGGAGAAGATGATATTAATAAGGGGTGATAGGAATTGGATGAAAATGGTAAAAGAAAAACGTTTGGTGTGTATGGACAAAAATGCCCCTGATTTAACTGGGTTTTGTTAACTGAGTTAGTGTTGATGACTAAAATGGCAAAGAAATGAAACTTCAGGGACACAGATGTAACAAAAAAAAGATTTGAATAAAAGTGACAATTTTTGACAAACCTCAGGGACTAAATTGCCAATTAACTCTCACTCACTATATATTATTTAGTTAACCATATACATGAGTTAATATATTTCGTGCGTTGCCAGCCATTTGCCATTTGACATGTTATAGTGCTTTTGACAAAATCGCCAATGTGAAATCAACAAGTTCCCCGATAGTCAATATTGCATGTATGGTTACCATCACACGGATAAAATTTTTTGGACACCGTCTCATTGTCTATTAATAAAGGTTATTGGATTATAATATGGGGAAAATGAACATATATGGGTTACGTATTTTAAATGTGAAACTAATCAAAACTCCGTTATTTTCCTTAAAATATTCTAAAGGTTATTTAATTCCTTTCAATTCTCTATCTACTCTTCATCATTTTTCCACAACAGAGTATTCAAAACCACCCACCAAACCCTCCCACATCTTTTAAAAAAAAAATTAAAATAAAAACCTACTAAAAGCTACTATGCACCCTACAAATTATTTGAGTGTCTTTTGACAAGAAATATAATAAAAAAATGTTTGAAAGTAAGATAAAGATAAATTTTGTGGATGAGATGTGGAAGGTTTTTTTAAATAAGAGACAATTTTTGAAAAGGTTGATATATTTTAGTTAAATTATAAGGTAAAAATGGTAGATGGTGTATGAACCGTTCACATATAAAAAATAAATAAACAATTTTTATTACTTTTACAATACAAGAAGCAAAAGAAAAATTACAAACAAAATACTTTTACAACTGAAATAAAAGGAAATTACAAGAAGGGGATGAGAAGATAGAATTTTGGTGGCTGAGGATCGTGTTAAATACGAGGCCCTTAAAACAAATTCCGAGCCTACTGAAAACTCGTTTTATTTCCCAGGGTACAACAGCATAAGCAGTGTGTACTGTCGGATTGTGCACTAAACCCGAAGTGTACCCTGATATTAATAAGAACAGAGCACAAGAATGCTGGGAAAAATACTAGAGAAGTATAAGAGATGAATCTCTTTGTGTGTCTTCAGCAGCCAAGGACCTTGACTTTTATAGGAACCAAAATTTGTAACCTTAAAAAAATTAAAACAGAGAATTAAATGTAATTTAATTGTTGCTTTAATTCTTAGTCAAAGTTGTTGAATCGTTAGTTACAACTACAGTTCTGAAGCTGATTTGTTAGGAGTCCGCGCGCTTGTCATCAGACGCACACTAGTGTCTGACCCGCCACAACAGGCGCAGGTTACGCGCGCACACGCCATCAAGTTGTGCGCCACGTAATCCCGTTCTACGTCACGAGTCCGCCACTCGCGCGCCATGCAGGACAAGGCGCCACACATCAGTGTTACGCTCTACGTCAGCGGAAGTCACCGCGAAGTGAGCCATTAAAGCGCCACATTGCGCCTCAACGCCCACGTCACGCGTGCGCGAGTGCGAGTTAAGGGTGTGTGATTCCATGGAACACTTAAGATGGGGAGTTCCTCCTTGTAAATAAGTTCAAGGTTCATCCCTCTTCCAATGCGGGACAAGTTCTCCTTGCCACTTTCCATTTCACATTCCCGGCTTTAGTTGTTTCACTCCTCTACTTTTGAGCATCGATATCTCATTCATCTTAGCTCCGTTTTAGACGCGGTTTGGTTCGTTGAGAAGCTCTCACAACATAGAACATAATCTCACAAAGAAATATATAAATAAACATCAGGTTCAAATATATACGTTTGTCCAAAACTTAAGAAAAATCATTTTCCTGAAATTATGAAAATAGCATTTTTTTTCACCTATTTTTCCAACATATGGGATGTGAATGTTGTGTATAGGTTGTTTATGGTGGTATAGTGTCTATTCTTTCAATGCATTGATTTCAATGTCTATGATGTTATCAGTAGTTGTATGCGTGTATATCTTTTTTTTTTTGGGTGTGTGTACATGTTTTTCGTTGTGTGTTTGAGCAGAGGGTCTTCCTGGAAGTGGTCTCTCTATCTTTAGGGGTAGAGGTAAGGCTTGCCTACATCTCACCCTCCCCAGACCCTACTAATAGCTTTGCTATTTATGGGATTTTTACTGGGCTTGATTGTTGTTGTTATGGGATGTGAATGCTCTAATTGTCCAAGTCCAACAATCATCACCCGAGTGTACATAAGTATAGAGCTATAAGCATTATAGTTTCGTGATTTTATTTACACCATACATGTTACACATGTGCAAATTCCAAAAAGGGTCACATGTAAGTTGGGTTTGGTGTGTGTGTGTGTGTGGGGGGGGGGGGGGGATGTTTGAAGTAATGTGTGAGCAAGATAAATTTAAAGTTGAAGATCTTTATGTGATTTTGGTGGATACTTTCACGCCTAATGCTAAATGCTTCTTAGTTAGTACCTTGTTCTTCATGTGTTTGTATCCTTTTTAGTGTAAAATCCAACATCAGTTATTGGATACATTCTCTCCATATTTTCCTATCAATTCCTTTCTATTAGCCTATATGTTTAGGAACTTCCATGTATAGTTTCTTTCTTTTAATTTTTTGAAAAATTAAACTTCACAATATAGCTTGCTATTGGAAGGTCTCTTACCATTTTACCATTGAATTTATGCTCGTTGTCCTAGGAAACCTCAAACTATACAACAAATGACCATTAAACATGCGAAATGCGTAACATTCATATTTAGGGAGCTAATGTTTCACATTTTAGTGCATGTACATTTAATGAAAAATAACATCTTTTTAGTTCTTATTCATTATAGGAAACAAATTTCTATAAATATGTATGTGAATACTTTTAAAAATCAGAAATTTACTTTTAGAGTAGGTAAATTATTGCATAGGAAACCAATGTTTGAAATTGGTTCCCGGTTCAAATTTTAAGCAAGAATTTGAGGCATAAACTTGAGCATAGTATTGAAATATCATATAATATTTTTGATAAGTTGTTCATTTAGGAGTTCATCTGTCAACTATCTCCGCTTTAAGGTGGCCGGCCACTAATTTTTGTTTCTAAAATGGTGGTTTGGCCAATATTCTAAAACCGTCAAAAGTAGATCACTATTTAAGTAATTGATGGAATAATGATATAAAGCGTTCTTATAAAACTTTGGGCGTAAAACATTTCAAAATTGAGTTGACTAGTTTATAATCATTTTCAAATAACACCTTTAAATTTTAGAACTTTTGTTAATGTAACTTTTAATATTGTAAATTGGGTCAAGTTATCTCACACAGTGTAAAAACAATGAGAATGGTGAGAATGATACAAAAAAACGCAATAGATTATGAAATATGACACAATGGATCATAAAATATAACACAGTGTTGATGAAAAAAGACATAATGAATCACAAAAATGATACAACGATGAAAATAAGAAAAAAAAAAACACAATATATAAAAGACACAATGATATAACATAAATTCTAAAAATTACAAGCTAATAATCCAATAAAATGAAAACCTAAAGACTAAAATCGTAGGGTTCGATTAGACGGTTCTAATGCCGCTTAAATGAGTTCAATCAAAGTCCTTTTGATACCTTTTTTACGACTTCCTATTTTTTTTCAATATGTATTTGATCCTAACATTTGTAAACTTATTATAAATTTTAAGTTATTCAACTTTACAATATAATAACGTGATGTTTAAATACTAGATTATGTGCTTTTTAAATTTTATAAACTTCAAATTGTATCTTTGATTAGTTTTATAATATTTAGATGAATTAAATAACATTTTTGTTAGATTTGTGTATATATATTATAGTATTATACTAGCTGATTACCTCGGGAGGGTCCCGGGGTTGAAAAATCTAATTTTACGTGATAACCTATTGCAAATGGCTCAAGTTAACTAACCACAAAATCTCTCAATCATTGCATGTTCATAGTATTCTAATTAGTAATAACTCATATTCCCTAATCTAAAACCTAATCAGTAATCATCTAAAGAATCACTTATGTAAGCTGCAACTATTAAAAAACTCTTCACATCTCTCTAATTTCTCACATTTTAATGGCTCTTATAATTTCTAACCTAATCAACTAAACAAACACTTAAGTTGGAAGTTGTAATCATTGCATCTCATTATGCCACGTGGCATAATCAAGAGATGGTTGAGGCCACCATTGAACGCCACGTCAGCAACTATCAATTCTTTCCTAATCAACTATTTTTCACATCTCTCTAATTTCTCACATTTTAATGGCTCTTATAATTTCTAACCTAATCAACTAAACAAACACTTAAGTTGGAAGTTGTAATCATTGCATCTCATTATGCCACGTGGCATAATCAAGAGATGGTTGAGGCCACCATTGAACGCCACGTCAGCAACTATCAATTCTTTCCCGGAGCATCCCGGGGTTGAAAAATATAACCATTCTAATAATACTAATACTAGTAGTAATAATTATTACTCTTGTAATTAAATAAATAAAAAAATAAACTTGCTATAAGGTGACAACATGTGTTGCAGTGTTGCACGATTCTTTCTCCTAACTTCTCGTGATGAAGTATACCTAGTAAATTCCAATGATAACATGGCGATTGGGCTGATTTTCAACATCGTAGATAAGAACCTGATTTAAAAGAAAAAACATGATTAATGAATAACATGAACACTTTGTGTTTTTTTTTCCTGTATGAACGAAACTCCACTAAAAATAGTAGATTTTTCTCCGTTTTTTATATAGGACTATGGTACTCGTTGGAAAGATAATAAAACGCTCGTTAATTTGGTCTAATCTTTTTCTTTAAAAAATCTCGTATATAAAAGATATAAACTTTTAAAAATTATGGGAGGAAAAATGAGAGAGAAAATTTTAAATTTATTTTTAAATTCTTTTTTTCCTAAAATAACTCAATTTAATTTAGGGTTTTATATTTATCTTTTTTTTAATTAAAAAAGAAAATAGTTCAAAAACACTAAAATTTTTCAATTATGATGCCATGTGGCACTTTCAAAGGGAGGTTGAGGCCTCCATTGCACACCACGTCAGCATATACGTTTTCTTTTATATATATAGATAGATAAATTAAAAACTAAGTTATTATAACAAGAAAACAGGTTACGATAAATACATGTAAAAACAAATGATAATTTGAATTATGTGGATTAATTGATACAAAGTTTATCGGAAACTTTGTAGGTGTTGGTCGTGTGTTAGATAATCAGATAAATGACGAAGAATTTTGAGTTTTTGGTATGAAAATGCTCTAATATTTCGGTTTTAACACTTGGTTCCTTTTATGTTTAAGTTTTTTACCATCAATTTTGTTGGATGAATTATGGATTGATCAAACAAGTACTTGGTCGATCATGATAATATGATATCACTAACTTTATCCTCCATCTTGGACTTGAATGGCGTCACTGATATTAAATACTTCCTCCGTCCCAATTTAAATGTTTATATTTTCATTTTTTGTTGTCCCAAATTAAATGTCCATTTTCAAAAATAGAAATACAATTTCCAGTTTTGCCCATAAAAGACAAAACACAAACAAAGATTTGAGAATATTATTGGCATTTTACCACATACAAACAAAAGATTTCTTAATATGTGTGTTTGTGGGCCTAAGACATTTAAACTGGGATGGAGCGAGTATATATTAGCTGGACTCGTAATTTTCACGAGGTTGTTGGTTATAAGGTCACCGGAACACCTTGAGCTTGACTTCAGGCGAAGCGACAAGAGCAACACTTAATTGGTTTTGGTAAGAAGATGAACACAACACTTCTTTCTTTTCATTTGTGCCATGGAATTAAAGAACTAACTTTGCCTTGGATGCGTGTCTATATCAAGAACAATAATTAGTCTTCAAATTAAAGAAATATCAAAAATGATATGAAAGTTGGTCTTTTTATTACTATCGTTTCGAATTTAAAATATCTACAGTTAACAAAATATATATAAATACAGGATTTATTAGAAACAATGTACATGACGGGAACACATATATTACATTAGTAGGGTTTGCTAGGAGGCAAAGCCGTCAATTCGGCAACGACGGCAGCTCTTGAATTAATTTATTAAATGTAAAGAATGTAAAATATTGGAACAATTGATAAAAACTAGATATGAAAAACAGAAGGCATTGACGGTGTTATCAAGAACTAGTTCACATTTTTATATTAAGTACTAGCTTATACCCCGGGAGCGTCCCGGGTTGAAAAATCTAAGTAAAGTGAATAAAATTAGAAGTATATAAACTATAAAAATGACATCTATGTATCAACTTACGTACATTAGATACTTTTAAAAAAAATATACCAAAAGATCCATTTCACCTTACAACATCAACACCTAAAACAGAATATTAAGATCCCAAGCACTTCAAGGGGACAAATGTTTAGCACCAATACATTCAGTCAAAGGTCTTTAACTGCATACAATAAGATTTGAGCAATTTCAGAATATTGTAGAAAAAGAAAACATAGCAATTACCTGTTGGAGAGCGTCCCGGGTTGAAATATCTAATATGACATAATAAAATATTTAATATGACAACATAATTAATGACTTGCCAATATATGATTAATTATTATTATTATTATTATTATTATTATTATTATAAACAAATCTCTGCCATAAGTTATCATATTCTAATTAAAAAAAGGGCAATTGGGTCGGGTATCACCTAATCCCAGGCCCGACCCAAACCCACAATTTTTTTTAAACTAATATATCCCGGGAGCGTCCCGAGTTGAGAAATCTAATTTGAAATATCAATTTTACACCTGAAATAGACTGATGCGTTTTACAGTTACATGCAGGAAAGTTTCGGGTAGCACTTAACCTAAACCAATTAACAATGTATCTTCAATGTTAGTGCATAACCTTAAACAATGTATAACTCTAATATTAAAACCTAACCTAAAACAATGTACAACTCCAATGCAAACACATGTTGTAAATAAAAATCATATTTACTGGTTTGAACATAACTAATAGCTTGCATATACATGATTAATGAATAACCTGAACACTTTGTGTTTTTTTCCTGTATGAACAAAACCACACAAAAAAATAGTCGTTTTTTCTCCATTTTTATATAGCACTATGGTACCCGTTGGAAAGATAATAAAACGCTCGTTAATTTGGTGTAATTTTTTTCTTTAAAAAATCTCGTATATAAAAGATATTAACGTCTAAAGGTTATGGGAGAAAACATTAGAGATAAAAATCTAATTTTGTTTTTAAATTTTAAATTATTATTTTCCTAAAATAAAGTCCTTGCCACATGGGATGACACATGGCACACTCAATAAAGAGAATACACTCTTGAATGACATGTCATTAAAATGACTTTGGTTTATTATATGTATAGATATTATTGTTTGTTTGATTTGTAATTAAAAATGAAATTGACGTGGGAGACTTGTTGGCATTGAATAAAAATCCTTCTTGGATAATATAAAGTAATATATATTTTTTTTCTTTAGAGTAATATACATTACACACATACATACATTCAGGTTCTAGATGTGCATATTAGATAATAATATAAGGTAGTGTTTGGTATGATGGAATGGAAGGGAGAATGGAATGGGTCATTACGAGGTAATGAAAAATAGCATGTTTGGTTGGTCAAAGGAATGGAATCACCTATTCCACAAGGCATTCCATTCCCTCAAAACCATTCCATCCACCCCCCATGTTTTTTTTTCATTCCATCTCTCATTCAATCTTCATTAACAACACCATAAGCCACCATCCACCACCACCAACACTAACCACTAACCACCAACCACCATCGTCAACACCCACCACCACCACCCACCACCGCTGTCACCACCCACCACCGTCTCCCACCACCAACACCGTCGCGTACCACCGATGCCACTACCACCCACCACCGTCGTCACCACCCACCACCGTCGCCGCCACCAACCACCGCCACCCACCCACCACCGCCGCCATCTAACACGACCCACCACCACCGTCATCACCCACCACCAACATCATCGCCTATCACCGATGCCACTACCACCACCCACCGCCGCCGCCACCAACCACCGCCACCCACTCACCACCACCGTCACCCACCCACCACGTAACCATCCAACACCACCCAATGTCGCTGCCACCGCCCACCATCGTCACCAACCCACCACCGCCGCCATCCAACACGACCCATCACCGTCTCCCACCACCAACATCGTCGCCTACCACCAATGCCACTATCACCCACCATCACCGCCACTAACCACCACCCACCACTGCCACTCACCGCCGATTTTATTCCTTCGTCTTTTCCTGCCTATCGAACAACATAAAGTAATGCTTTGTTTCATTCCCACATGGCAACCAAACAAGACATTGAATGGTAATGATCCATTCCATTACCTTGTCCATTCCATTACCTCGTCAATTCCATTCCTTCATTCATTCCATTACCCCATACCAAACAGACCCTAATAGCTTACAACTTAGTGAATTACACAGGTTGAGTTGAATATATGTAATTTTATATTACATACTTTTTTTAATACATAAAAATTACTTTCAATTACAAAACATGAAAACAAGTTACATTTATGGTGGGTAAGCGGGTAACAAGCTACGCCGCTATCCTCTTTTGAATCGTAAAGCATATTCTGCTAAACACAAACCCTTGGTTCTTAGGGCTTTGCGAGTCACTGTGGACCACCTTTTGCACTCGTTTAAGAAACCGTACTGCTTCATGGGCTAAAGATCCAAATGTGTCAAAAGCAAACGGCACGAGTTAAATAAATCTTTAAAAATCCTTATGTATTGTACGAGTTAAATAAATCCGTGTCTTGCACGAGTTAAATAAATATGATGTGTCAGTGTGGGCTAAAACTCACTTGGTAGATGCATGTGCCTTGTAAAGGAGGGATCCTAGATTCAAACATGGGCAAATGTGTATAATTTAAGACTAGTGAGTAACCCGCGCGTTGCGGCGGAAGTAAAAATTGCATCAAAATGTATCAATTCATTGTGATGTAAAATACATCCAAAACTTTTTGTTTAAATGCTATATTAAGTTAAAAAATACTTGTAACAACATGACATAAGTATTCTCATCTCAAGTAAAGAATAATTGTATCAAACTATATATATTCATTAATTTTCTCTGTAGATTCTCATCTTTTGAAAACGATTAGTAAGATAGTAGGATGCACTGTGAGCCAGACTTTACTAAAATCGTAACCTACAAAAATGTGCAAAATGTATAACGATTCTTATTATTTGGGTGCTATAAGAAGTTACAAGTACAATACATCAATATACAAATTCTAATATAGGGTTTAGGAAACTTAATCCCCTAACCCGCATAGACATAATTACAGATGGCTAAATTAATCAGAAGCTTTTTTCTTCGGTCGTTGAATCGAGTGATCATATAGTTTAGATCGGATTAGACATCTTTACGTGTATGAATATAGATAATTAGAGATGGCTAAATTAAACATAAGCTTTCTTCTCCGGTCATTGAATCTGGTGATTATATAGTTTAGATTAGATTAGGCATGTTTACATGTATGAATATTCATACACGTAATACTTTCAAAATTCAAACTGTTACCTCATGATTGAAAACACAACTTCCAGTATTGATTTCTCGATTTCTATATAGTATGATCATCAAGTTTATAAAACTTTAACTTTTATAAAGTATCTACATATAAAATATTATAATAAAACATGTAGCATTATGAATTGTTTTTTATATGTTTCTATTTAATATGTTTAATGTAATTATAAAATTGAATGTAGTGAGGTTTCATAAACATCTCTTGACTCTTGACTTTCTTTTGATTAAATATGGTGTTCTAAAGACATATTTGCCCCTCAAAAGTAGTTATTTTATGCATTGTGTGTTGTATCATAAGCATCTAAACTTATACCTTTTAAAATTTAAGAAGTCCTTGAAAAATGCTTTATAATATAGTATAGATTATTGGTGAAAAAGAGTAATGTTAGCCGTTAAAAAAATAATTAAATATAGCGTTATCGGTTAACACAAATAATCGACAAGATATGTGTTTAAAGAGTAAAATTTGATGTACTATTTACTTAGAGGGTGTTTGGGATTGATTATTCAAAACAGATTATGCGTTTTGAAAAAGCATGGGTGAAGTTGCTTATAGATTATTGCGTTTTGTTAGCCTAAAAACTGACTATCTTCGTTTTCAAAACGTAATCCCAAACACTAAAAACTGATTATCTGCGTTTTCAAAACGCAATAATATAAAAATCAGATTTAAAATGCAATCATAAACACCCTCTTATTATAATTTTTTACTTTGTTTCTTAATTATTATAGGAGAGAAAATGTTGACACCTTTATTATTATGATTTAGTACTAGTTTTTATCCCGGGAGCGTCCCGGGTTGAAATATCTAATATGACATAATAAAATATATTATTATTATTATTATTTTAAACAAATCTCTGCCATAAATTATCATAATCAAATATAAAAAAACGAATCTCTGCGTCGGGGTATAAATCTAATACCATTACAAATGAATTCGGAAGTTTGTAATCGATCATTTTAAAAAGAACTAACATGAAATAAGAAAAAAAAGTTAATTATTGAAATATCGAACGCATTAGTCTAACGGTTATGTGATGCGTTAAAAAATTTATGGGTATATGATCGGGTATATAGTTTGGGTATTTGGGTATGTTGTTTCGGGTAATCGGTCGGGTATCACCTAATCCCAGACCCGACCCAAACCCACAATTTTTTTTAAACTAATCCCAAACCCGACACAATACCTGTCGGGTTACAAAAAATAGTCATTTTTTTCTCCGTTTTTTATATAGCACTATTGTACTCGTTGAAAGATAATAAAACGATCGTTAATTTGGTGTAATTTTTTTTCTTTAAAAAATCTCGTATATAAAAGATATTAACGTTTAAAAGTTATGGGAGGAAACATGAGAGAAAAAATAGTATTAGGTATTTTATATATTAGGTTAAGGATTATAATAGATTAGGTTAAATCATATTTATTCCTTTTTTTTAATTGGTTTACACTTGCCACATCACATCCTATGTGGCATCTCTAAAAGGAGAGATTGCATAAGAGCATGACATGTAAGTTTAATCCTTTGCAATATATATATACTAGATTATACCTCGGGAGCGTCCCGGGTTGAGAAATTTAATATGATACATCAATTTTACATATGAAATAGACTGATGTATAACTGTAATATTAATATCAAACCTAAAACAAATTAACAATGTACAACTCCAATGCTAACACCTAACCTAAAAGAATGTAGAACTATAATGTAACTCTAATATTAACACATATCCTAAAGACTAAACAAATGTACAACTCTAACATACTAATATTGATACCTAACTTAAAACAACGTATAACTCTATTAACCTATTTGGCTCTGGTTGGAAAAAAAAATCATATTTACTGATTTAAACATAATTAGTGACTTGTCTACATGATTAATGATTTACCTGAACACTTTGTGTTTTTTTCCTGTATGAACAAAACCCTACAAAAAATTTCTCCGTTTTTTATATAGCACTATGGTACTCGTTGGAAAGATAATAAAACGTTCGTTAATTTGGTGTAATTTTATTCTTTAAAAAATCTCGTATATTAAAGATATTAACGTTTAAAAATTATGGAAGAAACATGAGGGTGAAAAATCCAATTTTGTTTTTAAATTATTTTTTTCCTAAAATATTTCATTGCCATATGAGATAACAAATGACACACTCAAGGAAGAGAATACATCTTTGAGTGTCATCTCATTAAAATGGCTTTGGTTTATTATATGTATAGATATATATATATATATATATATATATATATATAGATTTTTGTTTAATATGACATAGAAACGGAAAAATCTCATTAATACTATTATTTAATACTAGCTGATTACCCCGGGAGGGTCCCGGGGTTGAAAAATCTAATTTTACGTGATAACCTATTGCAAATGGCTCAAGTTAACTAACCACAAAATCTCTCAATCATAACATGTTCATAGTATTCTAATCAGTAATAACTCATATTCCCTAATCTAAAACCTAATCAGTAATCATCTAAAGAATCACTTATGTAAGCTGCAACTATTCAAAAACTTATCACATCTCTCTAATTTCTCACATTCTAATGGCTCTTATAATTTCTAACCTAATCAACTAAACAAACACTTAAGTTGAAAGTTGTAACCATTGCATCTCATTATGCCACGTGACATAATCAAGAGATGGTTGAAGCCACCATTGAACGCCATGTCAGCAACTATCAATTCTTCCCGTAGCGTCCCGGGGTTGAAAAATATAACCATTCTAATAATACTAATACTAATAGTAATAATCAATACTCTTGTAATTAATAATTAAATAAATAAATAAATAACCTTGCTATAAGCTGACACCATGTGTTGCAGTGTTGCGCGATTCTTTGTTCTAGCTTCTCTTGATGAAGTATACCTAGTAAAATTCCAATGATAACATGGCGATTCGGCTGATTTTCAATATCGTAGATAAGAATCTGGTTTAAAAGAAAAAACATGATTAATGAATAACATGAACAGTTTGTATTTTTTTTCCTGTATGAACGAAACCCCACAAAAAAAATAGTCAATTTTTTCTCCGTTTTTTATATAGCACTATGGTACTCGTTGGAAAGATAATAAAACGCTCGTTAATTTGGTGTGATTTTTTTCTTTAAAAAATCCCGTATATAAAAGATATAAACGTTTAAAAATTATGGGAGGAAATATGAGAGAGAAAATTTTAAATTTATTTTTAAATTATTTTTTCCTAAAATAACTCAATTTAATTAAAAAATGAAATAATTCAAAAACACTAAACTCTTTCAATTATGATGCCACGTGGCAGTTTCATGGAGAGGTTGAAGGCACCATTGCACGCCACGGCAGCAATGTTCAATTCTTTTATATATATTAATAGATGAGAAAAAACAAAAAGCTGAATTCGAATCTAACTTAAAAAAACTCAAAATGCGAACCAAATGGAATGAATTTTTTATATTTTTGAGTTCGGATAGCATTTGGATTTGGTTCGTGAATCAAAATTTGAATTTATGATTTTCTAACCAATTCGACCATAATATTTGAATTCAAGTTATATGGTTCTAGTTCTAGCTACCCAAATAAGCTAAATCCGAATTCAAATTTCGAATGCAAATAAGTTTTTTCACAAGTTTTTAATTTAAATTCAGTGAAAATTCTATTTCAGAATTCGAATAACCTGTTTCAAAAAATTTGAATAATTGAAAATTAACCTGAGTAACATCTTGTTTCAAATAATTTGAATAATTGAAAATCAACCTGAGTAACATCTTGTCGGCCGTGAGTTTTTTCCTAAATATGTGTAGATGGAAAAATTATTTATCAAAATTGGTGGTTTGAAAAGTATTTACTTAAATGATGTTTTCTAATTTCTTCTTCTTTCTTCTTTTTTTTTTTTATAAATTTAAAAGATAGGTGTTTTTTAATTTCTTAAATATTTCTATTATCTCAATTCCACCTGCCTGCACTTTTTCTTCATCTTCCACATTTGTATGTCCCGTCAATTCTAGCGATACACACCGACGTCCGCAACAGGCACTGCAACATGATTTTGCATCAACCACAAATTTGCAAAAAAAAAAAATAATAAAAAAAAATGCATATGATGAATCCATACTAGGCGGCAACCACCTCTAACTCAACCTCTCCCGATGTTCATGAATTAAACCCCATTTGCTTCTTTTCATCAAAGGTAGAAATGGAACGGATAAGTTGTCCACTAAAGTCCAGTTTTGAGATGATTTATATATTGAAATAAAAGATTGGGAATTCAAAGTGTTATGTGATATGTTCATTTGAATTTAAATAATTAAAACATTCAAGATAGAATAGCCTTGAAATCTTCATGTGGATTTTTCGATTTCTTTCCCACTATGAAAGCCAACTTTTACAAGCTTCCCACTATATTCCAATGGCGTCTCATCCGAATGCTTTTAATTGTTGAGCTCACATCGACTACATTCATAACTCAGACTTTGGTTTGCTTTGTTGGTTATAGATTTTTGGGTGAGAGTGATGGGTTTTTCACTTTATATTAGATTTGTCGTCGTTAGCACTTTGCTGAAAAAAAAAAAGTGAATTGGAGATGTTGGAGCTGTTCTTCGACGACATGGTTGAAATATTTTTAAGAATTTCTAGCTTGAGATGTTTGTCCATCGAGAGAGAAATATCTTCATGTTAGAGGATATGGTTTGATAATTTTTTTTTTTGAACAGCCAACAAATATTTCTGCCCGACTACTTAGGGGAGTCCCCACAATATGGACAGACTCCCACGACCAACCCAATTGAGGGCCCATACGTACCTCGGGCGGTTGGCGTAGTCAGACCCGCCCATGTAGTTCCCGAAACAGGGGAAAAAACGCAACCCCTCAACCACCCGTAGGCACGGCGGTGAAGGATTGGTAAAACCCGGGCGAGATCAGGACTCGAACTCGTGACCATAGGTCATGAGTCATTCATCATTTCTCATTATGTCTTTCGTGGGAATCGAACCCGGAACCCCCAAAGGAATCCCCGGTCCATTCACCAACTGAGTTACCCATAAAGAACATATGGTTAGATAATTTAGTTAAAAAATTTATAATTAATATTCAATAATAAAGTTAAAAAAAACACCTATTTTATAATTGACTTTCTTAAAATATTATTATTCCGGTAGTCCATAAGTCAAAGTAGTAGTTGGAAACAAAGGTTGGCACATGACGTATCCTCTTACGCTTACGCGTTCCTTTCTTTTATTAATTCCTTTTCTTATTTTTTTTAACGACCAACTAAAGTATTGTCGGGTAATTCGTGTACGGCCCCCATTGGCTAAAGGTTGCTCACATGACGTATCTTGTAGCGGCCCAATCCGCACGCAAGGAGCCCTCTAGCTCACCCGTCTTCTGTTCCAGGGAAAACTCGACCCGCATACCTGCCCGAAGGCACGACGGCAGCGAACCAATAAAACCTTGAGGGATCAGGAGTTGAACCCATGATCACAAGGATCAAGTGTCTCTCCCTCACTTCCCGGTACCACTCCACCACAAGGGTGGGTGGTATCATTACTTTTCCAATTACAGTAGTCTACTCTTTGAGTTTCACAGTTTCACTTTCTCTACAACAAATATTATAAATACTAAAAAATGCAATGTTTTCAAAAGAGCATCCACAACAGTGAACCGGTCATAGTAGCGCTTCACTGGTAGAATCAGTCTACGTAAGCATGTTTCCTTGTTATCCCCTGCTTATGGAACTTATAATTTTCCGGAATACCTTAATCCCATATGAAAGAAGGCAATGAAAAAGGTGGAAACATTCCACCTTATAAGTAGTGGGAAGAATACGTCTCCCTCCCTGGCAAAAATCTCCAACCAAACAAGTTGTGTTTACTAGGGATGAACATTTTTTTTAATTGAGTAGCGGTTTTATACTCATACTGTACCTATAATTAAAAGTTCATTAATTATGTGATATTTTGGAGTGCCGGCTGCATAACCCTAGTTTAAATTATGTTTGTGAGAATATCATTCATCACTCAGAAAACATGTCTAACATATGGTTACTTATTAATGAATCCTTTAACAAGTTATGTAATTACCTATTGATGTATAATTGAATTCAACCAACTTGTTCAATCACGATGCGCTAAACAAAAATTATCCTTAAATGGTAAACACATGTATTATTAGTTTTATAGTTCTACCAAATTTTCTCCTTTCATTCGTCTTTCAATTCTTTGTCCCAAACAATACATAGGTATTCGATGAAGCAATATTTTAGGACATCATCATGATAACCTATAAGTTTTATAATATAAATAAAATTGTTTATTCTTTTGAAAATAATGTATTAAAAATAGTATTTTTTTTTTTTTTTTCTTTCTAATAACTCACAAAAGTTGACATGTTTAGGGGAAGGTGCATTTGGGCACCACATAATCCATATATCACCATCCTCGTATTAAATGCTCGAAATCAACATGTCTCCCGATAGTACCTAACTCTTATTAACAATACTTGTCTCTTTCATGGTCCCCCCTAATTGACTTATTTTCATCACTTCTAACATTTTTGCTTTAAAAATTATAAAAGACCTTAAAAGTTTATAGATATTCCGGTGTATTAAGCTTAATAAATAGTCAACAGCCATATCATCATCTTCATCATCTTGATCATACTCACTTAATCCCACCAATAACAAAGCTAAGGTAGGGTCTGAGGAGGGTAAGATATAGACATCCTTACCTCTACCTCGTGAGAATAGAGATCAGGGCCGTCTCCGAGAACGCTAATAAAATTTTGGAAAAAAAAAAAAACTGAATATGGTGCTAGAGGCAAGGCTTGAACTTGAGACCTCTACATTAAATTTGATGGTTTTTCCAACTCCACTAACAATAGCTTTATGTATAAAACACAAATATATATTTTTATATTTTTAAAAAAAGTTCGGGCCCATTTGTGAGTCGGGCCCTGAGCCGGTGACCACCCGGCCCATGCTCAGGGCCGGCCCTGATAGAGATGTTATTTTCAGTGAGACCCTTGGCTCGATAGTGGTTTTGTATCAAGCCTTGGACATAAGGCACATAACAGTTAGCAATTGGGACAAGCCCGATTGGTGCATGTAACCCCTTGTCTTTTGGCTATCAACGCCACCACATGATGCATGATTAACCATCCGTTGTTTTTAACGTTATTTTCACAAAATTAGTAAAATAACGTTACAATTAGTGTAACTTTATTTTTTGTCTCCCAAGAGCCACAAATATATACAATATATGTACACAGTCGTAAGCAGGCTTAGTCTACAGCCCTATCATTTCACAAATAAAAATAACACAACTTGCCATATCTTTTGTTTACAAATTCAAAGGTGGTTCTCAAGCCGGTTATAAACTTTTTTAGATATTATATACAATCCTAATGTTGATTAGTTGCATTTGACCTAATCAATTGACCTTAGCGGCATATTTGTTTCCATAAAGATGATGTTATTATTATTTTTCCTTTTTTGCCTAAAAGCAATATGTCGCATTTAACTTTTTTATTTTATGTTCAAGGTTACAAGGGATTGTTTTGTTGGCGAAGATATTAGCAACAAAGTCAATAGGCTTAAAGTTGTGGATTTTAGCCATACAATTTTGGTGGAAAGATGGCAAATGGATGTAAACATCTTTTCTAGAAGAAACTATTGGAGTTTGGATTGGATTGGATTTTTATCGATTGTCATTTCCAATCTAGTATAACAATTAAAGAACAAATATTGTTTTGTAACGGTGTTCTCATGTAAGATCGAACTTATGAGGGTGGACAATAAGAAGTCATCTAATACTAGGAAAACTAAAAACTATGATGGAAGCATCATAGAAAAATCTAAATAAAAGTATGGGACTCCGGGTAGCTTATGTTACTATCAATTTAATCAATAAAGTTTAACTTTACTGTAAAAAAAGTAATTGATTATCTAAAAGTGTTGTCTACTCCTATGTTCTAACACACATTATCTATTTGCTCGAATGATTAGTGTATTTTTTTTAATGTCTAATTAAGACCGGTCACCCGAGTAGACCCATAGGCAAAAGGTCATCATACCCACGATTACAGACAACGCTGATGACCCGACCCGTAACCAATTCAAGAGAAACCAATTGACTGAAGGCCCGTTGTTATAACCCATTGCTCCCGAATGACATTTTGTCATAAACGACGTTAAAACCGATGACATCCCTAAAAATAGTTAGATACTTGATGGATATCATTAGAGCATTTTTGTGATTTTGTGGTTAATAATATAAAAATAAAATTAGATAAAAAAAGTACTTGCACGGAAGGTTCAGGCAAGTACATAACTCTTGCGCTCTTGGCCAGTCTAGGGTCAGCAGTCAACTAGTTTTTAGACTTTATGTATGAATTCCACCCCCTCACCTCCTATTGTTTTTCTTCATGGTCCACACATAATATTTAATTCCTTTAGTACCTTGTCGGTGTATTTTTACAAATGACACATTTTATAAATTTTAAATACACAAAGTTTAACAATTTAGATATTTGAACTTTAGTTTTCATCTTTTAAGCTCGTCATGTTGGTGATAAACTTTTAAAAAAAAATGAAAAAAAAAAATAAAGTCACATACAGTGAACATAAAAAAAAAATTGTATGTGAACTAGTTGTCTTTACCTTTTGAAAATTGGATCTTCCATTTCAGATTTCTTTTTTAACCGCGAGAAGATTATATCATTATATTATATTATGAAAGAAAAAATAATAGACAACATCTAGCAAGAAGCTAGATGAATAAACATCAAAAATAGGGATTATGAAAATATACACCCATTACAATATGAGACATACATCTATTGAAAAAGCTTTTAAAACCTGTCAACTTTTTCTGTAATGTTTCATTAAATTATAAAATATTAATTTTTAATTCTTTGTAATCTTTCTTCTTCTACAATCTCAAGTCTCAACCATCCATACAAATCCAATACCTACACCTGCAACAAACCAGATCCGACCCATTTATTGAATTAAGGGGCAGTTACATATATCCCCTTATAAACTTTATAAATTACATATATACCCAAGCCAAAATTTAATTTACATAAATCCCCTTCCTACAAACAAAAAATATCAAATATACCCATTTTATTAAAAATAAATTATGTAATCACTATTTTACCCTTTTTATTTTAATAAACCATAATAATCTCAAATTAACCGTTTTTAACTAGTAATTCTTTTTGCCTTTGTTTTTTTTTCCCAGTTTTTAGCTTTTTATTTCTGTTTTTTTATAACAATCATAGGGGTGCAAACGAGCCGAGCCGAGCCCGAGCTCGACCAGGCTCGAGCTCGAGCTCGAATAACTTATAAGAGCTCGAGCTCGAGCTCGGCTCGGTTCGAGCTTTGATTTTAAAGCTCGAGCTCGGCTCGTTAGTAATTTCTCAAGCTCGAGCTCGGCTCGGGCTCGGCTCGTTTAGTGTTTATTAGTTAATATATTAAATTAAATAATATATATAATAGGCTCGTTTAGGCTCGATAAGTCAAAAGCTTGGCTCGGCTCGTTTATTAAACAACTTAAAATGTGGGTAAATAATATAAAATATTAATAAACCTAATATTATATTAGGCTCGATAAGGCTCGACGAGCCTGGCGAGCTTCATATGCTAGGCTCGAGCTCGAGCTCGATAAGTAAACGAGCTTCGTTTTAGGCTCAAGATCGGCTCGAGCTCGATAAGGCTCGGCTCGTTTCGAGCTTTTGACCGAGCCGATCTCGAGTAGCTCGCGAGCTGCTCGGCTCATTTGCACCCCTAAACAATCATCAAGCGTATCACGCATCAAGACTTGTATATCTGTCCAGTCATCATTTATATGAATTAATCTACATATAAAATAAAAATATTAAAGCCATATTTCTGCATCTCTTACAATAAATATCATAAATAAAACAAAGGAGAAAAAAAACACTCACCAAGAACTAATCAAACGTCCAGAAAAATGAGGCCGTCACATTACTACCGCCTTTACGAATCATCTTTTATTTCTTTGTAACCCAATTCAACCATATGAAGACGAGTTCAATCGTTGTAACACTCCAACCGATGGCGGAATAATCGAGGTGTCACGTAATGACGATTGTTCAAAAGCTCATGGTACTAAAATGTAAATATTTGATAATTGAATATTGTTTTACAACATGTGAAAAATAAATACATGACAACAAAAAATAGAGATAATTGATTGATTTAATCTAAGTCCAAAGTTCTATGTGAAGCGTCAAGCAGCTTATCCTGAAACATGCACGAAAATAATTTTTGTCAACATATGATGTTGGTGAGTACTACCTAGCTTTGTACATATAGTATAGGTTTGAAAAGTGGTACAATTCATGTGTCTAGCATCACCAAGGCATTATGTAATCACACAAGTAAGCAAACAAGACAAAGATCAAATGTAAAGTTGGTAAGATGATATTGATAATGAGCACCCTAACACGTGTCAAGTCTAAAAGAGCACCATAACATAAGTTATGTCTAAATGAGCACCGTAACATAAGTTACGTCTATATGTAAAGAGCACCATAACATAAGTTATGTCTAGATGTATGATTTTGTACGTAAGCTACATTCATGTTCAAACATAAAGCACAAAGATAATCAAGACACGTATATGAATTGTATACGAACAAAAATGTATGTGTAAGTGTACGTGCAAGTTTTGTATACTTGTGCATGAATCACCCCAAAAGTGTAAAAATGGAAAAGGGGATAAGTAATACTCACCTTAGCAAGGTGGTAAGTCTTGTGGAATTGAATAAGTGTAATCCAACGTTGCCAAGTATCACCCTATGTATAAGGTAACAAATAAGTCTAAGTCTATCTAGTCTATAAGTATTTCTAGGGTTTCGAATTGGGGATAAGTATTCGTTTGATTAATAAATTAAACGTTTACTAAATAAGAGAAATTTAATAAATAAATAAACAAAAGTCTTTTTGTAAATTTTAAATTAAGGATGGTCACAATATA
The DNA here is from genome assembly GCA_030844895.1 of Ambrosia x helenae. Classification (NCBI taxonomy): domain Eukaryota; kingdom Viridiplantae; phylum Streptophyta; class Magnoliopsida; order Asterales; family Asteraceae; genus Ambrosia; species Ambrosia x helenae. The sequence continues at coordinate 4,422,821 of CM061233.1, read as the reverse complement.
AAGTTTTAATTATGAAAATAATTTTTATAAAATTATTTTCTTAAAAATAGAATATTAAATCTATTTATTTCAAATTGTCAAAATATAACTTTAATATTTAAAAATATTAAAATTAAAGAATTTTTTAATTAAAAATTGTATTTCTATTCTAAATGGATAGAAATAATTTATATAAAGTTTTGGTGCAAAAATATTGTAAAATGAATTTATTATGATTTATTTATGATTAAAACTAACAAAAATTGATTAAAAATATTAAATAAACGATTTTTCTGAAATAAAAATTATTTCAGAAATGTTTATTGATTTATAAACTTAGAATAATTTTTGTGGAATTTTACAAGGTCGTTTTGATATTTTTATAGAATTTTATAATTATAATTGAATAAACTTGTAATATTTTTTATATATATTAAATAAATAATTTTTGGAAAACTAAAAATTGGACAGCAAAGTTTATCATTGGAATATCATAAAATAAATTTTGTAGAATTTATAAACCTCTTTCGGTATTTTAAAACTATTTTAAAATATAATAACAAAAATATAAAAAGAAGGGTTTTTTAAAAAAAATGTTTGTTGTTGGAGGGGATCGAACCCCTGACCAAACGTTTCAGCAATGGTATGCAACACCACCCGATCTACAGCAGAAGCTTGTTATAAATCGTTTCTAAAATGTTTTTAAACTGACCTGAACTGGTATCATCTTCCCCAAAATAACTAAGAACCCTAGTTTTCATAATAATCGGATTTACACAATAATAACCCGATTGATCATAGGGTTATTATTGTGTAGTGGCCGATGAACAAAACCCATCAAAAAAAAAGAAACTTACAACAATGATTTCGTGTTACACGATCAGTCAACAGAAAAGTCAAACCGAGCACAAATATGCGAATAAGATGAATTTGGAGGATAATTGGATATTTGTATGTGTTTTTCGGCACAAGTAGATGGTTCGGAACATCTCAATTTATACTGCTTTTTCGAATATGGAAGGTTTCAAATCTTGACAAATGCTTGATAAAAAAGACGCGAATTGTAGTGAGTTTAGGCGTAAATCACGAAATGTAATTATAGAGTCATGTTTGTCGGTCAAAGAGGATGAATGTGTTACCAAAAACAAGGCCAATAATCATGGAAAGTGAACCGGGTGTTGACTGCAACTCGGGTCGGGTCTGCTGCGAAGAAGAAGGAAACAAGTCTGGTTCGTTTAGGAGGTGTTAAAAGAATAAAAGATCCAGTATTAAACAAGAAGCTTATGTGGTGTAGTGGTGGTGTTGTAGCCTTGTTTGGTAGCTGACCCGGGTTCGAGTCCGGGCAGCTACAAATCTCTCTCTCTCTCTTTTTTTTTTTTTTTTTTTTAAACAGGTAGGAGAGGAGAGGGAGTAGTGGGCCTGGTTTGATGGGCTGAAAATGGTGGGCTCCGAAAATGGATGGTTGGGTTGGGTTTGTAGGTTGGGTTAGGATAGATGGTTTATTTAGTTTAATGTTTAAAACCAACATTATTTTTATTATTATTATTATTATTATTATTATTATAAAAAAATAAATAAAACAAAAGGTGACGGATGTCACAGCATCCCCTACTTTTAGAAACTTCGTCCCGAAGTTATTAGAAATATAGGGTTATGGATGTTTGGGTAGAAATTAAGATAACTATGGTTTGGAAAATTCGAATGATTTGGATAAGAGGTTTGATAGGTTTAAGGATTGGATTAGGTTCGTCTCAAATAGTAAGGAGAATAAGAATCTAGTAAAACACTAAACTTCAAGTTTTAGGAATCCTAAAATAAATGTATGAGTTGATTGACTATAGAAAGACCAAATGAACTACCAAGTAAGTAGGGTTTGTTCCTGGTTTGACTTCCAGTCTCACTTTCGATGCGTCATTAGTGTTTATATATAGGGTGTACCGCAGCTAACCCACCACACCTTTGATACATCGAAAACGTACTTGACGTCTACCAAGAACTCTAATAGAATTTCACACCACCTTAATGTACCTGTAAATTCATGATTACGTTCCGGACCGGAATCATCAATTTACCTTACATTAGGGTTTTATGTCCTTCTATGATCCTAACCTAACAACACATTAAAGCAAATAAGTTCCACAAGAAGATGGCACAACACGTTGGGTTACAATGAGGCGTTATCAACGAAATGAGACTATGTAATAATGAGGTCGATTACATTGGTTTGCAACGACTTGCAAGCATAACAAAATTTAAGTATGGGCTACCACTCATCCGAGGAGCCCTTTAAGTGAAATGTTTGCCCGAGTTGAGTGGATAATGTAGTAATTGTCTTTCATATATCAACATGCAAATTGATAATACACACATGCAAGCAAGTTTGTAAGTACGACAACCATTAAGTATAAGTGTTATCTTAGTTGCCAATAGAAATAGCTCATATTTGGCCAGCCATGTTTACGAGTATCATGAATAATTAAATGTTCAATGAATAGTCAAATTAAGGGAAAAAAAATCAAGTTTCATATAACAAACAATGATGTTTTTAGAAAAGTTCTGTAGGATCAAGTATCAAGTTTTTAGTAGTTTGGTTTCATGGAAATCAAGTTCAAATGTTTCAACAAAATGTAAGGTAGAGTCTTAAACTTCTATGATTAAAATAAACGTAACCAAATATGATAAATTTCCAACCTGCGTTTGTACACAATAGTATGCAAAGTATTTCTAGATGTTATATGTTTATGAGTACGACATAATTGGGTACAAAATGATAATAGGATCAAGAAAATGAAAACACAAGTATTGGATTCTCGAGTCTTAAGAAGATTCCATCCATGGCTTAGCCAGTGGGATTAGCGTCACCCTGACCGTTGATATTGATATTGAAGGCTCGTCCATGTGCCACCTGGTTTACATTATTCAATTCAGGGCATCGATGTCGCATGTGGTTAGGGTCTCCATAATTATAACATACCCGGCCGTTAGTAATCGGCAGTGGTTCTTGGGCAGCTGTTTGATGATTATCTTGTGTCCTAACCGTTACACGACAAGTAGTGACAAAGTGTCCAAACCTTCCACATCTAGTGCATTGACGGCATGGAAGATTTGCAGGGTGATGATACTTGCAAGTGTTGCATTGAGGATGGATTCCCGTGTAGGCTTTCTTGATAGGGGGTTGAGTCATAGGATCCACAACAGCATGGTTCTGATTATCGCCCATTCGTTTCTTAGAGTTCGAAGAAGTAGTGGCGGCCTTTGCTAAAACAGTCTTAGATCTCTCAATAGCATTGGTGGTTTTCTCAGTAGACGTCTTGGTGCCCTTCCTAACCAAGTTTCCTTTCCTTACGTGTTTGTCTGTTAAAGTGGCTGCAAGCTGGATGGCTTCTTCCACCGTAGTGGATTTGCCTCCAGTGACAACGTCTTGAATCAGGTCAGGTAATCCCTCGATATATTTCTTGATTGCTCGAGAGATCGGGGTGACCATGTGTGGAACCAATATGCTAAGTTCATGATATCGAGTATTATACGCAAGATTCTCATCACTGTCTTGTTTGAGCTCACGAAACTCATCCTCCAGTTTCCTGATTTCGTTCCTAGGGCAGAATTTGGCGATCATGAGTTCCTTAACCTCAGCCCAAGACAAAGATAATGCAACATCAGCGCCCCGATTGCGCTTTTCGCCATTCCACCAGGTTAACGCCCCCTTTTGAAGGACGCTGGTAGCATAGCGAACGTGGAGTTCATCAGGACACTCACTGTTCACAAAGGTGCTCTCCATACTTTCAAACCATTGGAGGAGGCCAGTAGCACCCTCCTCACCAGTGAATTTTGTGGGGTTGCAGGAGTTAAAGTACTTGAAAGTGCACCGAAATTGAGTCGTACCCCCTGTGTTGGCACTGTTACTATTCTGGGTTAACTTACTGACAAGGTTTGGGATCACTGCAGCAATTTTCTCAGCGACTAAAGATGTGAGGCGACGATCAGAACGTTGTCCAGGAGCACGAACAGTGCGTTGGCTGGCATCACGGAGCATGTGGCGAGCAGACATCTATGAGGCAGTCAATGAGTAATCATGAGATTAGAAAATGTAAGTATATAACCGTACAGATGATTATGAAAGTATGAACTTGTAAACAATATATGAAAATCATGAAATACATAATATTGTATATGAAACGAGAGAGTATTATTGAAAAACTTGCATAAAATGCTTGGAGTGTCCTTGTCTAGCTGTAAAGCTCAACAAGAACGTTGACTTTTCAAAGGAATTGAACCCAATGGTGGAATCATCGAGGTGTCACGTAATGACGATTGTTCAAAAGCTCATGGTACTAAAATGTAAATATTTGATAATTGAATATTGTTTTACAACATGTGAAAAATAAATACATGACAACAAAAAATAGAGATAATTGATTGATTTAATCTAAGTCCAAAGTTCTATGTGAAGCGTCAAGCAGCTTATCCTGAAACATGCACGAAAATAAATTTTGTCAACATATGATATTGGTGAGTACTACCTAGCTTTGTACATATAGTATAGGTTTGAAAAGTGGTACAATTCATGTGTCTAGCATCACCAAGGCATTATGTAATCACACAAGTAAGCAAACAAGACAAAGATCAAATGTAAAGTTGGTAAGATGATATTGATAATGAGCACCTTAACACGTGTCAAGTCTAAAATAGCACCATAACATAAGTTATGTCTAAATGAGCACCGTAACATAAGTTACGTCTATATGTAAAGAGCACCATAACATAAGTTATGTCTAGATGTATGATTTTGTACGTAAGCTACATTCATGTTCAAACATAAAGCACAAAGATAATCAAGACACGTATATGAATTGTATACAAACAAAAATGTATGTGTAAGTGTACGTGCAAGTTTTGTATACTTGTGCATGAATCACCCCAAAAGTGTAAAAATGGAAAAGGGGATAAGTAATACTCACCTTAGCAAGGTGGTAAGTCTTGTGGAATTGAATAAGTGTAATCCAACGTTGCCAAGTATCACCCTATGTATAAGGTAACAAATAAGTCTAAGTCTATCTAGTCTATAAGTATTTCTAGGGTTTCGAATTGGGGATAAGTATTCGTTTGATTAATAAATTAAACGTTTACTAAATAAGAGAAATTTAATAAATAAATAAACAAAAGTCTTTTTGTAAATTTTAAATTAAGGATTTTAGAGTCAAACCTCCATGATTTGTTCGAGGAAATGAAATCAGATACTTAGAGGGTGTTTGGGATTGAGTTTGGAAATGCAAAGGTGTTTTTGGTCAGAAGTGCTTATTGACTTATGACTTTTTTAAAAAAGGAGTTTTAAAAAAGTGTTTGGATTAGCTTTTGGGATGAGAAAACGTCAAAAAGTCAACATATAGTTTTTTTTTAAGTGTTTCGCTTAACTTATTGTGAATATTGGTTGTATGGGTGGTAGATTTGTAATTTTTTTCCAAAAGCCAAAAGCTAAAAGCTAGGATTTCTTACTTCTCAAAAACAGTTAAAAGCCAAAACTCAAAACTGAAAGTGCTTTTAGGTTACACAAACAGCTTATTGACTTATTGACTTCTTGGAAAAGCCAATAAGTCAATATGTTGTTTTGAAACTCAATCCCAAACACCCTATTATTGGTTATTTTGGATTCACATCTTGCAAGTACAACACCCAAACCATTTGATAGAGACACATGCTTTTTATAGGAGATGCATCAGGTTCAAAACTGGGCAATGGGTGATAGTGTAGATTATTGGTGTAAAAAAAGTAACATTTAGCCGTTCAAAAAACAAAAACACTCAAATTATAATTTGGTTAACCATGTTGAAATGAAAGATAATTATAATCGATTCGAGCTTTAAGCAATCCAATATGAAGTAGCTTATGGATAGCCTGACTCGTTTACACTAGGGTCGTTCCTAAACCATCTAAGCTGACCAACCGTATATACCAAAACAAGTCGGCCGGTTAATCCTCTTTCAAATTTATATGGTTTGGTCATTGTTTGATTTTGTCGCTTTGGCAGCTTAATGGACTGACAACGGTTTAAAACTTGAAACCAACCGTGTTAACCAAACTATTTGGCTAACTTTTTGTATTGACATATTATTATTTTGAAATATTCAACTATGTATATAATCTATAATCTATAACTTATAATAAAAGAATTGAATATTGTTGAGTTGACATTCAATGGAGGCTTCAACCCTTAATCTCTCCTTTGAGAGATGCCACATAGGATGTGATGTGGCAACTCTAGACCAATTAAAAAAAGGAATAAATATGGTTTAACCTGATCTATTAAATACCTAATCAACTAAATTTAAATATTAAACCTTTATTATTTTCTCTCATGTTTTATCCCATAACTTTTAAACGTTGATATCTTTTATATACGAGATTTTTTAAAGAAAAAAATTACACCAAATTAACGAGCGTTTTATTATCTTTCCAACGAGTACCATAGTGCAATATAAAAAACGGAGAAAAAACGACTATTTTTTTTGTAACCCGACAGGTATTGTGTCATGTTTGGAATTAGTTTAAAAAAAATTGTGGGTTTGGGTCGGGCCTGAGATTAGGTGATACCCGACCCAATTACCCGAAACCACATACCCAAATACCCGAACTATATACCCGATCATATACCCATGAAATTTTTAACGCATCACTTAACCCTTAGACTAATGGCTTCGATATTTCAATAAATAACTTTTTTTCCTTATTTCATGTTAGTTCTTTTTAGAATGATCGATTACAAACTTCCGCATTTATTTGACATTATATAATATTTTGTAATGGCACTAGATTTATACCCCGGCGCAAAGATTTGTTTTTTTTATATATTTGAATATGATAACTTATGGCAGAGATTTGTTTAAAATAAATAATAATAATAATAATAATAATAATAATAATATATTAGCAAGTCATTAATTATATTGTTATATTAAATATTTTATTATGTCATATTAAATATTTCAACCCAGGATGCTCCCGGGATAAAAAAAACTAGTATATACATACATGAATATACATGGATCATATTTATATCATTTTGAATTTTTTAGTACAACCTTAACGATTTTGAAAATAACAAAAAACATTCAAATCGCTAAAACCAAAACGAAAATCCGGTAAAACCGGCCAATTGGGCTGACCACCCAACCTCGCCGGCTGTGTGTTGTTTCACAAACCCACATTTAGAATTCAACCAAAAATGTGGGTGCCGAACAAAGTTTTGATTCTCGCTTGGCGTGCGGAGCAGGGCAGGATTCCAACTAGAAGTGCCCTGCTGCGCAGAAATGTTCATGTCGATTCTGAATTATGTCCGTTCTGCGGTGATTTTGAGGAGTCGTCGGAACATCTCTTCGTCTCATGCGGTTTCTCTCAAACGGTGTGGCAACTTGTGGCGCAATGGTGCAAGGTTGGTCCGATATACGCGTTCCATTTCAGGGATCTTCTACGTCTTCATCTGTTTATCGGTGGATCAAAACATAAAGGAAAGGTATTCTATGCGATTTGTTTGGTTACCATATGGTGTTTATGGAAACATAGGAATGAGGTGGTTTTTGAGCAAAGACAACCGTTCTTTCAAAGGTATTATGCGACATTAAGGCCCTTAGTCTGTTTTGGGTCAAATCGAGAGCGAAGCAACATGCCCTCAATTGGAATATTTGGTGTAATTTCAATCTTTCGTGTATAGGTTGGTGATAATGTCACTGGTTCTGTAGTTTGTATTGTCTATTATGTTGGGTGATTGTAAGGTGTATTGCTAGTATCCCGCTAGCTTGGTGAATAAGATTTTGTTGATCGTTCAAAAAAAAAAGAATTCAACCAAAAATTTTGTCAAAACCAACCGAAACTTATCCACAAAAGAAACTTTCTAGCAAACGGAAGTGAGTTTGATAAGGACCATTAAATTTCCAAAATAGGACCATAAATCTTTCTTGTACTTTATAGTTTCTAGCCCAACACAAAGTTTCGAGCCCAAAAGCCCATATTAGTTGTGAGTGCTTCAAATTCGTTAAAAGGGGACATTTTTCTTAGAAATGAAAATTATTATCTAACTCGCACTTAGGGGTGCAAACGAGCCGAGCTACTCACGAGCTACTCGAGCTCGGCTCGAAAAAAGCTCGAAACGAGCCGAGCCTAAACGAGCTCGAGCTCAAGCCTGAGCCTAAAAACCAAGCTCGTTTAGTAAACGAGCCTGAGCTCGAGCTTTGTTTATCGAGCTCGAGTCGGCTCGCGAGCCTTAACGAGCCCACTATTTATATAAATTTCAATTAATATATTAAATATGTATTTAAATATAATAATTAATATTTATAAAACTATGAATAAATAACCAAATTATATTTAAAATAAGTATTATAATTAATATAAATTAATTAATAACTAATAAATGAGCCGAGCCCGAGCTTGAGCTCGAGCTTGGAAACCTACCTTCGAGCCGAGCTCGAGCTTTAGAAACAAAACTCGAATCGAGCCGAGCTCGAGCTCAAGCTTTCATAACTTAAACGAGCCCGAGCACGAGCCTGGTCGAGCTCGGGCTCGGCTCAACTCGTTTGCACCCTTACTCATACTTAGGTCATATGACTGAATTATTATTGTAAAATACTTATCACTAAGTATTTTATCATAGCATGTTCACAACTCACATGGACGCTAATTACAAGCTAAGACCATGTCAAGCAGGGCCAGCTCAAGTCATTTGAAGGCCTAAAGCGGAATGGAAGTTTGGGGCCTTTCGATTTTGACAATTTTTATCGTTACAAACTGAATAATATAAGATTAAACCTAAGCTTTAAGCCTTATAAATTAAATCAAACAAATTAAAATCAGATTGCAGCATCATCAAGAATATTACCTTTATCAAAGATTCATAAAACTCATGCCTTGAACAACTTTTGATAATGTGACTAGTGACTACTAGCTGGTTACATTTTTTTTTTGACTCTTTCTTCTAATTGTAAATCGTACTGACTTAAAAAATTGAGGGCCCAAAGCCCAAGTTTCAAAATAATTGGGCTTGGGCCGGCCATTTTGACAAGGTATAGCATGTCACAAGTGTCGCAAACTAACTTGGAAGAAAAGTATGAATGATACATAAACAAAAAGTTTATCACTTGGAAGTAGGACCACTTAAATTAACTTGATGTGTTTCTTTTGCCCATTCTCATTTATTGTTTTTAGATAGTGATGGGATTGGGTACTGAATACACCATTCCGCATACCCAAACCCGGCACAACGTCACCGCGCGGACAAAAGCTACGCGCAAGATATGGTCAAGGCTCATTAATGATCGGTCAATCAGACAAGGATCGGTCAAAACCTGGTCAAGGCGAATATCATGCATGGTCAACAGCCATGCATGAATCACGTAACCACACCATTAAAGGCGGTACACGATTCCACTATTCCCTTTAATTAGGCTTCCCATATATCACCTTACTAACATAATTAAGGGTGATGGAGACAACCTAACCACGGTTAGGACTTGGGTAATGGTGGCATACGGACTCTCCTATAAAAGGGGTCACATCCCCAATAGGAGAGGACACTTTCTACTGACCTGGAGAGCTATCACACTTGATAGTATCCCCATTCACCCCGTTTTTGTTATAAACAACTACCTTGTGTAGTCATCTCCACACCCATACTGTCACTCTTGTTTGCAGGTATCTCCAATCCATAGCTGTTAGTGAAGGATCAACCCTGTAGTAACTTATAATCTTATCATCCTTAACCGGTGGTGAGGCTATTTGTTTCTTCATTGGCACCATCCGTTACGGTTCTAACAAATCCTTCAAACTAGCAACATGGCTTTTTCAAAGGATGCAAACAACAACAATGCTGAGGTAGATGCCACAATCAATGATGAGATCCAAGATGTTACACCAAACACCATTACGAAGAATGTGGCTCAGAAGCAACCGGCTTCGACATTCCAGTTCCACCCAAACAAGGGGGGATCTGCTGGAAGCAAAAAGAAGAAAGCCAACCTATCTCCGGTTGACCCGGACGAGTGGTTGGCTCAGCAAAATTCAAAAACAATTGCTGAATATCAGAAAATGGTTATGAATCAAGCTAAACTCAACGTCCAAAAGACGTTAAGTTTCGACACAAGCGAGGAAGACTCAGAATCTCCTCGAAAAAACAAAAGTGGCCGTCACGCTAAGGGATCTCGTCAGGCGGTACGTGGTGGAGGCCGTGGTAAGAATACTCACGGCCAGGACCCCGTCAACCTGAACGATGAACCAGACGGCTACGAATCAGAAGACGAGGTGCATCATGATTCCAACAAAAAACAGAACCCCAAGTCTATTGCCAGCAGTCTGGCACCCAAGGATGATGACCTCTACAAACTATACAGACCAAAGACTTTCGTCGAAAGATCAAAATTCTGTGCACGTATTGCACTGGCACCGATGCCCCAAGAATGCAAGCTACCAAGCACCATCGGGAAATATGATGGTTTGCGCGATCCGGACGATCACCTGCATGCTTTTGACTGCGCAGGTAGTTTCAAGCTATGGCCAGTCCAAGCCTGGTGTCACATGTTTGTACAAACATTAACAGGGGCAGCCAGAGTGTGGTATGAAAGCCTGCCTGTGGGAAGCCTAGTGGACTTCGATGACTTAATAAGAAAATTCAAGAATCACTTCTCACATCTGCGCAAACACAAGAAAGACAAGGCACACATTCTCTTGTGTACGCGCCACGAGAACGAATCCCTAGAGGATTACATCATCAGGTACAACAAGGAAGCCCTTCAACTAGGATGCGGAGAAGAACTTACCCGCGCAGCATTCATACACGAGGTAAGAAATGATGATCTGATGAAATGTCTAACCGGCAAAGACGGTGTGCCACAAGCTTGGGATGAAGTAATAGAAGCTGCTAAAGTTTATGCGTCTTCCGAATGATCTTTCCATCGTAACAAAAATACACACCAAAGTAGCAGTCACCATGCATCATCAAACAACAGAGGGAAAGGCAAGCAGTCTGTATGGTCAAGAATCTCAGGCACAGCGGATGAAGGAAAATATTCCTCCGCACAAGACGCAAGAAATATGCTGAGTTCAAGAGGGTCCCGTGACCATAAAGGACACTCGAAGAAGAACTACGAATGGACGCCACTGTCCAAAACACCATCTGAGGTGCTGAAAACCGAACAAATTCAATTTCCAAAACCACAAGAGCTCCGCGGTGACAGGCGGAACGTGGACAGATCAAAATACTGTGAATATCATGAAGACCACGACCATATGACAGACAATTGTTACAGCTTGAAGATGGAAATTGAAAACGCCATTAAGTCAGGGCAGTTAACACACCTCGTGAAGAACATGAGAAGAAAACAGAGGGACAACACGGAAGTAGGAGAACCCTCTCAGAAAAAGATACGCAATCTCAATACGCATCACGTGTATAGCGTTTCCCGCAATACATGCAACATGACACATAGAAACGCAAGCCATAAGCGGACCTTTATGGAAGGAAGAGATGATTCATGGAAGGAAGAGCAAGTGATTATGCCAAAGGTAAAGGGTGGGGCTTCCTCCACAGCTCCATTAATCATCACAGGGGTTGTTGGCCATTATCGAACACGATACATGTTCTTGGGTAATGGCAGCAGCACTGATATCATGTACTAGCAATGTTTCGACCAGCTGGACGATGATGACAAAAGAAGAATAACACCAACAACGGAGCCAATCTCAGGTTTCATCCATGAAACAATTTACCCACTGGGTACGCTCACTTTCCCAGTAACACTCTCAGACGGGAAGCATTCGCGCACCGAAACATGCAACTTCACAGTGCTCCCCGTCAACTCTTCACATGATATCCTAATGGGACGAGAAGGATTGGCAAAATTCAACTGCAATGCATCTACGCCACATCAAATGGCAGGTTTCCCGACTCGAACAGGAGTCACATTCATCCGCGGAAACAAAACATGTCATGCAACAGAAGCACCGAGGCCTTCAAAGCAAACAAAACCAACTGTCAGAACCGAACCGGAAAAATAGGTCATTAACCCTATATTCCCGGAACAGACAGTTATCATCGGCCATGAAATCTCTGACCCCATTTGCACTCACTTAAAGTAGTTGTTAACGAAGAACATGGATATCTTCGCCTTCAAACCATCAGACATGGTTGGTGTCCCGCGACACATCGCGGAGCACAAGCTCAACGTCTACAAAAATGCCGAGCCAATCGCCCAGAAAAAGCGCAGCATGGGGCCTGAGAAAACAAAGGCGATGAATGAACAAGTGACATAACTCTTGAAGGCCGAATTCTTCGCAAAAGCAAATATCAAATTTGGGTGGCAAACCCAGTTATGGTAGGAAAATCCAACGGCACCTGGCGCATGTGTGTCGATTATAAGGACTTAAACAAGGCCTGTCCAAAAGATTGTTACCCATTGCCCGAAATCGACCTAAAGGTCGATTCTTTGGCACCTTACAGTTTAAATGCTTCCTGGATGCGTATAAAGGCTATCACCAAATTCAAATGGCCAAAGAAGACGAAGACAAGACAACATTCCGCACAGACATGGGTACCTTCTGCTACACCAAGATGCCATTTGGGCTAAAGAACGCAGGGGCAACATATCAACGACTAATGGACACCGCATTTGTAATACAAATCGGTGTAAACTTAGAAGTGTACGTTGATGACTTGGTGATCAAAAGCAGAGAAGAGGACCAGATGTTACTTGACATCCAGAAGACCTTTGATCAGTTGCGCAGTGTGTGGATGAAACTTAATCCGGGAAAATGTTCCTTTGGGATGGAAGAAGGAAAATTCCTCGGAGTCGTTGTCACAAAAGACGGTTTTCGTCCCAACCCAGATAAAGTTCAGGCAATTGAGCGGATGCCGTCCCCATCTTCAGTCAAGGAAGTACAAACTTTGATGGGACGACTTGTAGCTTTGAACAGGTTTCTGTCAAACTACGCGTCCAAATCTTTCCCCTTCGTGGACACATTAAAGAATTGTCTGAAGAAATAAAACTTCAACTAGACGGAAGAAGCAGAAGCCGTGTTTCAAGACATGAAGAAATGCTTGGGCAACTTGCCAACACTCACTGCTCCGCTACCAAAAGAGCCACTCACCCTGTACCTGAACGTCACTGACAAGGTAATAGGGGCAGTGCTCATGGTTGATCGAAAGGGGGTACAAACCCCAATTTATTATGTAAGCCGCATGCTTCTTGACGCTGAAACCCGCTACTCAACAATGGAAAAGCTGGTTCTCGCGTTAATTCACGCTTCAAGAAGATTGCGCAGATATTTTCAAGGACACCCGATCAATGTCCTCACAGATTTCCGCATCAACGACATCTTGCGCAAACCGGAACTCTCCGGACGTTTGGCAAAATGGGCAATAGAACTGGGTGAGCACTCAATCACATATAAAGCAAGACCTTCCTTCAAAGGACAGATCCTTGCGGATTTCATAGCGGAAGTCCCAAGAGACAAAGTCGAAGAGTGCGTAAACGAAGCATCATCAAATTCGACTACACCCGATGAAACTCAAATATGGAAGTTATTCATTGACGGTGCTTGCAATGACGAAGGGGCCGGCGTAGGCCTACGCTTGATAACCCCGGAAGGAAAAGAATACACTTATGCAATTCGGCTCGACTTCCAAACAACCAATAACGAGGCAGAATATGAAGCGCTGGTTGCAGGCCTACGTATTGCCAAAAAGATGGGTGCCCAACATATCGAAGCACATGTCGATTAAATGCTGGTTGCCAATCACATTGATGGCACATATGAGGCCAGAGAGCCATCAATGATCCTATATTTGCAACATACCAAAGAGTTGATTAATAGTTTCCCCTACTGCAAAGTCACTCACGTCCGCAGAAGCCAAAACAAGCCAGCGGACGCTTTAAGTAAAATGGCGTCAACCGCATTCGATCACATGGCGAAAGACGTACGAGTCGAGATACTGGCCAAACCATCTGTTCCGTCAAAACAAGTGAACGTGATTCAAACTGGAAAAGAATCTTGGATCACCCCGATCATGGCCTTTCTAACTAAAGGCATCCTCCCATCAAACAAAGCGGAAGCAAGGAAGCTACAACACAAAGCCTTGCATTACGAAGTCAATGACGGCATCTTATATCGGCGGTCTTATCTCGGACCATTACTCAGATGCATAGATTCCGCGGAAGCCACATATTTAATAAAAGATATTCACGAGGGCACATGCGGATTACACGCAGGCCCTCAAATGGTCGTGGCCAAACTTATGAATGCTGGATACTTCTGGCCCGGAATGCACCTCGATGTGGTTAGAGAGCTGCGCAAATGTGACGCATGCCAGCGGCATGCGCCCGGAACACTTAGACCAAAGAACAACTTGATACCAGTCACCGATGGAAATTGTAAGCGACAACGGAATGCAGTTTGCAGACCAACACTTACAAGAATGGCTCCACTCAATGAAAATCAAACAGATATTTACTTCCGTAGCGCATCCTCAAGGCAATGGCCAGGTTGAGCGCGCAAACAGAAGTATTGTGGAAGGCATTAAGACACGCCTGGGAACAAGACGCAGCGGGTGGGTAGATGAATTGCCCCATGTCCTTTGGGCTCACCGCACGCTTTCAAAAACATGCACTGGGGAAACACCGTTCAGCCTAACATATGGAACTGAAGCAGTTATCCCAACAGAGGTTACAAACCCGTCCCCAAGAATTTTACTCGCGCAAACAATTGATAATGACAAAGAACTGCGGATGAATCTGGACTTTCTAGATGAACGCAGAGATTTGGCCTGTGTCCGAGAAGCCTCATATAAGAGACAGCTAGAAAAATACTACAATGCGCGGGTCAAAGAGCAAGCTTTCCGCGTTGGCGATTTTGTTTTCCGCAATAATGAAGCTTCGAATGCGGAAAAACCAGGGAAACTTGGCCCAACCTGGGAGGGACCTTACAAAGTCCAAGAGGTATTGGGAAAATGAGCGTATGCCTTAGAACGATTAGATGGTTCGCCAATACCACGTACTTGGAATGCAGCTCAACTACGTATATGCTACATGTAATCTACTATTTCATGATTTTGTAATAAGGACTTTATGTCCAACTTCATTTATATTACAAAAGAGCATTTATCATACAAGCCATTGATCAACAAGTACAATCTACACGGCTAATACGTGGATTACCGTTACATATACAAAAATGGGGGTGACCAAAAAATAAAATACACCCCATATACATGATGATTCAACAGCAATTTCAAAAAAAAAAAAAAAAGACAGAAAAGACTTTACTTATACACAACAAGCTTCAACATACTGAAAAGACACCTCAACCCCTAACCTTCCTGGTTTTAGTCTTCTTCACATCCCCTAGCTAAGATAATTTCTTCATCTTCAAGGGTTTCCCATCAGAAGTACCCTGATCATCCAAGTTATCAGGACGCATGTCCTCTTGAGACAACAGATATGCACAGTATTCTGCCAGACGATCAAGAGCATCTGTGGAAGACTGATTATGATTAAGATGTTGAGATAACCTCATGATCCCCTGCATTGCTAAACTCTCCTTAGCACCAAGATTGTTGTTAGAGGAGCTTGCCGCCATTTTTTCAGAGAAGACGGTGTAAGTTTTTAAGTACAAAGGAAATAATAAAGAAGATGAAACACACACTTACTATATATAGGTGAGAGAGGTTATGGCCATTAATTACCATTAATGGTAACCACTCAATTACCCTAGAGAATCGTGACAGTCATTCTGACAAACGCCGGCATAACCATCACATCAATCATGAGGTCATCTGTCAGTCTTGGGTGATGGGAAGAGCTGGAAATGCGGGCAATCACCTCAGTCAGCGCAGGATCATTCCAAACGCGCTTAAATATCTGCACAACAAAAAGATAACACATCAACAATTGCATAAGTCAGTAATCAAATACATAAAAGGGAGATCTTATAGCTTACCCTAGCGACTCCATCACTCATCAACCACGCTATCCTCTCATTAGCAGCAACAGCCATGTCGGTGGCTTGTCCAAACAAAGCTTGCACTTTGTCCAACTCCATTTTTGCCTGTGTGCAAGAGGACTCCGCCATAGCTTTTTCTTCTTGGTATTGGGAGTTTTCTAAAGCTAAGTCTTTTATTTTGGCCTCCGCATCAGACAAAGAGGAAGTAGCGTTGAGGAGTTCATCATGCTGAGCGTTATATTTTTGAATAGCATCGGCAAGTTCCGCCTGCTTCTCCCCATATGATGTCTGACTTTGCTCCACTTCTTTCTTCAAACGAGCATTTTCAAGCTTCAATTCTTTAATTGTGGACCGCAATAGCTCGGTTTCATGATTGGTCCTCTTACAAGCAATGGACCAAGCCTGGGAGGCTTCAGCTTTCTCCTTCTTTACCTTCTCCATCTCTTCAACAGCATCGCGGGCAACCTTCTGGTGATGCTCAATCTCCGCCCGGATCTCATGACGGGCGCGTTGAAATTCTTCTTCGCGTCCCAACAAACTGGCTTCCGAATCATTCAAATTTTGGTAATCCCGTTGAAACTCATTTTCACGCCTAATAAGAGATCCGAGGCCGCTAACACCCAATGAAAGGTTCATTGCCATATCAATGAACAGAGAACGCCGGTCAACACTATCTTGGTAATCGCGCTCAGCAGGAGGAATAGACATCATGACAAACTCCTGCGCATCAAGCGCATTCGTAAATCGAGTTGTGTCAAGGATGTCCCAGCGCGGTTGATATGGTCTCGATGAATCCGCTTGACACGATGAGGGCATTCTCCGCCGATGACCGGACTGACCGGAATTACCACCAATACTCGCAGAAGCATCAATGTAAATCACAGTGGAATCCACCACTGTGCGCCTAAAGCCGGAAGGATTCTCACCAAGAACTTCATCTCCTTTCTCTTTCTCAAGTGCAGCTTCAAATCCTTGCGATGAACTCTGCTCATGTGCTTGCTTCAACAGGGAATCTGGGCAATCCATATTCAGGTTAGGAGTTTCAGACTCATCTACCCTCTTCCCAACATCCTTCTCCACACCAACTACCAACTCATTCGGGGTGGGCTCAGCCTGTGGCATCACGTCCTTCTCTGCGTCAACAATCAAATCATCTGGGACGGGCTCAACTTGTGACGACACATTCTCCTCCATAACCGTCTCAGTTGTATCCGTTGTCGCCTGCGCGGCCACACCGACAGGCTGGTCAAGCAAGGATACTTTCTCCAACACCAAAGGTAGCTGCTTCTTCCGAGATTCTGCAAAAGGATGTTGCCCCTACATAAAATGCTGTTCACAGTATTTCAACGGATTTATTACAAACTACATAAAAAGAGACACAAGAATAAAAGTACCAGACAGATGCCTCAGTGTTTTCATTGGCAGATTTTCGCGCACAGGCGGAGGCTTAACAGGAATCGCTAGCTTGTCAGTGGTTGGCCAAGTCAGTGGTTTAAAAACATTCACCGGAACTGCGGAAATAGGTTCCGGTCGGGTCGTCTCTAGATTTCCAACTGAAGACTGAGGAATTTGCACCTGTTTTTGATTCAACTCGACGACCCTTTGCTGATACAAATCTTCAGCAATATCATCTGACTGGCGGACAGGAGAAGAACGCCTAGCGCGTTTATGCTCTAATTCAGTGTCAGACTCCGTCAACTCTTCATCAACCTCTTCAACAATAATGGGAGCAGCCGGCGGCTTGGTCCTCTTGCTTGCTATGGCACGCTTCCTAGATGTACCCGTGCCTGACGCGGAAACCACATCTGTATAAAATTAAACTATGCGTGAGGAATGAATTCAGAAGTTATAAGAACTAACCAAAGGACTCCTTGCGCTCCGAAGTAACTTCCTCAACATCACTTATGGCTTTTCTGCGGAGTTGTATACCCGCACCTACCACGAAGAATGCGCTAAATCAGTATGCAGGACGCGTACCTACTGCGCTTCCTTCGCGCACAAAAAGAAAACTAACCATAATAAAAGAAATGGGTAAGGTTCACAACCTGTTCGGACGTATTGCTTCGGAGGATCCACTAGATTGGGAAACAAAAAATTCCCACTTGTTCTTTCAGACAACCGCGGAACACATGCGACAGCTGGAGTGTACAACACCTTCGCTTCACCACGCTTGGCAAACAATTGAAACAGAGTAACATCTGGATATATAGGAAACACATGAACAATAATACAAGAAAGAATATAAACAACAAAGCAGGTATGACTTCAATACCTTTTGGAGGATTTGGGTCATGACCCTCAGGGCAGATAAGACTGATCCCCAGCAAATTCAAAACACTCTCCGGACATTCGTCCATCATCAAGGGAGTAGCATGATCACAGAGTGTCTTATACCAATTTTGACCTTTAAATCCTGCCATAGGAGGGAATTCAGCTATCTTCTCCTTCAAGCCTAACACCATCCATTGAAAAGGTGCAGGAATGACACCATGGTTGACATAAAAGAACTTATCCTTCCATTCATACATGGACTTCACCTTCTCTGATACAAGCTGTTTAACTTTCCGGCGAATGCCTAAGCTATACCAACCGCTACCACCACGTGCTGCTTCAAGAACATAAAATACATTCAACCTCTCAAACGTAGCTTCAATTTCCAACGCTCGGCAAGTGGCCTCAAAGTGTAGTATCCGGCACCATCCATAAAGGGTCAACTGTGTAGGGTGAACACCATACTTCAACAAAACATCCACCACAAACCTAGTGGCCGGTAGACGGAAGCAACATTTAGTAAATGTTGCAGCATACAATGCTATTTTACCTGGAGGTGCTTTTAAGGCAGTTTTCCCCTCGGCCGGAAGTTCTGGCTCCCATTCAGGCAAGATGCCATATTGGTCAAGGAAAGTCAAATATGAGGCTTTGTCCCACTTAATAGTGGTAGCCTCTATACTTTTTGACGACTCTTTCCCCAGATCTTTGACAGAATCTGACGTCTTGCTGGACTCTTAAACATCTTGTGATTCTTGAGACATAATTAAAGAAATAATACTGTTGGGGAAGCAGAGACGTTGAAGAAAGGATTCAAATTTTGAAATAGTTGGAAATGGGAAAAACCACAATTAAAATTCAATATATAGGCTTTGTAATTAATACGCCTGACGTCATACTCAGAAGAATGGACAGGCTTTTCGGGGATGAGCCTAATAGGGAAGCGACACGTGTACACCTGAAGACAAACAGACGCCACACGCGCCCACTCGCCTGACAACCGCCCCTCAACGTGCCTGCACACGTCTCAACTGTAACAGGTCACGTCATACCCACTCGCCATATGGACCACAAGTTTTCAAATGCATGGGGGAACTGGCAACTGTCCACATAAAACAACTGACGTGTCCTATCTCCTGCGGAAAGTTGACGTAAATTCTCATCATCCGTTCTCCGCATATGAATTCCGCAACGCAGAACAACTGGCCTAACACATGCACGCAAGACAAAAGCACAAAAAAGACCGCATATAAAAACACACATCTAGTAAGTCCAGCGCCCCTCACATCTCATCATTACTTCTTAGATAAGAGACACACTGGACTGGGGGGACTTGATATGATTGGGTACTGAATACACCATTCCGCATACCCAAACCTGGCACAACGTCACCGCGCAGACAAAAGCTACGCGCAAGATATGGTCAAGGCTCATTAATGATCGGTCAATCAGACAAGGATCGGTCAAAACCTGGTCAAGGCGAATATCATGCATGGTCAACAGCCATGCATGAATCACGTAACCACACCATTAAAGGCGGTACACGATTCCACTATTCCCTTTAATTAAGCTTCCCATATATCACCTTACTAACATAATTAAGGGTGATGGAGACAACCTAACCACGGTTAGGACTTGGGTAATGGTGGCATACGGACTCTCCTATAAAAGGGGTCACATCCCCAATAGGATACTGACCTGGAGAGCTATCACACTTGATAGTATCCCCATTCACCCCGTTTTTGTTATAAACAACTACCTTGTGTAGTCGTCTCCACACCCATACTTTCACTCTTGTTTGCAGGTATCTCCAATCCATAGCTGTTAGTGAAGGATCAACCCTGTAGTAACTTATAATCTTATCATCCTTAACCGGTGATGAGCCTATTTGCTTCTTCAGATAGATTGGCATATACATAAACAAACAATGTTTATCACTTGGAAGTTGGACCACTTACAATTTTAAAATGAAGGCTATAAATGACGTAGTAGAACTCTCATATATGTTTGGTTCATGTTGTAGTCGATTTCATGTTGAAACCTATGAAGTTTAAACTAATATTGGGAAAACCTCCTTTCCGCGTAAGAAAATACATGTAAATATATTATTTTTGTCGCTATTATATCGTTACAAGTTTGTTGTTTGTTTAAAGCCTGAAAGAAACCGATTTTTTTTAATTACATTTTTCGATGGATAAATTTCAAGGTAACGGCCGTTGATTTGACTCACAAGTATACTTCTACATTTCAAGATCATTGTGTAAAAGTATAAAAGAAAGAGTGAAAAATTCACAATCCTCTCCAATCAAAACACTTGTAAATCTAGTAAATTGGTGATCTCTTCCAAGTAGTAATAAGGGAGAAGTGTCTACCTAAATTGTACCTATTTTAGTAAGACTTTGTATAGGGGGCATCTCTAACAAATTTAAGGAAAAGCTGATAGTCAAACAAACTCTTGATTAAGGATCAAAGAGTGGTGGGTGTGATTCTATTTAACGACTTGCTAATAGAAAACTTTGTAAATATTGGGTGATGAATGAAATGAAGTTTGCTGATAAAAAAAGAATCAAAGAGTGGGTGCTGTAAATTGTTAACACTTACCGAAACCACAATACATCATATCGTTGCGTTTCTAAGATAATACCACTTGTTTTCCTTTTTATTGTAGTTTTATTTCCTAGTGTTCTCTAGAGTAGTTTATAAAGTCATATTCAATTTTTATAAAATTAACAAAACCCATTCATCTGTATCGCTTATTAATATATATATATATATATATATATATATATATATATATTATGGCTCCAATAATCCTCATTCAAGTGTGGATGTACACTTAATTTGTACAACCGTGTTAATTGGAACCTGGACTCATGGCTAAGTTTTACTAAGGCGGATGGGTGTAGAGACGTCCCGTGCCCCCGTCCCAATTTTTTTGCCCCCGTCCCCGTCTCAACACCGCCCCCACCCCGTCCCTGTCTCGTAGTCCCTCTAGAGACGCCCGGGACGGGCCAATCACAACAGCAACCTTTTTTATGGACCAATGGAAGGTCCATATCTCACCTTCCCATGTCTCAAACACCACCCCCTCTCATGTCTCACCCTCACGTCCGTGTCCCACAACCAACCTTTTTCCTACGTGGCATCCAACTCTCCCGTCTCCACACCGATCAACCTAAGGGCTAGGTGGCCGAGTAGCCGATTGTACGGAGTCCACTTACCTGAGGGCCAAAATATTTTAACCGACCATTTTTTTAGTCGTCGCACATGACAGGTGCCTTACGAAAGGTGGTGGCCTCTCCAGGGTCTGTAGAAAGTTGGGTCAAATTGCTTTTATTGCCGAGGTGTACTCTGCGGGTGGTCAAACCGTCCACTAGACAAGAGCGGAGGTCTGGGAATAGGAAATCCTTGCAATGTAGTAGTAGCATCCTGCAAGCGCTTTCCTTGTGGAAAGACGGTTCTGGGTTTTCTGATTTGGTTTCTTCCCTTTTTGATAGTGCGGGGGAGGGTGTTTTCTTTACCCAGGGTGTAAGGGGGATTAAGTCTTCTGAAGAGAGCCCCAATGTCAAACAATGCCTAAGAAAAGTTAGGGATGGTCACTTCACAGCTGCTGTCAAGGTGTTGTGTTCCAGTGGGGTTGCTCCTTTTGGGGAATCTACCATGAACGCCCTTATTGACAAACATCCGGTGATGCCTCCTCCGTCCCTGCCCGCCAACTCTGACGTCATGCCCGCCCTTATTGTGGATATGGATTGTGTGCTTGGATGTCTCCGGTCTTTCCCTAAAGGGACTTCTTGTGGGAGGGACGGTTTGAGGGCCCAACATTTGCTTGACGCTCTTACTGGAAAAGGGTCAGTGACTTCCACGGGGTTGCTCTCAGCTATTACTTAAGTCGTCAACCTTTGGCTAGGGGGTTTGTGCCCAAGGGTTCTAGCTGAATTTATTTCTTCGGCCCCCCTCACCCCTTTATTGAAACCTGATAACGGGATTCGGCCCATTGCCGTAGGGGCCATTTGGCGCAGATTAGTTTCTAAAGTGGCTATGAGGAAGGTTGGGAAGGAAATGGCTAAGTACCTTGGGGACTTTCAATTTGGGGTGGGAACACCCAATGGGGCGAAGGCGGTGCTTCATAGCGCGAACAGGTTCTTAAGCTCCTTCCATGCGGACGGGTCCTTGGCTATGCTCACGGTAGATTTTTCGAACGCCTTTAATATGATCGACCGCACTGCCCTTCTTCGAGAGGTCCATCAACGTTGCCCGTCTATCTATTCATGGGTCCAGTTCCTATATGCCCAGCCAGCTAGGTTGTATGTTGGTAATGACTGTATAGGGGCCACCACGGGGGTTCAGCAGGGGGACCCATTAGGTCCCCTCCTTTTCGCCCTTGCTTTACACCCTATGGTTCTCCGGGTACAAGAAATTTGTAAACTCCCATTTCATGCGTGGTACCTGGACGATGGGACGATTATTGGTGAGGCCACCGAAGTTGCTAAAGCCTTAGACATTATCCGGCTAGAGGGGCCATCCTTGGGGCTTCAGCTTAATATTAAGAAAACAGAGGTTTTTTGGCCGTCATGTAATGGGGTGAAACTTCAGGAGGGGCTTTTTCCCAGCGGGATTGGTAGGCCAGAAAAAGGGGTGAAGCTCCTCGGAGGGGCTGTTAGCCGTGACCCTTATTTTATCCGCGGATTGGCAAGGCGGAGGGCATCGCGCGCTGTTGAACTCATGCAACTCTTGCCCTGCCTTAGGGATCCCCAGAGTAAACTCCTCCTGCTCAGGTCATGTATGGGGGTTGCTAAGTTGCTTTTTGGGTTACGGACCTGCCAACCCTCCATGATGGATGAAGCAGTGCATGTTTTGACAAGGGTTTACGGGATGCCATTGAAGACATAGTGGTATGTGGGGGGCCTTTCTTTGGTGACCTACAATGGCGGATGGCGTCTTTGCCGATGCGTGTGGGAGGATTAGGGCTCCTCTCTGCGAAGGATGTCGGCATGTATGCGTTTGTGGCGTCACGAGCTCAGTCCTGGAACCTTCAAGACCACATCCTACGAAATAGCGGGGTTTTCGGCGCAGACTTGGACTACGTGCAGGCCCTCGAAAAGCTAAATGACTATCTCCCAGGTTTTGATATTGGCGGTTTTTCTAACAAGGACACCGCCCCCCAAAGCCTCAGAAAACTTTGGCGAATGCCCTTTATGGCAAAATCGCTCAGAACCTGGGTGAAGTTTTTGGTCTGTCCCCCCGTCAGAGGGCAGTTATTGAATGCCTGCAAACCCCCCACGCCCAAGATTTCCTAACTGTTATCCCGATCGAAGGTTTAGGCCAAAGCATGTCCGCTATTGAATACAGGGCCATTCTTAAATATCGTCTGATGATCCCAATGTACCAGGAGGATGACATCTGTCCGATGTGCCGTAAGGCCTGCCTGGATGAATACGGGGAACACGCGGTTCATTGTAAGGAGTTGCCCGGTTTTAAATATCGGCATGATTGGGTTCGAGACATTCTGTGGGACATTTTAAGACGGGCTGGGATCTCAGCCAAGAAGGAGGCCCTTGTAAACTTCCTCTCGGATCCAGCAGAAGGGAGATCCACCCTACGACCAGCAGATATCCTTGTCTTTGGGTGGGCCGGGGGGAAGCATGCTTGTGTTGACCTGACGGGTGTATCTCCCCTAGTTGGGTTGAGGGATAGTGGCTTTGTTGCAGGGCAAGCGGTCCGGAAAGCAGAGGCAAAGAAGGTAGAAAAACATGCTAAAGCTTGCGAGGAGAACCAACACGTTTTTGTACCTTTGGCTTTTGATACCTTTGGCTCATTGACACCGGAGGCTACCCATTTCCTGACCAGGGTCCAGCGGGTTATTCACAGTAGTGTCTCGGCTCCGGGTGGACATGGTTATGTTTTTAGTAGATTAGGATTTGCTATCCAGAAAGGGGTGGCGGCGCAACTTGTTACCCGCCTGCCCGCTATCTTAATGTAATTTTCTTTGTCATGGAATGAATAAATAAATTTAAATAATAAAAAAAAAAAAAGATTCCCGAATTATCTAAAACGACCTGCCCAGACTGAGACAATTTTGTTAATTAGATGCCATGAATTTGAATGTACCTGATCATAAGTCGTAACGTATAATAAGGCTACATAAATAAAAAAAATAATACACTCTTGAAATGTTTTAATATTCAATGTGTAAGAATTTTATGGGTTTCATATGGGTCACACCAAACTTGTTTTTGGCATGGTAAGGTCGGCATTTCCGTATGGCTTTCTCAATGAACACATTCATTAAAGACAGTTGGGACTACCCAAAATTTCCACCCATTTAAACTTCATGTTCATATCACATCACTTGTCCAATTAAGGGTCAAAGTCAAGCATGCAATTTGTCACAATGTCACGTATCTATATTCAATATGTTAAGTAAGCAACTTACTATGCAAAATCTAAGAAAATAAAATAAAAGAAAGGCGATTGATTTTGTAAAAGAGATCGGTTATTCAGTGATTACTTTTCTTTATCAGCGATTTAACGATGAGAAATGCCTAAAATTTAAATTAACAAATTGACTCAATAACCTTCTAATTAAGTTAGTGGAGTAACATCTACCTAAGCAAATTAGTTTCCACATCGATCATATGGTAGAATACTTATAATGTATACAACGTACATAATAATATCATAGGTATGTGTAGTAAATACGATCCTTGGCTTAATTAGGGGTTGACTATTATATCCACGTATGTTAGCCATTGGCGGAGCTACACTGAGACGAGCAGTGTCACCCAACACCAATGGATTTTACGTATCATAGAACGCGTGATAGAAAATTTCGAACGAAACCAGTGGATTTTTAAGACTAGCACCATTGATTAAATAACAAACAAAACTTGACCCATTGGCATGGAAGAACTACATTTATTTTTACTAAATTAGAAAAAATGTGCACATTTCACCTAATAAAATTTTCATAGTTCAGAAATTAAGCACATGTTTTATAAATTAACCAACTAAAAGTCTATGTTTGATTAATTAACCAATTAGAAGCCCATGTTTTTTTTACCTATAACCCAATAAGACAATAACTAATTACTCAACTATTTAACCTAAATAAACTAAAAAATGCTTTAAAATTGAAACAGAAGAGAAGAGAAGGCCAAGGGTTAATTATGTCATGCCTCGCAAGACCAATTCAGTGAAGCCGTGAAGAAACATACCCAATTTAACCTTACCCGAAATTTTAACACGGGTTGTTATAAATCCATCTACTAAAAATATTTGACATCATAAGAAAAAGTTTTTGGCTCCGCCACTGATACTAGTGAATCCCCTATGGCATGAAATGACTAATTGTGTAGAAATATATATAAGACGTATTCAATAGATGTAATAGAATCAGGTTATATATATTGCACAATTCATTTAAATATCATACTAAATGTTATTGGCATATGCTATTAAGAAGATTATTATAATACGTATAACACAACCCATTTAAATGGCACTCATATCATATGGCAAAACCCTAAACATAAAGTTTTAAATTTTTATCCACTGCGATGCACACCTTAATTGCTCTAAAGGAGTCACACACGTGTAAGTAAAACAACTTGATAGCACTATACAGACATTGATGTACCTTACCTAAACACCTTTCCACATGGCAATCATCCAACGGTTGTAATTAAAACTCCACCTATGACTCGCATGTTATTCGTACGTCCGTTTTGCTTAATTATCAAACCTTCGGGCATGAACAAATTATTCACATCCCAATTTCCTCTCATATATATACGTGATCCATCAAACACTACCCTAGATCATATATATAACCAATCAGTCAGTCATAACTCATACGTTGTTGATCAAACAATAACCAATACATATAACCAATTGCTCTTATGGTTGTGTTTTGCTTTTTGGTGGATCAAACTCAAAAGATACGACGGACGAAACCGGTGGCCGGATTGTGTTCGAGGTGTCGCCGAGGAGCTCAAGTCGCTGACATGTTAACTGCGACTAGATTTTGTTACATCCCGTTTTATTGGAGATCCTGGAAGGCTATCATATGTACGTTTTGTGGTGCCACTCTTAAAACCTACCGCTAATTTTATCGCTTATTTCTTTTTCTTTTTTATTCAGTTGTATACCTTTTATATAAATTATTAGTGGTTATATATGGATTCAAATCCTATATATAATGGTTATATATGGATACAAATCCTATGGTGATCGATCTTGTTGTTTTAAAGACAATGATTATTGGGTGTCTTTCTATTCAAAGATCATGCTTGAGAATCTAACACTTTTTTGTTCGAATTCCGTTTTTCTGTTTTTTAGACTATTATATATTAAAAAAAACGATTAATATTCACTTTTATTAAAAATATATATATATATATATATATATTCACATATATTATGATTTGGTCTAAGAGCATTCACATCCCTTCCATCAAACCTTCCCCCATATCTAAAATTTAAAAAAACTTATTAAAAACATCCTACATTCCCTCCACCATTTTATACCCCATCTTTATATTATGAAAAAAATCATCTTCTAACTTTTTATATATAAAAAGCTACTATTCACTCCCATCAAATTATTATGAGTGTATTTTAACGAGGAATATTATAAAATAAGTGTTTGTGAGTAACATAAAGGTAAATATGGTGGAGGGGATGTGAAAGGTTTTTTAAAATGAGAGATAAATTTTGAAAAATATGATTTTTTATTATATTATAGAGTATAAAATGGTAGAGGGGATGTGAATGCTCTAAGACCTCTTCTCTTTTCATTTTTTTTTTTCAACTTTTACATTACTTTGATAGAAGAAATGAAGACCAACGGCATTCTTTTTCTGGTTTTATTTCTTTTTTTTATATTTTTATTGTATTTAATACAAGTACTTGAAATTCTTTGGAATTTAATAATGCTATGACTTAACACACACACAAACACCCACCCCCCCCTCCTTAAATAATGGGTCGTTTTTTATTAAGCTCGTTTAAGGGAAAAAAAACAAGTTAAGGGTACGTAAGCTCTTTCAACCAAACAAGGTTTTTTTTTTTTTATTAAGCTCGTTTAGACTCGCGAGACTAAATGAGCCCAAACAAATGTTATATTATTTTTTATGTATGCGATTTTGTCATTTGAACATGTTAAATTTTAATTAATAATATTGGTGAGCAGTGCTTGAGCCAAGCTTTTGCTTGTTTAAGCTATTGAAGCGAGCTCGTGTCAAGCTTTTAGGTCGTTCAAAATTATTTTCATATTACCTCGAGCCGAGCCGAGCTCGAGCCCTTAGGTTTGTCTTTTGAGCCAAGCTTGAGCTCTGAATTGAAGTCTCGAACCGAGCCAAGCTAGAGCCTAGTCAGGCTCGGGCTCTTCTCGACCCGTTTACACCCATAATTTTCACTCTGTCTAGGATTTGAAACTGGACCCAAGGGGCAACAATTAAATCAATATTGGTGTGTAGTGCAAGAGCATTAAAGAGAAGTAGGAAGTTGATTTAATAATAGGCTTAAAAATTCAACCTACCAACTGCTAAGCCTAACGCACATCAGCAGTATTATTGATCATAGCATAGAGATATTTTAATGTTCATAATGTTGGGTGCATTAAATACAAAACTAATTTCAAGTGAAGTAGTGTAATATATGTTAGAAAGATTTTTTTTGAACGCCCAACAAAACTTTATTCAAAGGCTAGCAAGTCGTTAGCACCAAAAATCCGAGAAATACAATATCCGGAAAACAAACCGACATAACAAAAACAAAACATATCCCACCATAACAAACTCCCAGAAGAAAAACCCGAAGCCTATCCCATCTTAAAAGTATCAAACGCACACCACGAATCCCAGAACATGTTCGACATTTTCCCACGATTTGTGATCCACAAGTAACTCATCACCTTGATTTCCTCCACGAGGCATCTAACATTCACCGGTTTCTGCTTGAAAATCAACTCATTTCTGGCTCGCCATATGCTCCAAAAGCCAACCGAAAAGTCAAGAAATTCCTATCATATCAGAAAGTCAACCGAAAAGTCAAACTGCAGAAAAAAGGCGCCAAAACAGAATAGTTATGTCGGTTGTTTATAGTTATGTGTCGGTTAAGATTAGGCAGTTAATTAACCGTCTGTTATGTATGTATAAATACCCCATGTATTGTCATTTGTTAGTGTGGATAATAATATTGTCTTGTGCATATTCTCTCAAATTCTCCACCCTCTGTTCTTATTCTCGTGAGTCCCTGCATCCTTTGATGCATACTCCTATCATGTATATTGTTCATCATAGATTGATCCAAGATCTGAAGGGGCCTCAATATGGTATCAGAGCGTATGGTTAACAAGGATCAATCAATTGCAGTCCAAACAAGTCACCGCCTATGAAGAAAAAGAAAGAACCGAAAAACAGAGCATGGAAGGATCACAGATAACAATCCCGTTTTCGGTCAGAAAGAAAAGAACAGAAAGATTAAACCGAATCAGAAGAAAGATCATGTTAATTGCAAGATTGGGTGTGTGAGTCACCATCGTTCCCCGGTATCTTACGCAGGAGGCGAAAAGAAGATACATAGATTTAATGATCAGAGGGATCATTCATGGAACAACAGAAGTATTCAGAACATGATAAAACAGAATGGTTTTTACAAGGCGATCAGAAATTAATAACAAGAATGAAAGGAGAATTGATGATTATTGATCAAGGACCGAACAAGATTGAACCGTTTGTTCAATTCGGATACCGGTTAATAGTTATCAAAACAGAAAATCCTTCACAGCAAGAAGAGATCATATTCAAGTGACCGAGACGGCGCTAACCTGCTTCAATCTTGATCAAAAGCATCCGGAGAGTCAAAGTCATAAGTCGGATATGAATCAATCGAAGAAGGAACAAGGCTGCAATTAAGGATGAACATGAACAGAGTAAACAAGATAAGAATTTCTTGATTAAGGGGGAGAATGTTAGAAAGATTTAATCAAGAAATTCCTATCATATCAGAAAGTCAACCGAAAAGTCAAACTGCAGAAAAAAAGGCGCCAAAACAGAATAGTTATGTCGGTTGTTTATAGTTATGTGTCGGTTAAGATTCGGCAGTTAATTAACCGTCTGTTATGTATGTATAAATACCCCCATGTATTGTCATTTGTTAGTGTGGATAATAATATTGTCTTGTGCATATTCTCTCAAATTCTCCACCCTCTGTTCTTATTCTCGTGAGTCCCTGCATCCTTTGATGCATACTCCTATCATGTATATTGTTCATCATAGATTGATCCAAGATCTGAAGGGGCCTCAATAATATAATCGTATAACACACTTCTATCTGGTGTATTGGAATAATTAGAAAAGAGGCTGTTATATAATCGATTTGTGTATAACGAGTTGACGCAACCCGCGCGTTGCTGCGGGATGGAGAAGATAAATTTCTTTAAACACTCAAAAAAACTGATTTTGATTACATTAAAACATCAATTTTGCCTGCTTGAAATTAAACCAACCTTTGACTTTATTGTTTTGAGATCTAAGAAGAAGACACCATAAATTATTAATCCCACAAAAAGTACATCATCAGGCTGTTCAAAATACATACCCACATCTCATACTTGACTTCGATTTCATCTCTTATTGTTCAGTCAAATTGCATCTTAGTTGAGCGACTACGAACCCCTATAAACATCGGCATTTGGTAGACTATTTTCACTCTTCGATCTTCATCCTTAGATACACGACTTCATCATATATACGCACACAATGAAACTAACAAACAAAATTAAATAAAGAATATACATACAGATAGAGTAAGGAAGATATCTTGAAGAATTTGAAGGTTTTGATACGATGTACTGTTACGCAACAGAGTTTTAAAAGGCAGAATTGGAATGACATTTCTGATGATGAAGATCCAACAAAGAAAGACTGGGAAAGAGCGGTTATTGAATACGGTTTTTTTTTAATTAAATGATTTTTTTTTAAGAAAACTCATATGACCAGTTATTAAAAATATACGTTTTAATTATTTTCAAAAAGCGGATCATTATCCATGACATAATCAGATAATTTGTTTAGCGGTTTATAATCTTTTGAAAAGGTTTCCATTAAAAAAAATAGCCAATTACCAAACTTTCAGATTATCACTACAAAACAATCCGGTGCATGATTTCTCATTTAACCGACATTTCATTTATTGCTGAACCAACGCGATGTAAGTTACTAATTGTATTAATGTATAATGTTCACTAATGGAATTGGGTTTGTATCGAATAGGGGGGATTTAAGATAAAATATAACGGTATAAAGGGGGAAATAATAATAATAATACCAAACGTCATCACCTTAGGATTAAGATCATGAATTTGAAAGATTTAACAGAAGTATTGTTTTCACTAAACAATGACATTAATCGGTTCATGAACAACTAACCAACACACCATAATTGACATATATAATTCACAGTAGACACGACAGATAACCAAAATTGCATGTGGTGCAATCTTAACTTCACAAACAAAAACAAAAACAAAACAAAAAGGAAAACTCATATCTATTCCAAGCTAAGCATATATGTGTATACCATCGGGGTTGGTGGTCTAATGGCAAGTCAAATCCTTTTAATACATTAAGATCATTGGGTGTGGAGAGGGGTGGCATTTTCATGATGGGCCGCCACGTAGGCGCCACGTAGGAGTGGGAGGAGGGGCATCTTCATGATGGGCCTCTAAGGGGGTGGTGTGCACCATGATGACGGGCCTCCTCATTGGTCAGAATTATTAAAAATAATAAAAAAAATCTATTAAAAAACAATTAAATCCCAACTCCCTCTCAAAAATTGGACCGGCAACAACGGCATCTCATTGCCCCCTATGCCGCCCCTGACCCTATGCCGCCCCAAGGAGGTGGTGTAGCGAGGCCCGGCATCTCATTGCCTCCCCTATGCCGCCCCCCATACCGTTCAGTCTAAGAGTGTGAGGTCTTGAGTTCAAGTCTCACAAGGAGCAAGAAATGTACTTTAAAAAAAAAGCATATATGTGTGTCTTACTAATTTGCTGAACCTATACATTAAATCCATGAACTTAATTTTCAATAATTTTAAAGGTTTTGGATTTAAATAATCAAAAGTTTGACCCATTGGTCAATAATAATCCGAGCTTCAACGTTTGACCAATATAATCTCAATTTTCAACTGTACATGTGAGTGTAAAAAATGAACCTCAATTAAATATGAACTAAATGGGTTAGTGTAAGCTAACGTGGCAGCTGACACGACAGGCTGATGTGCACACCACTGCTGACGTGACAGCTAAAGTGTATGATGAATTGGATTTTTTTTAATAATCAAAACTAGTTTTTTTATCAACACTTTTCTCAACCCTCCATTTTATAAAAAAATAAAAACCTACATCATCATCATCATCCACCTACACCACCACCACCATCATCTCCGCTGCCGCACTCGCTCCCTGACCCTATGCCGCCCCAAGGAGGTGGTGTAGCGAGGCCCGGCATCTCATTGCCTCCCCTATGCCGCCCCCCATACCGTTCAGTCTAAGAGTGTGAGGTCTTGAGTTCAAGTCTCACAAGGAGCAAGAAATTTACTTTAAAAAAAAAAAAAGCATATATGTGTGTCTTACTAATTTGCTGAACCTATACATTAAATCCATGAACTTAATTTTCAATAATTTTAGAGGTTTTGGATTTAAATAATCAAAAGTTTGACCCATTGGTCAATAATAATCCGAGCTTCAACGTTTGACCAATATAATCTCAATTTTCAACTGTACATGTGAGTGTAAAAAATGAACCTCAATTAAATATGAACTAAATGGGTTAGTGTAAGCTAACGTGGCAGCTGACACGACAGGCTGATGTGCACACCACTGCTGACGTGACAGCTAAAGTGTATGATGAATTGGATTTTTTTTAATAATCAAAACTAGTTTTTTTATCAACACTTTTCTCAACCCTCCATTTTATAAAAAAATAAAAACCTACATCATCATCATCATCATCCACCTACACCACCACCACCATCATCTCCGCTGTCGCACTCGCTCTCCTCACCACCAAATAATAATAACAACAATAATAGTAATAAAAATAATAATAAGAGAGGCCCGTATCTGTTTAATAATAATACTCAAAACAAAGAAAAAGAAACCGCTATGGCTGCAATAATCACTGCTGCTTCTTTAACAATAGAAGCCTCCGGATATTATTATTATTATTAGTGGTGGAGGAGAGAGAGGAGATGGTGAGGATAAGGAGGGTGGCAGTGGAGATGGTGGTGGTGTAGGTTGATAGATGAAGATGACGATGATGGGTTGTAGATTTTTATTTTTTTTATAAAATGGAAGGTTGGGAAGAGTGTTAATAAAAAAACTTGTTTTGATATTTAAAAAAAATCCAAGTCATCATACACCTCAGCTGCCACGTCAGTAGTGGTGTGCACGTCAACATGCCGTGTCAGCTGCCATGTTAGCTTACACTAACCCAGTTAGTTCATATTTAACTGGGGTTCATTTTTGACAAGGCCACATGTCCAGTTGAGATTATCGTGGTCCAACATTAAAGTTCAGATTATTATTGACCAATGGTCTAAACTTTGGATTATTTAAATCCAATACCCCTTATTTTTATGCATTTACTAAAACTTGTAAAAACTACGGGCTCTCCATGAAGTATTTAAAAGATTTCGCATTTCCTTTCTAACTTAAAAAAATTATATACGTCGTCTATATTGTTCACCTGATAGTCATGCTTATGGTCTCGATATTAACAAATGTTAAAAATTATATACGTCGTCTATATTGTTCACCTGATAGTCATGCTTATGGTCTCGATATTAACAAATGTTTGCCGATGACCCCAACCCAGCTGGGGTGAGGTGCGCAGGTTTTCCCCACAGGCGGAGGTTCGATTCCGGTTTGTGGCGGTTTCCTACGCTGGGGGTTGGGGGTTCGTTCCCATGCGTCTTTACGCGGGCTTGCAAACGTTGGAGCCGGGGTTCAAACTTGCGCGGTTTGAGTGTTCTTATGGGTGGTTCTCCGTTCCGTCAGCCCATTCAAAAAAAAAAAAAAAAGAAGAGTAAATTCCTTTTTGAGTCCCTGAGTTTTGTTGATTTTAACTACTTGAGTCCAACATTTTCATTTTTAACATTCTGAATCCTAATGTTTTAAGTCTGTTATGATTTGAGTCCAATTTTCTAACGTCGTTAACCAAGTCTGTTAACTATAAGGGTATCTCAGTCATTTTACACATAGGTACAACTCTGTAATGCATAAGGTATAATGTACAAGTCTTTAATGCATAAATAAAATATAATAATAATAATAATAATAATAATAATAATAAAATCTCTCTCTCACACACACACAACACACACACACACTCTCTCTCTCTCACACGCACACTTTCTTCTCCACCCCTTCACCACACCATAAACCACCACCACCACACCACATCGACCATCCCACCACCACTGCACCATAAACCACCACCACATCAATCTGAACCCTAACCCCCATTAACCAAAACCATTCATTCAACTCACATCTTCTCTCATCCTCATTATCCCAATAACAAGCAACCCAACTCATCACAGATACCTCTTTCAATCCCCAAGCTCCATGGGTCGTCAACCCGGATCCAGACACCGAACCCCTCTCAACTCACCACTGCACCATAAACCCCCACCAAAACCACCACCACCGTCGCCTCACCATCTTCCCCCTAACCACCACCCCCAAACCTTCCACCACTAACCACAATCTAATTCATTCTCCCCCTCTCTCTTTCGAATCGGTGAGCAGCACTAATACCAATGTAATAAGTAGGAGAAAAAGATAACTATCTATCTCCTGCCATTACCACATATATTCAACAAGTTTTGATGGTCTGAGAGCAATAAGATGAGATCGGAGCCTTGGACGGTTATTTATATTATATACTAGTCAGACAACTCATCTCTTTCATGTTAGCAACGAAGTTGCTTTTATCGGATTAAATTAGGGAGAATGAATAATGAATTTTGTTCATTTTGCAATTCCGTATATATGAAAGAGGCTGCAGACTCGTATTTTAATGAGAGAAGGGGGGAGGGGGGGGGGGGGGAAAGGTGAGATCTGTATTGTGTGTGTAGTTGTGTGTATTTATATTTAATATTATAATACAATAAAGTATAATATTTAATAATATTTATTTTTAATGGTAGGGGTACTTTGGTCATTTCATAAATATTAACAGAAAAAATTTAACAGAGTTAGAAAATTGGACTCAAACCATAACAAACTTAAAATACTAGGATTCAGAATGTTAAAAATGAAAATGTTGGACTCAAGTAGTTAAAATCAACAAAACTCAGGGACTCAAAAAGGAATTTACTCAAAAAAAAAAAAAACCAACAACCCCTTTTTCTTTAAAAAGAATAAAAGTTAAAACAAAACAAAAGTACAAGAAAAAAAAACCTAAACCCCCACCCCTATTCTAGCTGAATTGGTTTATCTCGCAAACTTCAACGATGGCCTCGCTCACACTTTCCATCACATCTCAAATACGAGAGATGAGTAGTAGTATATTTTGTTTGAATCCTGTTGACTCGGCTGCGGTGGTGAATTGGGGTATATACGGTTTATCAAGATTCTTGGTTCCTTCACTCCTTGTTCGGGGACAAAGTAAGGTCACCTGAACAATTTGGTTCCTGGAAAAAAGAGAAGCAGTGTGACGGAGAAGCTGAAGAAGTTTGCGCAGGATGTTTTGGTAATTTTGACCTTTTCATATAACGGTTGGTCCCTTGGGCATGTACATATTACAGTTTTGATACATATTTATTAGAAAATATACCACTGGCCAAAATGCCTTTATGATAAATTCATGGATAATCCATATGCTACATTAAAATGATGAATTAGATCCCTAGTTCACAACAAAGGTTTCATGTGTGACCCACCATCACCACCATCTTCTTCCACCTACATTTTTCAGCTACTGTATTGCCCCGAACAAAGAAGCCACCACAATAGTCAGTGTTCCGATCTCATCTACAATCCCTCTAGCGCATTTTCATTGTGGCATACAATACCATCACCACTATGGTTCAAATCTATTCCGACACTCACAATCCTATCGGTTATTTGTGTACACCGGTACCGTTTACGGTGTGTGGCATTTTGTTCATCGGTGTTACCACTATCGTCGACCGCATACATTGAGCCACTATAATTGTGCCATACCAAATAACACACACAACATATATACATATAGTGGATGACTAGGATGAAAACCTACTTGAGTTATAAAAAAAACCCATGAAAATCTAGTATAACAGTCATTTTATATGTAATATATGTTATTATAGTGATTAAAAATTTTAAAAAATGTTGGCAATTGTTACACATGTGTAACAAAGATGTCACTCTCACATGTGTAACATTTAAACAACGATATTTTTTTACACATATGTAACAATTGCCTACTATTTTTTATATATTATATATATAAAAAATCGAATGTTTGTTAGAGTTTTCTCAACTCATGTGAGTTTTCATTTTTCCTTTCTCTCTCTTTATACACCGACACAGACACACCACAATGTTACTTGACAACGAAGAGAAGCAATATCAATCAAACAAACTTTTTTATATTTTTCTTATTATTTTTTAGATGTTGCTAATCTTTCCTTAAAAAGTAAAAACAAATATTTAGATCCACCATTTTAGCATCCAATACACACGAACATGTCAAGTTGACATGAGCCAAACTTGTTTAGCTAAATGAGTTCATGAGTTTGACCTGAAATTGGTCCTAATCCGTAGTACTAAACCCAAACATGCAGATTCCGTGTTATTTGTGCCGTTTAAAAGTCTACACCCCTAATGTCCATCAATAACAAATCGGAGCGTTTCTTTGTTAGACATGTTAAAAGTATGAGCTTTTAGTCTTACAATTTTATAACTTGATAGTGTCTCATATTTTATAAGTTTTATTTATTTTATTTTCATTTTATAAATATAGTTTGTTTTTATATTTTGCATAAGTAATGTGAAGGTTAGGCTGGTATTGGATTTGGTGTTGCTGATGGACTTGGAGATAAGATGGCCCAGCAGATGTTGATTGGTTAGCCCATCAGGATTGATGTTTAAGCCCAAAGGCCCATTTTATATTCAGTCATTCAGTCATCCATGGCCCAGTCTTGTTTCCTTGTGTGTTTGATAGGATTGCCACGGTGGCAACCTGTGTCAACTAACACACCTAATATTAGCCGTTTGATTTAATGGTTTCTGGCCGTTGGATTATTAAAGAAACACAAATGCCTCAGCTATAAATAGCTGATGCTTCTCTCACTATTTCACTTTTTGATCTTTGTTATTTTTCATCTTAGTCTTTACCTTTCATTCTCACTTTGTCAATTAGGGTTTCGAGATAGATCAGGTTGTTCTGATCTTGTTGTTCTCAGGTTGTAACTCTTGTTATGATTAAGTTGTTCTTGTGTAGAACAACTTCTTGGGTGTGAGTCTGTGTTTAGGTCGTTAGGGTTATTTCCCTGTATTTTAAAAGTCATTGTAATCTGTTTTGTGTTTGAGTAATAAAAGTTTATATGTTTTGATATCATGTTCTTGACAATACAAATTTGGGCATTCATGTGTTACCTCTCTTAAACCAAAACCGGGCAGGTATTCTACTTGTTAACTTCCAAATGGTCATTGGTTAGCTTTTGACAATAGTTTGAAATGTTCTCAATATGCCTTTGATTTAATACATTGTGATTAACGGGTCTTAATTCATTGCTATTATGGATCACTCTCACTCTTAGAGATATGGAGGATAACAAAGTACACAAACGAAACAGTCTTATCACTAATGGAAACATGCTACAACAAGTACAAAAATTGTAAGCTTGTTTCATGTTAAAGTAACAAGATATAAGAACAGACGTGAATAATTGATTAATTACAGAGGTACAAGACGTTGAGTTTAAAGTTCTTTGCTTAATGAAGGCTTCAAAGACTTTAGGCTTGTTTTGACCTATGATTGTTTTTTTAAGGCCTAAGTTATAAATCCTACTTATATAGCTATACCATGTATTGTAATATTTATTCCTAGCTTAATAAGGTACCTAGTTGCACTTCATGACAAGATTCATACCATATCCGATCCATGTAAAATTGTCATGTTCCTATTGCTTTTATTTTATTTTTTTTACTTAGATATTCGTTTGGTTCCTATACACCACTTCATATCTGACACGAGACAATACAATATAAAGTATTCAAATAATCTCATATCTCGCAGACCAAAAGATTCATATTCAAGATTTAGTAAAATATGTGTACTATAAAACTACATCCACAATTAGAGCCATTAAAAATTCGATTCGAATTTGAAAATTTTGAAATTTGATTTAGTTCGATTCGATTACCAGGAATTCAATTCGATTATTAAGAATTCGAATTCGAGTCCAGTAAATCGAATACGAATCAAATACGAATTTATGATTTTAAATTCGATTCGAAATTTAAATAAAAACTCTACATGTATATTTTTTAAATATATACACACATACACATTATAATATATACATTAAAAAAGACGTCTAAATTTTGGTCAAACTCTAAGAACCCATAGTCTGTACAACTTTTACCATAACCATATTTTACATATTTACCCTATACATCACAAAACTCTAACAAGCTATGCTCTCTACTATTTCTATTATTCACATGACCACCGCCACGACTACCACAACCACCACCATGACCGCCCCTAGATGACCGTGTTTTAGCCATACTAAACCATCAAGACAAAACCGTCTCATGATCAGTCACAAGCATATTCGAATTCAGAATGTATAAAGTACGGATAAACTTCTAATAACATTGATAATGTTTACTTTACTTTAGTCACACTAAACACAACAAGTTATGGTCACATTGAAAGTTATGCCTACACATTAACATATGATCATCACAAATACAAATAGTATTTATTCATTAAACTTTAAGGGTTACTTCTTAGCGTGCAACTACTCAGCAGTTGACATTTCTTGTATCAGTTCGGTCCCGTACAAGCACAGACTGCTCGAATCCCTCGAACAATTGCTCTGATACCAACTTGTAAGACCCCCAAAACGGGTATCAAGCAGTTGGCATCCAAATACTAAAACCAGTTTAAATACTCAAGAAGTCTTATTTTATTTTCAGAAAACACGCAGTGGAATGTCAATAATTTAAGTTATTCAAACATGAAATTCCCATAACGGGTCAAAACATATTTGTAAAAACAAAACAGTAACTTAAAAATGATTTTTCAAGCAAATAAAGTAGGCTCTTTTTATTTGAAATGTCAACCGCATTTGAGTAGTCCTGCAACATGCCAAGGCGTCCCTTTTATTCTTCAAAACCTGAAATCAAGCTAATATGCACGCAAAGTCAGACGATCCAAGTGAATTCAAGTTTTTATAAAGTTTTAAAGTAAATCGTCAAAATAAAAGTTAACATAATACTTTAACCTTAGAGTTACAATAAGTGCAGTCCGCCTGTTTGATCCTTAAGCATAATTTAAAGTCTAGAATAAGCGCATTCCGCCTATTTGTCACAAAACCATAACAAGTCTACATAAGCGCATATCGCCTACTCGACTCAAACCATAACTACAAATCAGAGCAGACATACTATAACTATCATATCTCAGTTTATAATACCAGGTAATCGTCATACACAGTTTATATATACACAATCACACATGTAACCTAAACAAGATAAAATCAAGGCAAATCATGATCTAACAAGTAAGGTTCCAAATACGCGTTCAAGACATGCATACTAGCCCAAAATGTTTGAAAACAATAAAAAAGGCATCATGTATTCACCTGAATACGAGAACAAACACCCAACAAGCAAATTGATACCGGGAGGCTACACACACAATCAAGCACCTGTCAAGTAGCAATTTATATCACAAGCTAGGCCTATAAGACTTCTATGGTTCCTAACGGGTCAACCGGGTAACATTGAATTCCTAGAAAGGTGTAATTAATCAATTCAGACCATAACCTGTAAAATATCATTTGTAACAAGTTCATATGCTATATTAATGGTCTAGGACCTGATTTGGTGACTCAGATGATGAGACATTTCTTAAATTGCGAACATTCCTAAAATTGCCGAACCGAAGGCCCTGTTTCGCAAAGTAACGTGTCCTTCGCCCAAATAAGCCCTATTATCAACCTAAACCATATTTATATCATATTTTACCATTTGACACATTTGGGATCAGATTTGGGTGGTAGGTGCACAACGACAACACCTTGTTCTAAATCATCATTTTTCTTACAAACCGAAAACCCCAATTTTAGCATTGTTAGCCAATAAAATTTTTAATCATGCCAAAACATAATTTAAATTACAATAGGTCCTAAATGGGGCTTTGGCCCTGAATTAAACACCTAATTAATTTATTATCACAAGGAACTCAAAATCCCCAAAATATGAACCCTAGATTCACAATTCAATTAATTGACCTACCAATCCTTCACCAATCACTACTAGAAAAAGAGGCTTTCTTGACATGCATTTTATGACACGCATAAATTTATGACACTTAAAAGCGTGTGTCATAAAAAAATTGTCATAATTTGAAAAATCTGGTAAAATAATGACACTTTTTTTGGTGTGTCAAGAATGTGATGTCAAGAAATAAAAAAGATGAGAATATATAATATTGTGTGTCATCCTTAATTTCACATATTCTCCCTCACTCCATAAATCCCACCCTCTTGTCTCTAAAAAATCAAATCCACATCATTCCCAATGTCCCAACTCTCTTGTCTCTCATCCTCCCAACCCTCATCTCCAGTATCCCAAAAAGCTCTTCTCATAAATTTAGGGCTAATATTCTAACACATCTGTGAAGCTACAATCCACCATTGTATGCATTGAAGCTCTCTGTTCATCAAAGCTCTTCTCATTAACCTCTCAATAACCCACTTCACCTTACATCGAAGCTTTCTGTTCGAAACTGATCTATACATCGAAGCTCTATACAGATCTGCAACAGTTTGTGAAGGTATATCCAGATCCGAACTTGTTAATCGTTGTGTTATTCATTATTATCCAGCTTCGTTAGTTTTGCTTACCTATTGAACTTGTTAGTCGTATAGTTTTGATTGTTAATCGTTAGTTTTGATGAGGAGTAATGTTTGCGAGATGGTTAATTAGTAGTGGTTATCTATTTGGAGTTGTTACTTGTTAGCTTCATGATCGATCCATCCCACTTGGTATATAATTCTTGAAGCTAAAACATGAAAACTTCTTTTAATCCGTGGTATCTGGACATACATGTTGGGTATGTATATCTTAATTTCAGCCATTACAGTTGGTTTTTACCCAATGATGCAGTACCTACATGGAGGTTTTAAATTTCAAATTTGTTAATGTACATTAAATGTTAAAGATGGAGAAATTTTGCAGCCGAATTTTAGTGTCTAATGTTGATGTAAGATTTTTAATCCTCCTCATTCATTATAACTTTCATTCTATCAATTCGGCATGTAAGCTTTTATTAAGTTATTAAAGTGTGCTAAAGAGCTTCTATTATCAATTTTGTCTGAAAAATGATGATTATAACACATATGTTTAGTCCCACAGCTAAACAACATTTTACTCATAACCATCTTATGGAAGCTAAGTGGACACTTCAGTCCTATATAGTGCCATCAATTTGCTTCGCTGCGTAGTGCACCATAGCTCTCGCCCTGGGCGATGATGACAAGATATTTTTCCGACGGTGATGACAGGATATTTTTCCGACGGTTATAACGACCATCATTGCATTGTATGCTTAGTTTTCTGAATATTATGTTCTTTATCTTTGGTTAATCATCTGTTAGCGTCTGTTTGTTTGTGTTGTAATTTGTTTGGGTGTATGCTTGAATTTTAGGCCAGGTATATTTTCAAGTTGGACATAATCTAAATATATGCATATCAGCATATGTTTAAATTATAATCATTTCATTGTTGGGCATTGTAGGACAATTTGGCTCATGTTGGATAGCATCAAAGGTTCTACAAGATTATTATAAACAAAAATATAACCAATAATGGGAGGTTGCTGCGCTTCATCTCAAAAATTCCAGGTCCATGAAACTCTTGGTGTATAATTATGTGCGTAATTTTTACTCTTTGGCGCTCTAAACGCAACCGGCCTGAGCCTTTGTGAAACAGCTAAAGCGCCATTCGTCTGTGTTTGGGTAATCATTAGTGTTTAAACAAATCGTGTCCGCCGCAACACACGGAGTAACACTAGTTTATATTAAAAATGCTTAATTTTTTCCAGTTTGTATGTGGTTTTCTTGATTGTAGTTGGTTCTTTTGATTTTTTTTTTCTTTTCAAGGCGCTAGGCACACCCAAGACACAAAGGATGAGCATGTCGCCTAGGCCCAAGGCGCTTTAAAAGCAAGGACCCGATAAGAAAGGCGCACAATAAAAACATGCATTCTTAGGTTGGGGAAGACAAAGGCGAATACTCGGGTAATTCGCGAAAGATGGTCGAGTTCGGGCAACCTTTATTTATAGGTTATATTTTGTAGCGACACAATATTTTTTGTTAATTTTAAAATTTTGTTGGTATATTTGACATATGATTATGAAATAGATTGTTTTGGTATATATTAAATGAATTTGTTTTCCTATAAGGATTTTGTTAGTGTGTGTATGTGTGTGTGTGTATATATATATATATATATATATATATATATATATATATATGAATTCAGGGTAAATTCGTAATTTATAGATTTTTTTTTGTCAAAAAAGATGACACGCATAGCGTGTAGTAAAAGTGTGTCATTAAGGCGTGTCATTAATGCGTGTCGTGAAAGAGTGTCATTAATGCGTGTCATAAAAGGATGACACGCAAAAGTGTGTCATATTAATTTTATGACGATGCCTATAATGACTTTCTTTTGCGTGTCATAAACCCCCTTTTATGACGCGCAATGCGCGTCAAGAAAGGTCTTTTTTTCTAGTAGTGAATGGCCCCCATTTTTGAATATGATGTTAAGAACTGTAACGCCCCAAAAATCGAATTCTAATTTATAAGTATGTTTATTTTGTACTATTGCATGAAATAATTAGATAGAATGATTAACCTAGTTAAAAAATTGAATGTTTAGCTTATTGTGAAGGTTTGACGAATGAATGTTAGAATCCATGTAATGGAAGAAATAAAGTGTAGTTAATGATTCGATGTTGTTAAATGATCTCTAATTAACATGTAGAAATGTATGTTAGATGGAATTCATGTTGAAAGTGGTCATGATTGAAGGTGACGATGTGTTTGGTTGAATGCATGTATTAATTAAGAGCTTGTATAACATGCTTAGAATGTTGTACGCAAACCAAGTATTTGATGAAATGCTTAGGTGATGATGGCGATGTGTGAAATTATATGCAAGAACTTAACAAATTTGAATGGGATGTGAGACTTGATGTAATTGTTAGTAAACTAACATAAGGAATATGTTTTAGACAGAATCCATGTGGGAATGTAGTTTGAAGGTATGATTTGGTAGAACTAAGATTT
Source organism: Ambrosia x helenae (assembly GCA_030844895.1). Taxonomy (NCBI): domain Eukaryota; kingdom Viridiplantae; phylum Streptophyta; class Magnoliopsida; order Asterales; family Asteraceae; genus Ambrosia; species Ambrosia x helenae. The sequence continues at coordinate 4,380,008 of CM061233.1, read as the reverse complement.
TACTCTATACTTGATTGGCATGATGCCTACCATGTGTTGGATAAGTTAATTAATTGTGAACTAGAAGCGACTTGTGTACTAAATATGAGCATATAAATTCACTAGTAAGAGCTAATGCGGGAATTATATTATATTGGCACATTTTGAATAGTAACAAAGTATGTGGACTTGTTTATAATCTTTTAAAAGTTTAAGGGGTAGGTTGTGTCAATTGACAAACCTTGTTGTATAAAAGGATGGGGATAAGGGTTATGGTTCATTCATGCCCCTCCCCCAAGTTTAAGAAAGAGAAAGTGTGTGTGAGAGGGAGAATGCATCATCCAAGTCCAAAAATCCCGTTTTAGGGTTTTCTATCTGTCTTAAGGTGACATTTTCCGGAGTTTCGACCGTTGGATCGTTCTCAAATTTTGACAGAAGCTTTAACACATATAGATGATCAAATCCAACGGTGGGTTTTCCAATTGGAGTCCTGGAAAGGGGGGTTTTTACTGACTAGAAGACAGCAGCTCGAAAAAGTGTTTTCCAGCCACTGTTTTGCTGTTTTGACGACGGCAGTGACGGTTTCAGGTGGCGAATACTAGTAGGGGTTGTAGATCTCTCATGGACGGTTCCATGGACTCCTAAATCACCTCAATCGGAGTTCGTTTGATATGGTTTTGACCTCTACTCGCATTTGTAAGTGATTCATAAACTTAACTTCCGTTTATGTAACTAAATTCACATGTGTATGAAGAATGATAATCATGCAAGGATAGATATGTGGGTATAAACTTTGATGAGCTCATTCGTTGGATTAAATTGTTGTGTGTTATCATAATGTCATGAAATAGTTGGTTATGTTAAAAATGGGAGAATCACCAAACGGTCACTTGGGTGAATTGATTAAATGGGTTGGATTATAACTGAAACTTATATATATATATTGGTTAAATTGGTGAATTAAAAGTAAATGTTATGGATTTATGGTGAAAGTGACCCATATGTTTTCATTAGACACAAATGGGTGATTACGGGTCAAACGGGAGGAGTTAACCCAATTACTAGAATGAATGGTAGGATGATTAAGCACACATATAATGAGATGGGTGAGTAATAATTGGGTATTAAAAGAAGTGAATGACTCGTTATGTGTTCTAATAGTTTGCAAGTTTTACTTGTTAAAGTAGGAATGGCATGGATTGGAAGACAACGAGTCATGTGGATGGAATGGATGACAACACTCCTAGGGGCAAAGGTAAGTGGCTTATGAACTAAATTCTTAGATTAGCAATTGTATATTTACGTATAGATGTGGAAACGGGAAACAAGAATGAAATGACAATTTATAGTAAGACAAGTGAATAGATGATGTTAGTGAACAAGTAAAGTTCACCACATAACAAAGAAGTTAGTTAGGATAAATGGGTCAACAGAGATGAAAATGAAAGTGAAGGTAGTTTAAACATGAAACAAACCCGGGATTTGCAAATATGACACAAATACGGAATGATGCGTGTGCATTTAATTTGATTGATATGTGTGTGTATATATGGTAACAAGTACGGTAAGTAGATCTGTTACGCTTTTGTGATTGAGTAATGTGATGTATGCATAGGTACTTATACCCGGGTATGCGTGAGAGTCTTATGTATGTAAAGGTTGGTCGTTATGTGTAGACTCAGTATAGGATCGGAAACGTCATGTTTGTCCTAGAGAATACATGAATGAAGAATAGTATGATGGGTCAAGATAACTTGTGTATGGGATTTATACGCAGGTATGTGTTGTAGTGTTATTAACCTTTTGTTATGAGAATGATAATAAAGATGCAGATATGTAAGAATGAGTGCATGGAAATTGGAGGTTAAGATCCAGATATCAAACCGAAGTTGCAAAAGGCGTTTGAACATGATCATTGAGTATTGTTGGATGTTATTTCCACTTTATGAGTAATTTCATGAAGTCACTTAACGAACTAACAAAATGGTTATGTAGTTATTGCAGGTTGTCTACCTCACAAAGTCAGGAAAGGTTGGAGATCGAGCAAGGATGCGGATTGTACGGAGTTGCGGTCACGTAATCTAATAAAGATGAGTTGTATTGAATGTGATAAGAAACAATAAATGTGTAAAACCTATCATATCTTGTGGATATGGTTTTTAAAACATTCAAAATGTTTTTATAAAGCAAGAAATTTTCTAGTTCATTTTTCTGCTGCGTATTTTCTGCTAGAATATTTCAGGGTGTTATAAGAACATACCTTGGGATGGTTTAGAAGCAAAATCCCCAATTGAATAACCCAAATCATCCAGGAAATAATCAAGCCGATTTTGAAACCCTAGTTTTAGATTCATTCAATTAATCGATCATAACATCAAAATTAATCATGAATTCACTTAGGGACTTGATAGACTAACCTTGTAGGATGATTTAGAGGCAAAACCACCAAATAATAACCTTCAATTTTGGCTGAATTGATAGAATCCGATTAGAACCCTAATTCGCCAAAAAACATCAATTAATAGCCGTTTTAACATACGATTAGTCAATGATTTACATAGGCTTTGAAAGAATTACTTTAAGGGATGTCGAGTATGGCTTATTTTCTGCTCAAAAGTCGAAAAAAAGAGGCATGGAGGTCCTCTCTTGCGGCCGTGAATAAGGAGACAACGAGGAGGATTTTAGGGTTTTTTAATTTATAAAAATTTTCAATAAGGCCCTCTATTTTGCTATTCATGTGACTTGGTCCCAAAGCTACTTAAATGGATTTAGAAACATTCTAAAGAGCCCCCTCAACAAAGACAAAATAGAAATACACAAGTGTACAAACTTTACAAGGCGAAACACAAGTCCGGAAATCTACGAGTCTTACAACCAACCAGAGTGACTATCATTGACAAATCAGAGATCATAGAAACAAGCTTATCAATCATGTTTGCTTGTTGGGCATTTTCCTTCTTTGGAAGCTTGCATTCGCCTGCCTTATGCCCTGGTTTATCACAATTAAAGCATGTTGGCTTGAACTTCTTCTTCCCAATTCCACCTTTAGGTCCAAGGTGAGAGCCTTTCCCATTGGTTTTCTTGAACCCAACCCGTTTTTTGCCATTGTTACCCTTAGATGATTAACCATGCTCAACAACATTAGCCTTAGCGACTTCAGGAATGACGTTCCTCTTTTGAGCAACTTTGTTGTCTTCTTCAATACGAAAACGCACAACCAAATCTTCAATTGTCATTTCCTTTTGCTTATGCTTCAAATAATTCTTAAAATCAATCCAACTTGGTGGAAATTTCTCAATAATAGCCGCAACTTGGAATGTCTCGCTAAGCATCATTTCTTCTGCATGAATATCACAAAGAATAACTTGTAATTCTTGAACTTGACTCATGACAGTTTTTGAGTCCATCATAGAAAAATCCGAGAACTTAGCCACCACAAATTTCTTTGTCCTCGCATCTTCAATTTTATACTTTTGTTCCAAAGGTTCCCATAACTCTTTGGCCGTTGTGGCTTTGCAATACACAATTGTAAAGCGAATCCACCATTCCATTAAGGACATAGTTTCGGCACAGAAAATCCAAATGATTCCAAGCATGAATCGCGCTCACATTTTGAGCATCCATTTCCTCTTCATCAACATGAAGAACCGTTTTAGTCAAGAACCTCGCAAGGTTTAATGTTGTCAAAATAGCATCTTTTGTTGCCAACGTTTGAAGTTCACACCAACGAACTTCTCGAGTTTTTCAGCGTGACTCGCTACCGCAGTAGGCAACGGTGCCACTAGACCAGTGGTAACAACAACATCAGTAGTAAAAACTGCAGAGACTCTAGCCGCAATGGAGTTCGGGAGAGGAACAGTAGTCATGGGCTGCGAGTTCTCCATTACTGAAAATTAATCAGAACTGTTAGTACAAAAAATATGTTTAAGTTTGTTAGTAAAGAAACAACGAGTATAACGGTGATTAATACTAATCACCGTGTTTACTCAGGAACGACCCTTTACCCACATCGGAGATAGAACCGAAACCGCAGAAGTAAAGACGAGTGTGTGTGTGTGTGGTGAAAGTGAGAACATAAGAATATAAGTGGTTAGATCGTTAATGACCTACGTCCACTGTAAAGAGCCGAATGTTTATTACTTTGGAGATTACAAAGTGTTACAATGATTATTGCTATTCTAGCCCTTGCATACAAGTGATGATTTTCAGATCCCTTGCAAAGGAGATGAAGTCTTTGATGCGTTTGGTTTTAGTAATTAAAAAGATGTCAATTTCCCCGGTGCCAAAAACTTTAATTTGTCTATCCCAAAACGTTGGTTTGGGGGAAATGACTGATTTTTACTAAAGCCTTTTTACAAAGTTTTAAATTTATAAGTAAACAATAATTACACAGAAATTAAAACAACACATAGGCAGAGAACCTGACGTGCATAGTATAGCTTGCTGGGCAAATACCGAGTATCGTATTCCAAAGAACACACTTTCCCCTACTCAACCTTTCATCAATTAACTGATCGAGTTTTGAAAAGAAAAAAAAACGGAGGGGTTCTTTAAAAGAAAATACTTTTGAAAAAGGTTTTAGTTTTATAAAATAAAAGATACAATAGTAGAGTAGATAAATATGCACATCTCGGGGTCCTCCGTATAAATACTTAAATTTATTATTAAAATTAATAATTTAGGATAGTTAAATGTGAGGAAAACGAGAGGGATCTTGAAGTGTTGACTCCTTTATAGAGAAGCGGGGCCACTACTAAGTAGCATGCACAACCTTCCAATGTGGGCCCTCATGAAGGTACTCCGTCAGGTCCTCGCATATAGCGGGCTCCTCAAACCTGGTCAAGTCTCTGGTCCTCGTACTTATCCTCTTCTTAAATTGGAGGCTTCACTTCCGACCTCGAACACCGCACACCTCCCTTAGTTCTCTCGTTTCGTACCGAAGGGTCTCTCCTTAGGGTCAATCCCGGCAACCTTGTATCCCCTAAGTAGGTTAACGATTATGAAGATCGAAGGATCTCTCTTACAGTTGACTCAGGCGACTCGTACCCCCAATGGCTGACGTCGTTGTACTAATGAGAACTAGAAATAGAATCTTTAATTTATTTATCTTTCAAGTGGCACTTTATTATTTAGTGATCAATTAAATATAAAGTTGGTAAAATGAATGACAACTTAATAACCCAACCCTTAACCTCCCGAACTGAACGAAATCCTTGATAAAGGTGGCACATAATCCTAAAGGCGTGCAATTTGAAGATCACTGGTGCGCCCGTAGGGAAACCGTCTTTTATCAAGAATATCATTCAATCATCTGGTAAGTAGCAGAAATGTGTCACTCAAATCTGGTCCACTTCAGAAGCCATTTCTTAGAATCCGGTTAATTTGGATATCAGAAGCCCGAAGGATCTGTCTCACTACCGGTTTCCTCGCCTTGGATCTAGCTCGGGGCCACCAGAAGCTGATTATACCTCTAGTTAATTAATTAAGTTAAAGTATTTTAAGTTATTAAATTAATGATCATTCAAAACTGCCACAAAGATAAACACACAAAGATTAGAAGAAGATTACACAACAAGTAACTAAAAATAAACTACTATTAATAATAATAATAAAAGTCTACAAATAGAAATGGGTTCGGGAATAAAGAAAAGATACAACCATAAGAAATAGTCAACACAAGAACATGACTGCTCATAGATAAGCCCTCCATTTTCAAGTGATATGCAACTCACATCATCCTCACGACCCTCGATATTTATTGCATAACTACTCTACGATCCCATGTTTTGACCGAATTATTCAAGGTAGGATGAGGCCTAACTTTGGTGGGTGTGTTAGGAGGGCCCTAAGGGCTCCCAAGGGACCCCAAGATCTCTACAAGACTCCTGGAAGTTGACCCTAAGGCCTCCCAAGTCACAAATACAAGTTTAATGGCAGAGATAAAGGAGTGCACATGTTTATGGTTGAAACATAGAGCTAAAATGGAGGATTTTACATTTGAAAAGTGGGTTAACGATGGTGTGGTTGTAATAGAAAACTCAATAGTTAGAGGGTGTTTGGGATTGAGTTACAAAACAGTTTATTGACCTATTGGTTTTTTTTCAAAAAGCTAATAAGTTAATAAGTTGTTTGTGTAAACCAAAAACACTTTTGGTTTCAGCTTTTCAATAAGGGTGAAAAAGTTGTTTTCAATAAGTCAGACTTCTTGGCTTTTGACTTATGGCTTTTGGTTATTTTACACTAATAAGCTATACCAAACACTTTTTTTTAAAAAACAACTTATTGACTTATTGACTTTTCCCACCACAAAAAATAATCTAAACACTTTTTTAAAAACTCCTTTTTAAAAAATCACAAGTTAATAAACATTTATGATAAAAAAAACATTTTTGAAGTTAAATAAGCAATCTCAAACACCCTCTTAGACATGATTGTACTTCGCTTTCTAACCACTGGCTAGAAATCGTTTTTCTTTCTTTAATAAATTTGGCTCTCTTTTCTGTTAGAAAAAAAAGACTAATAGTAATGATTATTTATTCAAGATTTTGACTGATTCGGAAATTACAAAATATAGGTCAATAGTGTATCGCTTCACAATTTTTTAAATGTTTGGTTTCTGTCTTTACACAAGAAAAAATAATCTACCATTCTAAAGTTTTTCATATTGTCTCACCTACCCTCTTTTATACTGATACACGCAGAATATATTATATATACACATAGTCTTTGCAACTAATCACTTATAAGATCCATAGAAGAAAGATGAAGGAAGATATAGCCCAAGTGACCGTTTCTGTGCCGATCAAAGACTTATGGAAGGCAATGGCGAGTGAGAATAGGCATGTCGTGCCCAAGGTTTTACCGGATATTGTGGCAGAAGTCGAGTTGCTTGAAGGTGATGGTGGCTATGGAAGCTTGTTGCTTTTCAAATTCTGTCCCGGTAAGGCTTTATTCCATGTCCGGATTGTGCTTTTTATATATAAATCATTATTGGTGATAACAAAGAGTGAAAGCAATAATAATAGAAATGGTCTTAGTGGAAATTGAAATGGTATCAAGTGCCTAGACTATTACATCATACCATATTTTATATGTACATATAAAAAAAAAATGTACATATAAATTTGGCATGGGCATTCAATTTTAGATAACTGAAATTTACTTTATTAAAATTGCTAAATAAATGCAAAAATTATGTTAAATTGCTATGTTAATTGGGTCTTTTTTCCAACTCATCCGCATATGTTAAATTGCTACAAATATGAGTCTGCTAGCTCTTAGATCAACTCTAAGGACTTGTTCATTTGCGTGTGCGGTGTGTGTTAGGTGTACTAAATGTGAGCCACCAGTTAGAGAAGATTGTGGAGTATGATGAGTCGAAGTATCAGATCGCTCTTGAAATACTAGAAGGAGGGCATCTGGATCATGGGTTTACTGCATACACGACTGCCTTTAAGTTAACTCAAGTATCAGAAGCTGAGACACTGATCGACATCAAGGTTTTGTATGAGACGAAACCAGATCATAATCATATTCCAGGAGAGACTATAAAAGCAACATTCCGTTACATCAATAGTCTTGAGAAATATATGTTGAAAAGTCTATCCTAATTGTATTTTGTCTAACCGAAAACATTTTCAAGTTGCCACTTGATCATTTAATAAACTATTCTTCTATAGATGATCACTTTATTACCCTACTCAAACCATCCCACACTATGTTCTTTTAATCTATTAAATTGATGGCGTGGGTAGTTTAAGATTAAATAAATCTATATCTATAATATATTATAAAGCATTTTATAGGGACTTCTTAAAATTTAAGAAGTACAAGCGTAATTTCTTAAGGTACACCACATAATGCACATATTAAAAGCTTTTTAAGGGCAAATTTGTCTTTTATGCATTATTTACACCTTTAACCCATCATAAATTTAGATCCAATTTTTTCATTAAATTTTAAGTGATACAACTCCTAAGAACACTAAATGGTTTATCAATTTATTACTTAAGGAAATATGATGAGACACTAACTCCTCAACTTTTTAACCCTTCGTAAATTTAAGATCAAATTTTTCATTAAATTTTAAGAAATGCAACTCCTTTGAATGTTAAATGATCTATCAATTAATTACTTGAAGAAATATGAAAAGACATCACACTATTATAAATTATATAAAATAAAATGAAAACACCAATGCAAATATTGCAAATGTGTTACTACGTAACACACAATTTGCATTTGGTTTGTAATTTTTAGAACAGTCGATTCCGATCAAACAACATGTAAACACTCCCAAATGATTTGCTACGTGTAGCGCGGGGGAATATATTGATTCCATTATCTTTTGGTGTTACGTTTTTAAGTTATCTTTACCTAAATTATACTTATATTTGTAAATTGGTTAACCCGCTGCATCGCGCGGGCTCCCCACTAGTAAATTATATTACACAAACTGGCTTGAAAGGTTGAAAGGCTAAAGGGTTCAAAAGGCAACAAAGTACTGAACACAAAGAGAAAAACACATGACTTGTCTTGTCATCATCATCTTTCTCAGTCAAAACCCCCCAGCTGTCCACACTTTGCATGTAGAGAAGCTACACCTCATGGACCGTAGGTTTAAAGCCTTCATCGGCTAAAAGTGGTTAGTCCCTAAGTTTTTACAAGGACCAAGAGTTTATCATTGCCCAAAGTGAAAGATTCTCTTTCTATAAATCAGATTACTCTATCAGTGATTTGATTATTCACTCTCTCACATTCCACTTCTATACGCTTCTATTCTCTTCGATCATCACACTACACGTGTGATAGATTCTCCACACCACATAACATTTCATTTGAAGTTACAAACAACATTCTGACTTTGAGCATACCTCAAATCAATATTACAGCAATCAAAACATAAAACTCTTGAACCTCCTTTTACGTTTAGCAACGTAGAGGGACACCACGACCTGCGTTTGGCAAAACTAAACCCTTCAACTCTTTTACCCCTTCTAGGACTCTGCACTAACGTCGGACCAATATTTGTTGTAGCAACAAGTTGGCGCCCACCGTGGGGCTGCGCAATTGCATTCTTCCTCTAGATCAATTGGGTAGCTCCAACTCTCCAAAATGTCCGACCACGAGTCTCCGGAAAAAGTAAACAAAGTTTCTCCGAACACAGACCAAACTTCACCTAACAGATCTGTGTCTTTTTCAACCCCTGGAAGCACTCCTACAAGTGTTACATCTTAGGAGTTCACACTTATCCAAACTCCAACTCCCTCTCGTTCAGGGGTAACATCTCCCCTCCTCGGCTCCATGCGTACACCTGAACGCATAGATCTCACCCCTAAGGGAGTTGCAAACAATTTCTTACAACTAAGATCCCTCCTCAACCAATACGTGATCAGGGAAAGGGAAAAAGGGGTAAGGATCCGGCTGGATTATAACGAGGAAGAGCCCTCATTCTCACATGGGCCCCCTCTTCCTCCCCATGCCATTCTTTCCAGCTCTCAGCCCACTCCTCATAACTTTAGAGCTGGACCTAGCTCAGTTTTCCCTACATCCTACCAGCCAGGAAGGCCAAGTCCAACACTCTTTCCCCTGTTCACATCTCAACCTCCCGTCTCAAGTGCACCCATAGGACATGAACTCACTTTGGACCAACTCTTACAGTCCCCAGTCTCAAGCATTCCACCTCCAGCACCCACTTCATGGGAACAGGCCATGGCTCATAGTGCCTCAATAAATATGCCTATGGGAGTCAACAACATAATGACACCTAAAAGCCTTCAAGCCTTCAATCTTATGCCTTAGATGATGGCTCAAATGATGGCCCATTTTCCTTAGCAACAGCTCATTAGCCAAGCACTGGCTGCTCACCAAGGCAACTCGAATGGGAACAACAACACAAGAGTCGAAAATAACATGAACCAACCTTACAAACCCAACAACCTCTCCTGTTTCTCTCCACAAATAGCCGACTATGAATTCCTGACTAAACTAAAAATGCCATCTCACATAAAGACCTATGATGATACCGAGGACCCTAAAGATCACTTACAAATCTTCCCTAGAGCTGCTCGGATGGAGAAACGGGGAAACCCTGAATGTTGCCTCATGTTTATGCAGACACTAGTCGGCTTAAACCATATTTGGTTCAATGACCTCCCAACTGGAAGCATCTGATCCTTTGATGACCTGGGCAAAGGGTTCGTGGCCAACTTCTCTCAACAAAGACGTACTGTGATCTTCCAGATTAAGCAAAGATATGATGAAAGCTGATGTGTTGATTTCAGTAGCCAACATCGTTCATGTGTTTAGTTTTAATCGTCTTCTGTAGCAAAATGGCTAGGTCACAACAGAAGATACCAAAACTAGCATACATAGGGCTGTGGAAACCAACGGTACGAAATTGGAGGATCAGGTGGATTGATATCCAGATAGCCTACATACGATGAACTTAGAGATTGATACTTCGGCTTAATACGCTTGGTTGGAAATTATATTCACATATTTAATATATTTCTATATATATATATATATTACTTTTTTAAGTTGTTCTCTTTATTTTTCAGCCTGTAGAATGGGAGGAAAGAGAATATATTGATAAGTCAAGCAACCCGAATGTAGTTAGCAGAGCTTAAGCTCTAATAGTCTGATTATATATTATAATGTGCTTTATGTTAATATATTTCTTATTTTGTTTGGTAATCAGGGCTACGAATCCATTGCAATAAAAATTCTTGGACCTAAGGCTAACCAGGTAGCTAAATGCAAATTAGAGTTCGATTTTTTTACATAAGAAGTGCAAAAGTATAATCTCAAATTCCTTTTTAAATATTATTTATTGTCATTTTTTAAGGCAGAAGTCTCATGGTGACTTATAAAATGTAGCAAATCCTGTATCACCCAGGTATTTTAACCCATCCTTAGGTAAATCTTTTCATTTTTTCTTTTATTTTAGTTTTAATCTTTTGTGTTAATTAGGTGTTTTATGTATGTTTTTCGGTTCAAAGGTCCCAGCAGTCCAGCACAACGCGTATGGGTACTAAAATCTATGGCAATTCTTTGCTTATCTTTTGTGTCAAAGGTGTTTTACGTATGTTTTTTTGTTTAGTTCAACAGTCCTGGCGTAACATGTGGAGTACTAGTTTCATTTAATCTCTATATGATTCACTTCCATGAATTTCGTTATTTAGCATACCTTCTAACGTCCTAATAATAAATATTATTTTTTAGTATCAACTAACATATAAATATAACAATCAATAGATGCTTAGACAAATTTTAAATGACTGCTTTCTGTCCTATACAAAAAAATATTCTAGATTTCTAAATTTTATTATATCTTCTCACCTGCCTCCTTTTATATTCATATGAACCGAACAGATTAACGTACACTACTCAACTAACCACTTACTACATCTAGAGCCCGTGGCGAATCCAGGAATGATTTCCAGGGGTTTCCTTTCATAGATTTTTTTACCGATTTTCACTAAATTTTCAACTTTTTCCACTAAAATTTTCAATTTTATTCCAAATCCCCCTCTGGATCCGCCACTGCCTAGAGGAGAAAGATGAAGGAAGATACAACTAGAGCTGTTCAAATTACTCGACGCTCGCCAATCGCTCGCCGCTCGCCAATCGCTCGCCGCTCGCTTGAAATTTGCTTGGATAACTCCTATGCCAGGTTTTGTTCTCTTTTTATTTGGCTTCATCCGTACACCCATTTCATCTTCAATTAAGCTCGTTTCTCCTTAATTAAGCATATGAACGCCTGTCATACACATATGGCTGAATAAGTATCTAAGATATACTAAAAATACACGACAAACGACTCAAAACTAAATAAAACTGACAAATAAATGTGATGCATTTGATAACACATCATTATCCTGCTCGCGATCCATGAGTTTGATCTTTGACTTAGGTTGAAATGCTTAATATTTTCATAGGTCAGTGTATACATTTGAATTTCTATGATGTATAAGGAGACTTCCATCCATATAAATTCTTCTAGGTGAAGCTTCACACCAAATAATACTTGGTTGGCATCGGATGTTACTTGAATAATTTTAACATGTCCACACTAGCTGTTAGTAGCACTGATACACAATGAGCTAGCTTATGAACACAGGATTTTTGTGAGACTATAACCAACCACTAACCCATAACAGTCGGTTGCACATTCCGTAGGGGACGATATCTTTACAAGATGGTGTGTATTCATACCTTTGACATATTTATTTTTACACACTTAACCATAGCAAAGCCGATATACTTGGGGTAGCAGCTTAGTGATACTCACTAGAATGCACATTTGTGAAAAGAATGATAAAATCTTAAGCAGTTGTATTTGAAATCATCATCATCATCATACTCAACTAATCCCACCAATAGCAAAAGCTAAGGTAGGGTTTGAGGAGGGTAAAATGTAGACAACCTTACCTCTACCCCGTGGGAATAGAGAGGCTGCTTCAAGTGAATCAAACCTTGAATTGTATTATGAATTGAAAAGAGATTACAAGAGCCCTATATATAGATAATACTAATTACAATTTAATACCCTTAACAATAAACAACTTGACAGACTAATAACTTAGTTTAACATTCCCCTGCAAGCTGAGGACGGGGAACGACCTGCAACTTGGATCGTAAGGATAAGAATCGTTGTATGGACAAAGGCTTTGTAAAGACATCAGCTATTTGATCATCAGTAGAAATAAAGTTAACATTCAACTTCCTTTGAGTAACTTGTTCATGAACAAAATGATAATTGACTTCAACATGCTTTGTTCGCACATGGAAGACAGGATTTGCAGAAAGATAGGTTGCACCAAGATTGTCACACCAAAGTGTCGGCGGCTTATCAACTATACCAAGCTCACGAAGAGAGATCTTAACCATATCAGTTCTGCCACAGTATCAGCGATAGCCTTATATTCTGATTCGGTAGAAGATCGAGAAACAGTGCGTTGCTTCCTAGCAGCCCATGAAACAAGATTGGAGCCCAAATAAATAGCAAAGCCCTATGTGGACAGACGATCGATAGGGCAACCAGCCTAATCTGAATTTGAAAAAGCCTGAAGATTGGGCCATGCTGAATCAGAAAAGGCTTGTAGATGACAACCGGAATTGTGGCGAAATAGTAAACCAAGTTGAGCCGTTCCTTTTAGATAACATAGAATGCGCTTGACAGTAGCCCAATGATTTTTAGTAGGCGCATGCATAAATTGACAAACTTTGTTAACTACAAAGGCAATATCTGGTCTGGACAAGGTTGCATATTGAAGTACACCTAAAGTTTGTCGATATTTTGATGGGTCATCAAGAGGTGGACTGTCATCAGGAAGCAAAACATGAGAAGTACTCATAGGGGAAGCAACCGGTTTGCAATCAGAGAGACCTGCTCGTTGAAGAATGTCTAGAATATATTTGCGCAGAGACAGGACAAGGTCATGACCATGATGTAGCACTTCAATTCCCCAAAAATAATGTAGTTGTCCAAGATCCTTGACAGCAAATAGAGAACTCGGGCATTGAATTATATTAGCAACAGCTTGAGGTTGATTTCCTGTGATTATAATATCATCCAGATACACAAGGACAGACAATAGTGCCATTTGAGTTCTAAATAAAGAGTGATGGGTCAGTTTTGGACCTGTAAAAACCAAGCTGCTGAAGTGCCGTTGACAACCGACTAAACCAGGCACGTGGGGCTTGCTTGAGCCCGTATAAGGATTTGTGTAATAAGCACACATGATCAGGTTTGGTAGGATCAATGTAGCCAGGAGGTTGTTTCATATACACTGTCTCTTGAAGATCACCATGCAAGAAAGCAAATGGAACATCCAGTTGGCGAAGTGACCACTTATTCTTAACAGCAATAGACAACAGTGCGAATAGTAGTAGTTTTAACTACTGGACTGAATGTTTCATGATAGTCAATACCAGGTTATTGGTGAAAGCCTATAGCCACTAGCCGAGCTTTGTACCGGCTGATCTTCCCATTTGGATCTGTTTTCAACCTGTAAACCCATCTGCAATCAACAATATTAGCATTCCTGACATGAGGAACTAACGACCATGTCTCGTTAGTATGTAGTGTAGTCAACTCTTCAGCCATGGCTTGACGCCACTCCAAAGATTTGTTGGCAACGGTAAACGAGGTAGGCTCAACAGGTAAGGTGTGAGAGGTGGTGGTAGTATAGGCAGCAGGGTTATAGCGAGTGGTAGGTTTGGGGTTAGGCCTAAGGTTAGAAGGGCGGGTGCGTGGTGGTGGATTAGATTGGGTAGTTGGGCTTGTGTGATAGGTTGTGTTGGGCTGTTGTGGTGGGTCGGTTGTAGGATTGTTTTTGGCTGGGGTAAGGTGGGCTCGGTAATGGGTGACGGAGAAGTGGGACTGGGTTGGTTTGTAGGTTGGGCTGTTGCAGGTCCGGTAGTAGTAGGGTGGGTTTGATTTGTAGTGGTAGGGGAAGATGGACAGGCGCATGGTGGTTCAGTTGGAAAACCCGGTGGTGGGTTTGGAAAAAAAGAGATATATGGTGGGTTGGTGTGTGAGGAGGTTGGTTCGGTAGATGAAACTTTATGGTAGGGAAAGACATGTTCATTGAAGCGAACATGCCGGGCAATATACACCCGTACGGTGCAAGGGTCGAAGCAACAATAACCATGGTGAACAGGGCTATAACCAAGAAAGACACACTGAGTGGAGCGAAACTCGATTTTTTGGTGGTTATACGGACGAATATAAGGGAAAAATTGACATCCGAAAACTCAAAGAAAAGAATAATCGGGTTTGCGTTTGAAGATGTGTTCAAAAGGAGTCGTATTGGAGGAGACACGAGAAGAAAGCCGAAGCCGATTAATTAAATAAACGGCAGTTTCAAAAGCAAATTGCCAGAAATGTTGAGGAAGACTGGAGTGTGCCAGGAGAGTAATTCCCGTTTCCACGACGTGTCGATGATGGCATTCTACAATCCCATTTTGTTCACTTATATGGGGACAAGAACGTCGGTGAATTATGCCAAGGTTGTGATAGTAGGAAGCAAGACTATGAAACTCCCCTCCCCAGTCTGATTGGATGCTTTTTAATTTGGTTTTAAATTGTCTTTCAACCATTTTAATAAAGTTTGTTAAAATAGGATAAACATCGGATTTGTAAACTAGTGGGTAAAACAACATGTACCTAGAGTGGTGATCAACACAAAGCAAAAAGGAATGACAACCATCACTAGATAAAGTAGGAGCAGGCCCCAGACATCACAATAAACAAGATCCAAGAAATTTTTGCTACGAAAACTCGAGTCTGACAAAGATAACTTAGAAGACTTGCCCATTTGACAAGACGTACATAAATCGGTAGATAGTTTATCTAAAACAGGTATAGAACAATGCGAAATAACAAAACAAAAAACTTGAGCATGGGGATGGCCGAGACATTGATGCCAAGTGTTGGAAGACGCTTTTGTGGTAGTAAAGGAAACTTTTGGAAAGGACTTGAGTTGAGGAAGACAGATAGAATATAAGCCCTGTTCACTTGGACCCGTGAGGAGGATATTGTGTGTAGACTCGTCCTTCACAACAAAATAAGAAGCATGAAATTCAAAGAAAACATCGTTATCAACGCAAAAAAATTTAACAGATAAAAGGTTCTTTTGAAGTTCAGGGACATGAAGGACATTGGAAAGGACAAGGGTTTTATTGGGTGAGTAAATTTTAGTTGAGCCAATATTTAAAATAGGTAAAGATTGACTGTTACCAACAAGGAGAGAGTCATTACCATAGTATGCCTCAGAGTTGTCTAGACTAGCTACGTCTGGAGTGCGATGATCATTAGCTCCCGTGTCAGGAAGCCAAGTGAAGTCTGACTGAGAATCAACATCTCAACAAGTGAAGCCATGTACATCCACACTGTTATGATCCGTAGAGAGGATCATACTCAAAGAAAACAAGAAAGGAAGGAGAGACCACTTGGGACAATTTTCTGATATTCCATTAATGAAAACAAATTAGAACGATGGATTTTTTTATTCAAATTTCATATTTTCATTTCAACAAAAGGGGCAAATTACATAAGAATAGCAGGCAGGCGGGCAACAAGCTGCGTCGCCAACCCCTTCAGGATAGAGGACCCTAATCTAGAGAAAACAAATCCTCGCCTCTGGGAAGTCGAGAACTTAAATAGAAAATGGGGATACATGTCTACCATGCCACAACTAGCATGTACACCATGTCATGCCCTTATTTCTTGCCATGATCTCAACTACCTTGGATCATGTCCACTACCGATAACTAACAAACAAAACAGAAAGGAATTAAACATTAACTGTTGAAACAATAAAACTAATCCATCCAACGGGCTGGTTTGGTAATCTGTCTCTTGGGCCGACTACCTTGGGCTTCAGTCATTGGATACTTGGGCTACTCCGCATCATCTCCCCCCTCTTGAAATTCTGCATTGTCCACAATGTTGGTGAACTTTGGAAAAGCTTGTTCCAACTCGAGCTTGTCTTCCCATGTTGCTTCTTCGAATAGTTTCTTCTCCCATTTAACTAACACTTGTGATTTACATGTTGCATCCAATCGAGCATCCAAAATAGTCTCGGGCAGGAAGCCCATTTCCTTGTCCTGACCAAACTCGTTTAAGTCACCCGGAGGAATAGACGTGTTCCCGTGACTTGCTTTCAATAACGACAGATGAAAAACCGGATGAATACGGGAACCGGATGGCAGTTCTAATTTATACACAACACTACCAATGCGTTCCAAAACTTTGTAAGGCCCATAAAAATGACGTGCAAGTTTCGCATTTGAGTGATGTGCAACTGTTGATTGTCGATACTTTTGTAAACGAAGATAGACATAGTCACCAACAGCAAATTCCTTGGCCATTCTTTTTTTGTTTGCATATTTAACCATCTTCTTTTTGGCCATTTCAATTGAAGCTTTCAACTGTGAAATAAGAGCTTGATGTTCAATCAATGAAGCCTCGATCGAATCCTTTTTTGAAGTACCTGGAACATAGTCGTGGATTGAAGCAGCTTCACGTCCATAAACAGCACGAAAGGGTGTCATTTGAATGGAAGAGTGATATGAGGTGTTGTATGAAAACTTGACTTGATACAAAAAAAAAATTCCTACTTTGTTGGTCGATCAAGGACAAATGCTCGTAAATATATCTCTAGGCCACGATTAACAACTTCTGTTTGCCCGTCCTTTTACGAGTGGTATGCACTCAAGTGTAACAGTTGAGTCCCCAGTTGTTTGAATAACTCTTTCCAAAAAGCACTAATGAAGATTCGGTCACGGTATGAAACAATAGTTTTTGGTAGGCCATGAAGACGATAGATTTCACGAAGAAAAATAGAAGCTAATGAGGCAGAAGTATACTCGGTTGGGAGCGCAATAAAATGAGCGAACTTTGATAAACGATCACCCATATCGCCGTTTTTCCTTTTGAAGGAGGCAAACTTGTAATAAAGTCCATGGAAATATCATTCCAAGGTTGTTCCGGAGTCGCCAGCGGCTGTATCAAATCGTAAGGTTTGTGATTCGGATTCTTGATTGCTTGGCATACACCACAAGACCAAACAAAAGTTGCTACATCTTTATTCAGACCCAGCCAAGTGAGTGCACATGAAAGACGCTTGATTGTCAAGTTGACACCTGAATGACCTCCCAAAAAAGAAGAATGAAACTCCTACAATAAACGATCTTGCAAGCTTGCTATAGGAGGAGCCAATAATTGGTCATGAATGTAGACTAAACTTTCATGCACTCGATGATGTGGAAAGGATGATGGGTCAGATTGAATGTCCTGTACCAATTGTCGACCTGTTTGGTCAGTTGTGAAATAGGTACGAAGTTCATTGAGCCAAGTAGCCGTATAGGGTATGAAATGGCCAATATGGAGGGAATTTCAACACGACTTAAAGCGTCCGCCATATTGTTTTCTTTTCCGGGTTTAAAATGTATCTCGAAATCATAGCCCATAAGTTTGGTAACCCATTTTTGTTGTTCGGGTGTTTGAATGTTTTGGATTAAAATGTGTTTCAAACTATGATGATCGGTGAAGATACGAAAACGACGACCCAAAAGGTATTGTTGCCATTTTTTAACGGCTTCTGTGATGGCATACAACACTTTGGTGTAGGTTGAATGGGATTGCATGGTTTGACAAAGCTTTTTGCTAAAGAAAGCAATGGGATTATTGTTCTGTGAGAGGACCACTCGAATTGCGAAGCCAGACGCATCAATGGTAACATCAAATGGTCTCTAAAAAAATTGGGTAGGGCCAAAGTGACTAAGGTTTTCATGTGGGATTTAAGTGTGTTAAAGGCATCACTGGCGAAGCTTAGTTGGGGCCGGCGAGGGCGGCCGACCCCGAATTTTCGCGTAGAAGTGTCGATTATATAATATTCGTATAAAAAATTTTGGAAATATAGAGTTTCCGACCCTCCGAAACTGGTTTTCGAACCCCCAAAACTAGTGACTTCCGACCCCCGGTGACTTCCGACCCCCCGAACCTTCAGGTTAAGCTTCGCCACTGAAAGGCATGATGGGCCTCAGCATTCCAAGTAAATTCCTTAGATTTTAGGAGGTCCGTGAGTGGGGCTGCAATGCGAGCATATCCCGATACGAATCTGCGGTAGTATCCTGTTAATCCTAGGAAGGCTCAAAGAGTTGTAAAAGATCAAGGTGGTGGCCATTGTTGGCGTGTATCTTTTTGGGTTCCGGGGCTACACCGGCGGCGAAAATTTTGTGTCCCGGAAAAGATATTTCATGAACGCCAAATACGCACTTGGAAGCTTTAGCATGGTAATGGTTTGTGGTAAGGGTGTGGAAAAGAAAGTGGAGGAGTTGATAATGATCGGTTTTGTTCGAACTGTAACTGAGGATGTCATCGAAAAACACCAAAACAAATTGTCGAAGTACCTTGCGGAATAGATCGTTCATGGCGGATTGAAATGTGGACGGGGCGTTGGTGAGCCCGAATGGCAAAACGAGAAACTCGAAGTGGCCATCGGTGGTACGGAAAGCGGTCTCGTGAATATCTTGCGGAGCGACACAAATTTGATGGTACCCGGAGCGTAGATCGATTTTGGAAAAAATCGTAGTGCCATGAAGCTCATCCAATAATTCGTCATAGTGGGGATTGGAAAACATTCACGAATTGTGATGGCGTTGAGGGCTCGGTAATCTACACAAAATCGCCAAGACCTGTCCTTCTTTTTAACCAACAAAACCGGAGAGGAAAAGGGGATTTGGCTCGGTCGGATTGTTCCTTGTTGCAGCATTTCAGCTATAAGTTGCGACATGACTTGTTTTTGGTAATGTGGGTATCGATAGGGTTTAACATTCACGGGATTGGCTTCGTTTAAAAGTGGTATGTTGTGGTCGTGGTTTCTTGGAGGAGGCAGAGATTGGGGTTCATCAAAAAGGTTTTGGAATTTTTGAAGTAAATGGGATATAGTAGGATTTGGGTGAGAGGTTAATGGTTCTGAAGTGGTTATTGTGGAAGGAATAGGGTCATAAGTGAGTGTATGGAGTAAGGCAATTGCATTGTGTCGTATGAGTGTTGCAAGAGAACTTGGTGAGCATTGTTGGGTTTATGAGTCTCCTTTGATTGAATATGTGTTTTCGTCTTTTTGGAATGTGATCTCCAGAATTGAAAAATCAGCTGTGAGACGCTCGAGTGAAACGAGCCATGTAACGCCCAAAACGACATCCGTTCCCTCAACCGGAAGGATATAAAACGAACTTTGAAAGTCCGCCTTTTGCACCTGAAATTTAACCGAAGGGCAAAAACTATCATATTGAATAAAATCACCATTACCAACCATAACGTTGAACTGGGGAATAACTTGAATTGATAGGTGTGGAAGCGCTGCAATCCTTGGTTTGAGGATATTATGAGTGCTTCCACAATCGATCAATATAGTAAATGGGTGGCCATTGATGTATCTCGTAACACGCAGTGTTTGTGGAGCCGAAAAGCCGAAATAAGCAGCGTTTGAGAGTGACAGTAACTGAGGTTGGTTGGGGTCAGCCGTAGGCATGGGTGCAGCCGGTTCCAGTGGTTCGTCTGGTTCGTCTCGATCTTCGTTATCAACAATCAACAAAAATTGCGGCGGAGAGCATTTTTGACCGGAAAAAAAAATTCTGGACAACAAAAACATAAGCCTTCTTTGCGTCTTTGTTGCAAGACTTCTGTGGATAGCTTAGTGAATGGTAGGGGAGGTGGTTGTTTGGTGGGTGTAGGTAAAAGAGGTGGCATAGAAGTAGGGGTGGTAGTTGCTGTTTGTGTGGTGGAAGTCACAGGAAATGAGGAAGTTGTTAAGTTTGTTTTTAAATGGTACGTGAATTTGGTTGAGCTTGGTTTAGGTGCACTAGCGACTTTATCTTCAACGGCTTTTGCAAGTCCAATTGCCTCATAAAGGTAGCGGGTCTGAGTACTGCGAGTTCATTACGAATCTCGGTTTTAACCCGAGATGAAACAACTACGCAAGGCCTGTTGCGTAAGGCCAGAGACATGATTGCTAATGCGTTCGAAGTTGGCTAAGTAGGTTGCAACAGTTGTGGTTTGTTGTAGTTTGAAAAGGGCTGCTTCATGATCTTCAAAAGCGGACGGTCCGAACCTGCGTTCGATCTCCCTTTTGAACGGTGTCCATGATGGTAATGCGTCATTGTTAGCGAGGTTTTGGTACGAAGCTAAAGCGTCTCCTATAAAATAAAAGACGGCGAGCGAGACACGATCATTAATGGGTGTTCGGTAATAGGAAAAGAAGTTTTCCACTTGAAAAATCCAATCGAGTGGATTGGATTCGTCAAACAAGGCCAAGGTAATTTTTGGGGTTCGTGGTTGAGAGTGGTTTGATGATGACGAGCCGGGTGAATGAGGCGAAGTCTGCGGCCCTTTTGATTTATGTCCGGCTGAGGATTCTTAGGGTATTTTATCAGACATGGAGGTAATAAGGTTGGCTTGTACATCGAGTTTGGTGTGAAGGTTTCGGGTTTCATTGATGAGGGCTTGGAATTGGGATGCGTGGTGAGCGGCTGCAGATGTTGTGGAGTTAATAAGTTGTTGCAAAAGGTCGTTGGTAGATGGGGTGTTATCTTCGGAGTTATCGTGTCTAGGAGCCATGGTGGAGGGAAACTAAGCTAACGAAAGCACCAAATGTTATGATCCGTAGAGAGGATCAGACTCAAAGAAAACAAGAAAGGAAGGAGAGACCACTTAGGACAATTTTCTGATATTCCATTAATGAAAACAAATTACAACTTAAATAGGAAATGGGGATACATATCAACCATGCCAAAACTAGCATGTACACCATGTCATGCCCTTATTTCTTGCTATGATCTCAACTACCTTGGATCATGTCCACTACCCATAACTAATAAACAAAACAGAAAGGAATTAAACATTAACTATTGAAACAATAAAACTAATCCATCAAACGGGCTGGTTTGGTAATCTGTCTCTTGGGCCGACCACCTTGGGCTTCAGCCAGCCGATACCTGGGCTGCTCCACATCACACAGTCCTCAAACCTGCACATTTGACATCCAAAACAAACGCAGTATGTGAAACCTTTGCAGTTTGTTTTCTTGCGGCAACCACTATGTTTTCTAGTTTGGCATGTTTGTAGTTTGTACTACTTGAGGCATGTTTTGCAAACTTTGCAGGACAATTAAACACTGTTTTCAACCAAAATTACCATAATTCAGTTTTTATAACAAAATACAAAAAATGTATACGTGGGTATGCAAGGGTGTGTTCGGAATGGATGTGTGTACGTTTCTGAGATGAAGTTTGAATATAACCGGTTTGGAGGGAAAGGATATAGGGAGTTTTAGAGGGAAAGTTTTGTAAGTTAGTTATTCACAAACTAAACATACACACACATTTACAATATTACATCGGTCCCTATATATATACATTGAACGGTTGTGTCTTAAACCGTTGTGACCCTTCTAACCACAATAACTGTTTGTCAAACATGTGACATATCGGTCAACTTATTAAGTTTCTAAACTTAGGATATTGTTTCTAACATATGTACAATAGACATTAACATAGGTTAAATTAAATCAAGATTATATATTGCTAACATTCTCGCCCCTAATCTTGATTTAACTCGAACTTGTTTCTTCACTTGACGATGTGCGGGATCTTTTCTTCGGTGGGAGGTCTTGATCATCATATTCGGCATTCTTCTTCTTGTGATCAAAGTCTTCTTCCTTGACTTCTACTACCGTTTCTCTTCCTTTATACTTCAAGTGATACCATTCCATCATCTCTAGGTATCGAACATAGACTTGTCTCAAAGTCATTGCAATCTCTTCTCTTGTTGCTAGGCTTGGTAGTCCTCTCCCATATCCCATTGACATAGCAATCACTGCCCAATTGTCGTCTCTCGTCACCTTATCATAGCCACCAAATACTTGCACCTTTGTGTAGAGATCTAACAAACAAATTGGATAACCATATCCATCTCTAGGGGGCATTGGTGCCTTGTTTGATATTTTGAGGAAATCATACATAAACCATTCTATGGTTTTCTCGAATTCTAACTCGAATTTCCTCTTATATCTATCATCCGTTGTGGTGATATGGATCAAATCCATAAACACAACACAATCATTTAACTTTGTGCCGTTTGTCGGATACATAACCGGTCCCTTTTCCATGAACTCCTCGGCATCATCTCGGTTAATCGAGAATCTTTCAAAGTTTCTAAAAACTGATGCCCTTTCTTTATCTATATCGCTGAGTTCTTGATAAATACCTGATTCGAATGCCACTGTTTTGCCGGTTCTTTTATGATTTTCTGCATTCTGTCCGTGCGCCTCATCATCGCCTTTTGTATCCGGTTTCTGCACAAGGTTTTCTCTTTCGGGACACTTAACAGTAAAGTGATCATCACCATCACACAACCTACATGTGATTATCTTCCTTTTCTTTTGGATAATCGGCCTATGGATGTAGCATACATCCCCTTCAAACTCGATCTCTAGGCCCTCGGATGTTAGTTTTTCTATACTAAGAACATTTTTTCTTAAAGTGGGAACATAAAATACCGAATTGATTTTATGAATCTGATTTCCACTTGTGATGATCACAGTCCCTTTGCCTCTAAAGTACTCCTTCCTATACCCGATTGGATATGTTTCTATACCGAATGATTTGCTAAATAGGGTGAATTGATTCTTGTTTCCACACCCGTGTTCTTTGCGTGTAAGACTTGCAAACCATATGTCATCCCAACCTTTTTCATCGGTCCCCTTAACCATAAACTCCGTCTTTCCCATCTTTCTAGGGCACTCTCTTCTAAAATGAAACGGTTGCTTGCATTTGCTACAACACATCGTGGGCGGATACTCGGAAACATCTTTCTTGGACTTCACTTGCCTATTGAATTCCTCTTGGGCCCTTGACAACTTTCTTTCTTGGATCTTGGATGAAGATCCTATGTTAAACTTCAAGAATTTGATGTTGAGAGGATTCTCACAATCCTTTTCTTCTTCTGCCTTATCGGCCTTCACTGCCATCACGGCTTTTCCTTTGTGATCACCATGATCACATTCTCTTGTGGGAACTAACGGCCATCCGTCTTCTCTTCCCATACAATCAACATCTTCGGATTCTCGAATATCAAATATACCACAGGTCTTGGATCTTTGCTCTGATGCCATGTTCGGAATGGATGTGTGTACGTTTCTGAGATGAAGTTTGAATATAACCGGTTTGGAGGGAAAGGATATAGGGAGTTTTAGAGGGAAAGTTTTGTAAGTTAGTTATTCACAAACTAAACATACACACACATTTACAATATTACATCGGTCCCTATATATATACATTGAACGGTTGTGTCTTAAACCGTTGTGACCCTTCTAACTACAATAACCGTTTGTCAAACATGTGACATATCGGTCAACTTATTAAGTTTCTAAACTTAGGATATTGTTTCTAACATATGTACAATAGACATTAACATAGGTTAAATTAAATCAAGATTATATATTGCTAACAGGGTGTTTGTTCATGCCCTGCAGCCTTGTTTGCAATGGCAAGTAGCATGGATTCTACCGTCATCATTGACTCTCATGATGCCCACGGAACCTCCAAGCCTGTTGTTTGTGCAATCACACGCTATGCTTTTAATTTTTAAAAATAGAGAGAGCACTTAAAACATGGGAAAGAGTGGTCACTTCAACTGCTTAATTTTCATATAAAAATAGGACCCACTATATAAATAACGTTGATGGTACACAATCAATAAGCCAAACTGTATGCCACAACTTGACTGGCTTCTTCAAATAGTTAATTGCTAATTGATATCCCCAAATGAGCAGGTTGATTATGGATCCTAACAAATCAAGTAACTAAATTTAACACAGGGCAAAAACAAAGTCTCACACTTGCATACAATTTAGTCCCTGATGAAAATTGGGCATAACCGGCCACCATTCTTAGAAAATTGTATGGTTTTCGACCCCCAAAACAAGTGATTTCCGACCCTCCGGTGACTTCCGACCCCTGAAGTCTCGGGTCAAGCTTCGCCACTGGTTGTGAGTTCCCAGTCCTATGAATACACCTGTTATGGGACGATCATTGTAATGAGGTTTTGTTCCTTTCGAGTTGATGAAAGTTTTCTGATTGAGTTATGATCTAAAAACCTGTGTTTTATTTGTTTGTATTAGGCGGAGACGGTTCATAGTTATTAAGTTTTAAAAAGAATTACATTGTTATATTTTGGATTTGGTAAATTAAGTTCGAAAAATTATACATTGTATAAATTGTCTTTAGGTTGGATTGACATTAATTTTTTTTTTGTTAAAGTTTTAGTAAATGACTGAAATACCCTTATTATATGTAAATAGCGCATATGGGAAAACGAAGAAGACTAGTCCAGTTAGGGACTGATAATTGGCTAAGGAGTGTAATAAGGTGTTGCCCCTCAAGTTGTACGGATTCTAGTCTTGTGGGGGAGACTAGTTTAAAAGAAATAAAAATGGTTAGAATACATCGCCCTTCACCAATGAACCAACCTGCAACCCAACCCCTTTTTTTAATTATAACTGATCAAATCTGTAGCAATGCATCACTAAAATTTCTTGGACGCTCGAATAGATCGTTCTTTAATGGGTGCCGTTGGAAACATTTTGCAATGGCAGTGACGATGTCTTTGGGACTTCTAGTGGTCGAATGGAAATGAATTCAAACGAGGTGTAGGTCATGAATCGGGTTGGTTTCATGTTGGTTTGTATCCATGTTGGCGTTGTCAGGATTTTAATGGTCGCCAACTAGTTGATCCCCGACTAGTTGTATATGGCAAAATGATGGAAACATGGCAGGGAAGATCTAAGGACCATCTTGTTGACATTTGAACAACCATTGGGTAACCAAAAATAAGTAATTTCTTTCTAATTTTTAACATAAAATCCTATGGTATTTTCTTAGGCGACCATTTTAAATGAAAAAAAATGAAAACGAAATGTATAGTTGTTGTAAGTGCATGATGTCCCTAGGCTAGTATATATGTTGATTGGACGTGTTACGGGGTGTTTGGAGATGTTGATACGCGTTTCGGGACGTTTGGGACACTTCAAGCGAGTACGGTGTGGCTTTAGGCATTTACGGCCTATACCACATTAGCTTTAGGCATTTACAGCCTATACCACATCAGTCTTGATGTGTGATAGCCCTACTCGCATGAAGATACTAGTGAGATAGGCCCTACTCGCTAGTTGTTGATGGTTGATAGCTTCCTACTCGCCTAAAGGGGTCTGTACGAGTATGGGAGGTATAAATAGTCCCAATCATTGCCCTAATCATTAGTTCTTGCCTCACACACTCTCCAAACACCCTCCCATGGTCTGTAAGGTCTGATTTGATCTCTGTAAACACTCGAGCTCTGTTTTAGTGATTAATCTATAATCTTTTGACCCGTGTGTGTGTTGTAATTACTCGTTTATCATTGTTTCATCTGTGTTTTTGTTATTGAGACATATTCAAGGGATTCCGCACCTTGAATATAGCCCTTGTGATTGTCGGGTGACACGTTAGTCGATCCTACAAGTGTACGCTCCAGTTGCGCGCCTTGAAGCTATCCGGATGTTCTTAGCTTACGCTTCGTACAAACGGTTTAAGGTGTATCAAATGGACGTGAAAAGTGCTTTTCTGTATGGTGTCGTGAAGGAAGAGGTGTATGTTGCTCAGCCACCGGGTTTTGAGGATCCGCTTCATCGCGAAAAAGTCTACAAATTAAACAAAGCGTTGTACAGACTCCATCAGGCACCGCGTGAGTGGTACCAAATGCTTAGCAACTATCTGATATCCAACAGGTTCAAACGTGGACTCGTGGACTGCACCTTATTCACCAAGGAAAAGGGTGGTGATCGTCTTCTGGTACAGGTTTATGTTGATGATATTATTTTTGGGTCTACTAATGATGTCATGTGCAGGGAATTCGAAAAGCTTATGCAGGATAAATTTGAGATGAGCTCGATGGGGGAGATGCAATTCTTCCTCGGTCTACAAGTAGAACAACAAGAGTCGGGGATCTTCATCCACCAGACAAAATACGTTGCTGACATCTTGAGCCGGTTCCAGATGGAAGACTCTACTCTAGTAGGCACTCCGATTCAGACCAATCACGGGATTGGGCCTGACGAGAAAGGACAAACCGTTGATCCTTTTCTCTATCGAGCTATGATAGGCTCACTCATGTACCTCACTGCATCAAGACCTGATATAATGTTCGCGACATGCTTACTATCAAGATACCAGTCAAGGCCGAAACAGTCCCACCTGGTTGCTGTGAAGAGGATCTTACGTTATCTAAAGGGTTGTCCGACCAAAGGTCTTTGGTACCCTAATGACGATAAGTTTGACCTCATCGCATTTAGTGATGCTGACTATGGCGGATGCAAGACAGACCTAAAATCCACATCGGCTGGATGCCAGTTTTTGGGACCAAGACTAGTCTCGTGGCAGTGCAAGAAACAAGCCTCAGTCGCCTTATCCACCTGCGAGTCGGAATATGTAGCAGCATCGAGCTGCTGCTCCCAGGTTCTTTGGATACAGCAACAAATGAGAGACTACGGTTTGAAATTTCTTAATACTCCCATTCACTGTGATAATGAGTCCGCTATAGCTCTTGCTAAAGACTCAGTTAACCATTCCAAGGCGAAACATATCTTGGTTAAGTATCATTTCATACGCGATTGCTATGAAAAGAAACTTATCGATATGGTAAAAATCCACACAGACTACCAACGTGCCGATTTATTCACCAAAGCTTTTGACGGTCCTCGTTTTGAGTACTTGTTAATCTTAAACGGCATTAAAGTTAAGCAGGATTAGATCCTCATCGGTAATCGTTTTTGTAAATATTTTTCTTTCAAAAATCAGAAAAATCCAAAAAATATTGTCCTTTCGCAAATTTTTAGATTTTTAGGGGGCGAAAATTTCAGAAAAATACAAAAACATTCAGAAAATGCAAGAAATTCAAAAAAAAAAAAAAAAGAGAAAATCCCAAAATCAAAATTTTTTTTTTTTTTGAAAAATGCAAAAATGAGTTTCTTTGGTGAAAATGGGAAGATGATATTAACCAATCAGTCGGACTGTCTGGACCCTTATCATCTTAAAAATATTGGAACTGATAGGTAGCCTCTACAATGATGTGTCGGTAGGCTCAAAATCATTTCCAAGTTCGGCACGGTGATATAAACCTAAATCATCTGAATCATGTGTGGATCAACGTGCGTTGGCATATGGTCTTGGTACCGAAATCTCGTTTGATAGCATGCCAAAATCCGAGGTTTCATGGTCTTTAAGAGGTTGGTACATCCGGGGTGAACTGGACGTCTCTCAGAATAAATAGGAGTGGCACACGTGTCGTACGTTGGGGTCGCAGCCTACGACTGAGACACCCCTATGTCATTTCCTGAAAAAAAAACAAAAACAAAAAAAAAATAGAATAAATTCTGATCAGGAGACGTCCGGGAATCCTAAAAGAGCAAAAAGATTCATATATGCCAAAACCCTATTCTCAATGAGAATTCGCTCTAAGGTATCAAATCATATACCTAAAGCATCGTACCGTGAAAAATCAAATATACGGTATTTGACTTGAACCCTGGTTTGGATCTCACTGGTCTCTCTGTTGTAGCGTTTCTGCAGACCTGATCACCACTGAGTCCACTCCTTGTAAAATACGGATGACAACAGCTTACTCACCGGTTACGAGGAAGCTTTGTGCATGACTTGATACGGGAATGTGTCGCGTGGCGGGGAACACCTTGTATCTCAGCCTTAATATTACCTTAAACGTATCTAAAGTGCCTAGCGATAAAACTTGATTTTGAGTTTAGATGGACAACAATATCGGCAGTTGTTGTAGGATGCTTATTGGTAATTTAAGCGAAAACTGAAAATATAAAGGTTCTAGTGATGTCCGTACACTGATATGATTCCCTAACCGTTGAAACTCGCAAAAATATGATAGTGTACAGTTAGTTGATCTCCCGTTTTGTTTTATTTATGCTTAGTTTAGCTTAATTAATCATTCTTGATTGCCGATGATGGAATCCTAATCCATTGTAATCTTACTTCTTCAAGAATAAATCGCCGAAAAATAAAAAGGACAACTAATTGGAAACTTGTGTTTTTGCCGGGTCAAAACCGTATGTTTTATCAAGTACAAGGGTCGAAAATGAAAGTTTTTTTTAAAAGTCATGAGTCGTCATCAGTGTCGTGTGTCAAAACGGGGTGAAAACGCATATTTTGAACCTAAACGGGTCAAAATTGTGACAAATGGTGCTGCAGGGGCATTTTGGTAAATTGTGTGAAAGTTTTAAGCATTTAGAGGCCTACTCGCATGATGTTTAAGCGAGTAGCCTCTACTCGTGTATATGTCCAAGCGATTAGGATACAAGGCCTCTTTTAACTTCTAACTTCTACTCGCTTGAGCTTATAACTCCTACTCGTGTACATGTTTAAGCGAGTAGAAATACTCGCGTGACTTACAAAGCGATTAGAACATCTCTTTTCCCATACTCGCTTATGTTTACACGAGTAGGACAAGGGTATACAAGCAGACACTTAGAAACTTTTTACTCATTATTTCAAACATCTCTTTACTGTTACTTCGTTCCCTCTATACCCGATTGAAACCAAATCGCTGCCCTTGATTATTGTGTTTGTGAATCTTATCCCTTATCATACAGGTAACAATTCCTCATAATGTCAGATCCTAACAACATGTTCTTGAGGGTTAAATCAGTGTTTTTTGGGCGAAACCCTATGTCGTCTTGTTCTTGATCATTGGGCATTAAAATGTGTTTATTGATGTTGTTTCTTGATGGGGGTTTGTTAATCGGCCCCCCTAGGATGTTTTTCAACCAACATCTCAACCTAAATCATTCCAGATTCAAAAGCCCCAATTTTAAACCATTATGAACCCTAGTTTTTAAATGTCCAATTAACCCTCGTTTTTGATCTGAAAATGTAATAATTCATAGGGGTTTTGATGTTGGGTTGTATTAGACCTCAATAGGATGAATTCCGGACTCGAAACAATACGCTACAAGTTTTCGACAATTTTGGTGCATAAAAACACTGTTCATGGGAGTAGAATTATACTCGCATGAACAAGAAGCGAATAGGCTGTTTTTGAGTTTGTAATCGCGTCTTTTATACGCGAATGGGCATGTAATCGTGTATACAGTACACGATTGTATCACTACTCGCGTATAGGTTTGTGTACTCGCGTATAATGGTCAGTTCTTGGCCTACTCGCGTGTATTCTGACCTACTCGCATGTACTCTATCCTACTCGCGTATAAAATGGCTTATTCGCTTATTTAGCAAGCGATTACAATTCTGTAATCGCGTATAACTTTCTGTTGACCAACAATTGTCAAGTTTTGTCCGTTTTTGTCCGTTTTAGTCCGTTTATGCTTGTTTATGAATATATGATCAATGTATGATACTTTTTACGCGTTTTGGTGTACAAGATGGAGAATTGGAAGACATCGCCAAAGCACAACTGTTGTGCTTTTCTCGGACCGATTACTTTGGATAAAGGCAAAGTCTTTCAAGGCATCATCGACTTCTTAAAACGATCGAGAATACACTATGCGATATCCAAGCAGCACGCTGCTTACAAGGATATCTTGCTGGAATTCTATCGTAACGCCAAGGTTGATCCCAAGGCTGATCCGATCGTGATTACTAGTTCGGTTCAAGGAAAAGATGTAATTGTCACCGAACAGATAATTCGAGAAGTGCTACAGTTTGGAGATTCAGATGCTGATCCTATAGTGTTTGACGCTATTCTGATACGTGGCGGCTTTCTTAGGATGAAGTATTTGGGTAAAGTCGACAAACAGACGATGCTGAAGAAAGGATTACTTCCGCCGGAGTTTAAATATCTTACTCATGTGGTCTTGAAGTGCCTTGGTCCGAGAAAAGGCGCTTTTGATGCGATAAGAGATACATTGGCCTCTGCGATTGTCGCTCTGACACTCAACAAGCCATTTAACTTCTCCAAGATGATTCTGCACCACTTAAAGGAGATCATTTTATTGCCGCCGACAAAGAAGACCTTCATTGTCTATCACCGGTTCTTACAGTTGATCATCGATAATCAAGTACCTGATTTGGTGAAGCATCCTGCTGAATATATAGGGACTGATGATATTACTGAGGTAGAAATGAACAGGATGAGAAGTTACAAAGGGCGACCGAAGTCTGAATATCCTCCGAATAGACGACTATATAGGCACTTGAAGCGAGAAGACTATGCGTCACCACCAGGCAACAGGTGGAGACACGAAGACAGTGATTCAGAGGATGACTTTCGTATCCACAGGTTAGTGTTTAAAGAGGGGGACAATATTGGGCGTAAAACAGATGAGTTGGGAGAAAACGCCCCAGGCAGGATTTCTGACACGGCTGAAGGTGATGATGAGGAGTTTGATCCGAATGTTATGGATTTCTCTGAACATTCGGGAGCTGCACAAGAACCTGATACCTCTCAGTCTGATAGAGGTAAGGCACATGTTGATGAAGACGCACCTGTTGACATAACTGATGCAGATGACGACTCTGAAGCTACAGAAGATGACTCACCCGATGTACTTTCTCTAGAAGAGGATAGAGCTCTCACAGCCGAGGCGAGAGACCTTCCAAGAGATCCCACTTTCACTCCAGGTAGTGGTGATCTTATTGCAGATATCGATGCAGAGCTTGCCTCTTCACCTCCTGCAAAGAGACAAAAGACAACTGCCAAGAAGGACAGGGTACGAGGTAAGAAGACGATGTCTGTTAAACCTCAAGCGGTGAAAACCCCAAGAAATAGACGATTCACCCTTCCTGAAGCTTTTGGGGATCCAATCACTCAATCCTCTCAAGCGGCAGCAGCAACAGCTACAACAACAGCAGCTACAACAACAGCAACAACAACAGCAGCAATGACATCTTCGGCTCCTATTTCAGTTAGCGCAGCGATGCCTGCCAGTGTCACTATGTCAATGCCTGCTTCGGTAATCTTCACTGAGCCAGTCTTAGTTACCGAGGCAGCGACAAGCTCGCAGATTGTTCCTAATACTATTGGTGACAGGATCCGAAGTATAAGACAGAAAGTTCGACCCACAGCTTCCGGGTCATCCGATCAGACCTCTTCGTCTGCTTCTGCTACAAATGAACAACTTCAAAGAAAAATTAGCGAGCTAACTGCCATAGTAGCTGCGCAAGCACGTGATATAGCAGAATTGCGAACGAAGAATGCAAGCATAGAAGAAAATGAGAACGCAATGCTTGAGCTGATCGAAGAATCTATCCAGTCTAACACAGAGTTGAGAACGACGGTAGATGCGCTCACATTATCTAACCAGCAGGTCATAGAGTCGAATAAGCTGATGATGGAATCTCATCAGCAGCTGATACAGTCGAACCAAAGTACTTTGGAGAGACTTGCTGGTGTAGAGGCCTCAAATAGCGAACTTCGCCTGATCAATGTGAACAATGAGCGAAGGATCACGAAGACTGAAAAAGAAAATGCCGAGCTGAGGGCTAGGATAAATGAGTTGAATGGAACTCAACCTAGACTCACTGGTGGTCCTAGTTCAGAGGCTGGTGATGATGATGATGAAGATAATGATGATGAGGACGATGATGATGAGGATGACGATGATGATGATGAATCAGATGGTGATGATGATGTTGAAAAGGGTGGTGGTGGTGATCCTGGAGCCACAGGTGGTGGCAGATCATCAACTGGATCTGGAGCTCAGCGAACAAAGAAGAGTCACGACAAATCAGGCAAGGATCCTGTAGCAGGTTTTCTGCTCAGGGGGAGTCTGATCAAAGAAAGAGCAAGATTCAGCAACTCAAAGACAGACTGAAGCGAGCTATAGTTCCTGTGGAAAATGTCGAGCCTCTAAACAGTTATTTCGACTATGATGATGATGGCAACCTGTACGTGCCCCCTGTGTCCTCTGATTATGATCTGGAAGAAGGTGAAATACCTCCTGAGGTTACACCTGAGGACCTGGAAAAGATTTTTGGCTTGGCACCTGGAGAATCTTCCAGTGCTGGCCACTTTGCTCCCGAATTGCATCCAGACAATCATGAAGTGGAGATGGAAGATGGAACCAATATCACTACACCCGAGTATGTGGTTGATGAGTCGAGCAGCTGGATACCTAAGATCTCTGAGGAGATGCTTAATCAGTCTGAAGAAAAGCTAAAGTCTGATCCTACACCTGTCCCAGACAAAGTGAAAGAACGACATGACAAGATCAGACAAAAGTATCCTGAGTGGTTTCCATCTGGAGGCGAGTCTGAGAAGAAAAAGGAACCTGTACATGCTTCAATATTCAAGAAACAGTTGGTAAAGATGTCAGGAAGCGTGATCAGCTGGGCTTACATAAAGCATGCTAAGATGTTGGGAGTAAAGTGGCAGGATGGTCTTCTCTACTTTCAACCGTACACAAAAGTCCTCAGTCTGCCCTTCTAACATATACGTGATTTGGTTAGATTGCAGCCTCCTTTGTATCATGAGTCTCGCTATGAACTTCAAGGGTTCTACAACATTATGAGAAGAGAAAGTGTTGAGGGATGGGACCAGTTCCAACCACAGTACCCAAAATCCGTTGTGACAAACAAGATTCATCCCATCACAAAGAATCCTATTTGGAAGCACATCATCAAACCACCCGAAACCGCGTCGAAGATTCCATTAGTTCCGATTGAGCAAGACTTCTCTTCTAAATTGTATTACTGGCATTATGACGCAGAGACAACAGAAGCCGTAATAGTCTTGAGCAACTCGCCAAAACCGTGCAGGAAGATTAGAATATGGGATCCAATGTGGCTGATTAACTGCTCGGAGAAAGACGTGGAGACATTGTTCTTATATCCAATACAACATCTGAAGGCCGAAGCCGATCAAGCATTGAAATTTCAACGGGTGATTCGTTTCTGTCACGCCAACAAAGTTCATGCGGGATGCGACTGGTCAAGACTTTCCAGGATCGAGACAATGTCGATTTGATGAAGACTGAAGATGGTGCATGTTTTGTTTATGTTATGTTTGCTGTGTATGTTTTCAATTTTGAGTCTGTAAAGTTGCTAGTAGTTGCTATAAACGATGTCTTATGTAATTTTTGTACGTATACTAGCCTGGTCCAAGGGGGAGTCTGTAAGTGCATGATGTCCCTAGGCTAGTATATATGTTGATTAGACGTGTTACGGGGTGTTTGGAGATGTTGATACGCGTTTCGGGACGTTTGGGACACTTCAAGCGAGTACGGTGTGGCTTTAGGCATTTACGGCCTATACCACATTAGCTTTAGGCATTTACAGCCTATACCACATCAGTCTTGATGTGTGATAGCCCTACTCGCATGAAGATACTAGTGAGATAGGCCCTACTCGCTAGTTGTTGATGGTTGATAGCTTCCTACTCGCCTAAAGGGGTCTATACGAGTATGGGAGGTATAAATAGTCCCAATCATTGCCCTAATCATTAGTTCTTGCCTCACACACTCTCCAAACACCCTCCCATGGTCTGTAAGGTCTGATTTGATCTCTGTAAACACTCGAGCTCTGTTTTAGTGATTAATCTATAATCTTTTGACCCGTGTGTGTGTTGTAATTACTCGTTTATCATTGTTTCATCTGTGTTTCTGTTATTGAGACATATTCAAGGGATTCCGCACCTTGAATATAGCCCTCGTGATTGTCGGGTGACACGTTAGTCGATCCTACAGTTGTTTAAGAAGGGCTAACGGAGTAACAGACCCCTCTCCACATCGATCAAGAACTTCTCCTCAACGACCCTCTCTTCCGTCTCTCTCCACCGGACTCTGACTTTTCAATACACATTTCTTTCGCAATACAAAAATAAAAAACACTAATTGTGTATTCCATATCTTTAAGAAGATAAAGCCTGAACAAATAAGAGACTGATGCCTAGTTAATTATTGGGTGCATTTGCATAGTAGTCAATACACTCTTGGCATCCACAGTCTTCAAATCTGCACATCTGACATCCAAAACAAACGCAGTATGTGCAACCTTTGCAGTTTGTTTTCTTGGGGCATCCGCTATGTCGTCGTGAGCTTCTCTCCTCAAGATCCTGACACGTCCACCTTAAAAAAACAAAAAACATTTAAAACTGGTCAGTTGTATGTGATTATGAATCCTTAAAAATATTGGTAATTAAATTGAAGTTTTTAGATAGGTGGATCAACTTACCTGCCGGGGATCATGTCATGGCAGGTCCGATTTCCCCTAGCAGCAGCATCATGAAAGAACTTGCATGCATCCCTTGATCGACGCTCAAAGCGACGAACCTTGTTGCATGCACTACAGCGCAGAAACTCATCGCGGTGGGAGACTTGATTGTGTGGTCTCACGTATTCATCTCCTTTGTAATGTCTCAAAAGACATGTTTCACCCAGCTTTACCTTCTCTCCGTTGCAATTTAGAACCCAAACTTTTGACCTCCAGTTTGGTACGTTTGTACTACTCGAGGCGTGTTTTGCGAACCTTGCAGGGCTACTAAACACTGTTTTCAAGCAAAAGTACCATAATTAAGTTTTTATGACAAAATATATATATCTTACAAAAAAAAAAAAAAAAAAAAGTGGGTGTGTAAGGGAGTTTCATCATGCCTCGATTGCATTGCAGGTTGCAATGG
Source organism: Ambrosia x helenae (assembly GCA_030844895.1). NCBI lineage: Eukaryota > Viridiplantae > Streptophyta > Magnoliopsida > Asterales > Asteraceae > Ambrosia > Ambrosia x helenae. The sequence continues at coordinate 4,344,823 of CM061233.1, read as the reverse complement.
CAAGTGGCAGAGATGGTGCCATCATCAGCAATTCTCAAGATTCCCACAGAGTCTCCAAGCCTGTTGTTTGTGCAACCGCACACTATTTCGATGTAATGTGGTGCTCTCACTATGATTTGCCCAACAAAGGCACTCAATTCCTCATTGGAAAAAATAGTCTCATTTCCTGTTGTTTGTACAACCAAACAAAATTCAGTTATAAGTTAAAAAACATTACAGGTTTGATCGGATAGAAATATAAGAAAGTAATTGGGGAAAACAATTTCTTTATCAGCTAGGAAAAAATGTACTCAAAGAAACTTATAATTTCATTTAAAAGGAAAACAACCATTCAGTTATATATCCAATTCATAGTAATATGATCAAGTAATTGAAGTATACATATAAGCATAACCTACAGGGAAAAATGTCCATGAAAAATATTAATGACTATTGAAAATCGATTAAGAAATTTAAATAATGCATCTGATATGATAGTTACAAATATTAATGACTATTAAAGGATGAAAATCGATCAAAATCTGCAATAAAGTAATCTAACCGCTTTGGAGGAAATAATCTACATACCTAAATATTATCGAAATACATTTCAAAATTGAAAAGACTATTTTGTGACGACAGACAGGCGGTGATCTTTATCATCTTTGTTACCGCATCATAAACTGCTTTTGCCTAGATTAATTCAAAGCGCGTGTTGATCCGTGATAAACTAACTCTGATTGTTGAAAGATAATTTCTAAATATTAATGGAAATCAAGTGAAATGATGCGATTTGCGCCTACTATTGTTTACTACTTGGATCGGGGAAAATTCCTTCCACATGCACACTGATTCATATATGTAATATGTCACAAAAGAGTTGAATTTCTAGTAAATAATCCATCAATCATAAGACCAAATATCAATTTAACACTCACAAGCATTAGTCCAAAGTAGATATAGACAAATGATTGAAATTTAGAGATTTGATTGTAAGAACACCAATGGAATCAAAGCATAAATAACAAATTAAGCAAACTTAGTTCATGTGAAATCAAAATCAAGGCACCTAATTAAATCATAATAATTAGTCACAAGTAGATCCAATAAGTTGATTGAGAATTCAAAGCGATCTTAAAAGCACCGACTGATTTTGAAGCATATATAGCAATTCAAGCAACTTAAATAAATCTTAAAATCAAAATTGGGCACATATAGCCCAAGCATTAACTTCAATTTGCTAAATCAAAACTTAAAATCAAACACGGTCTGTAACAATGGACGAATTTCTAAAAAACATGAAGAAAATATTTATTTACCCTGCGCCATGTATTGTAATGCGAGTACCCTGCACTTGTGTTCGGAGAGTCTTTGGCTTATGATTAACACCCAAATCTCACCCTTCGGAATTTATAAGAAAATGATAAAGGCTAAAGTTACGGACACGTTACGTTCACCTCTCTTAGGTGACACTTGTAATGATTATTTTTGCCAAATCAGCTCACGATACGATGTCGTTTCAAGATAGTGTTGTTTCATGTGAGTGTTGTGTCAAGTGTCATGAAAATTGTGATACCAAAATATTCTTTATTCAAAAACTATCATAATTTAAATTTAGGTATCCAACAAACTAACTTCAATTTTAAGTTACTATTATATTATCAGGGTTTCTTTGTATATAGTCCATGGGTACGAGATAGGCTTTTCTAGGGTTTCTTATTTGAATATATTGAGTGCCCCTCTCCATTGTAATTCATTAAGCTGGAATTCAGTTTTCTTTACATGGTATTAGAGCAGAGGCTCTCGATGCAGATGTCACTTCAGAAACTGAATCCTGCCATTCCTATCATGTTCATGGTCTAATCTTGTTCCGGTTTCCTACCCTTGTTCTAGCTCCAATTTATTTCTCATGTCCCTCTTCTAACCCTAGCTCTGTTGTCGTCGTTGTTCACAATTCCAATCAGGGTATACTAGTTTCTTGTTCACAAATACTTTGGAAAATCTTTTTTGCAATAAACTATTGGATCTCACCAATGCCGATATCACCCTCAAAGACCCTCGATTAAAGTTCTCAACAAGTTTGCTATCGTAACGCCTCGACCACGCCACCATCGTTGCTGCTACACGTTGGGGCATGAGGGTGAATGGCTCATTAGTTTCCCACCGGATTTCTTCTATTGTCGACATTCCACTCAAGAATCGCCCATGCCATTAGTGTCGCCGAAATAGCACTTTCCATCACCATTTCGCTCCAGCTTCAATCGTCTAAGTTTTCTAAATGTCCAAAGCGCTACTTCCAGCTCCCCATTACAAACACTAACCTAGTTTTAAAGTGTTAATTATTCATTCAATTATATTAGTTAGATCTTTGTATACAACCCATGGACTCAAGAAAGGCTATTCTAGGATTTCTATCTTATATATATTGAGGGTTCCCCTCTGTTGTAATTTGGAGCTAGAACTGAAATGAGTCAAAGGAATTTAATTTCTAATTGGATTTGAAATAAAATTTACAAAGAAATTTGCAATTGAATAAATTTAAATTTGTGACAATTGTGGAGGACAAAATTATCATGTTGTACCATGTAACAGTATAATGTAAGTTGAAATATGGCAATGCAGTATTAGGAGTAGCTCCATAAGACATGGTAGTTGTTGTGTGGGTTAGGGTGGTTCTAGAGATGGTGGTGGAGGTGTCCAAGGCAACAAAGACAACAATGGGGGTGGTGGTCATGGTGCGGAGGCAAGGGTGATTCATATTCATTAGGTTGGGCTCATTCACTATTTGAAAGAAATGTTGAATTCCTTTACGTGGGTAGTTTTTAGAAAATCCATCCCGATTCCAAATCCCTCCGATGTCAACCAAACATATTATTCCATAAATTTCAAATTCAACTTCTAGTGAATCAATAATAAAAATATTTATACACATCATGTACGAGAGGCACTCAAAATAAATCAAAATTATAAAAATATTTATACACATCAATACTCTACTTGTAAATCAATAATATATAGAAAAACATGATTATAAAACTCACTTAAAACACTTGAAAAAATATAATCAAAACATACATTAAAGACGAATCACACTTTAAACATTTTAAAAAATCTTAAAAAAAATAGTCTCTGATCACTAGTCAGTATATGAAAGTCTAAAACAGCCCCTACATCATTGAAACTCATCCACGGAATGAAGAGCAAATAATAACGATTGAATAACATACATTATTTAAACTGATCGACTACTTGAAGAAGGCTGAAAGATCGAAGGACAGAAAATTATGAAGAATCAATGGACATGTTTAAAGAATCAATGGAGAATAGTCAGGAAGCGGCTGATTAAATCGATGGATAAAGGAACCTTGCAATGTTCTTTTTTATGGTTTAGAGCCCAACAGTAAGATTAGTAAAGGCTGTTGAGCCAAATTAGACCCAATTCTGGCCAAATTTAGACTATTGGGCGCCTCATATGCTTAGCACCTCAGGCTTAAAGCAGAGCCTCGCTTCACTTCATGTAGAATGGTTCCTCAGAGAAAAAACAAAACACCTTTTTTTCCAAAAGCCTCGGGCATCTTATGCCTTAGGAGCGCCTCAAGCGCGCTTTTTTAAACCAAGATTCCGGCAAATTCAAACGAAACCAAATACCCCCTAAGATTAGCATCATAAGACCACAACATTTATGTTTTGTAAATGAGCAAAACACCGCAACTCTTGTTGTGGATTCTTATTACCAAATAAATAAGATAGGACCTGATAACAAAGTACTCAAGTACTTGTAAGTGAAGCAAAGAATGTTAGTCCTAATTTCACATTGTGTAGATTTGATAACAAAAACTAATACTATACATATAGCTAAATCTAGCCAATAGCTTTGCTATGGTGAGATTTACTACGTACGATTATTGTTATATAGGTAAATCTATATGTTGACTGTTGACTAGTGTATAGTACTTGTAAAAGAATAAGGTTGTAAACTTTGAGCATGTATATATAATCAACATCGAATTTTCCCAATGTGCCTTCTCAACATAGAAAATAGTACCCTCCGCGTAGACTATTTTATTTAGTTTTATACTTGATAGAACATGTGCCTGACGCCCTGACTTAGTTTTATGAAGCGCGAGGTAGGTCCCTGGATCCTGGAGCGAGAGGTGCAAAATTTAGATATAAATCACCTTAATGTACAACCTAAAAAGTTGTATGTACAGTCCCCGATGCACAAAATCTGCGCAAGTTCACATGTACTAAAGGTGCTCTCAATGCGCATGCCTCTCAACTCAGTTAGTCAGCAGCGACAAACGTCCCTTTCCCACACCTAGCATGCCTTGTGCAGTTGTACTTGTTAAAAGTAAGGTGTTAAAAAAGGCTTTGTTATATGTATTTTATACTCCATATACATTAATTGTATAATAATATGTACACACAATAAGAATAGCTATGAAAAAGATTAAGTGTGAGGATTAACATCATAAGCCATATACGATAAACCCTGTATAGAGTTCAAAATCAATAAAAGTGAACACTTTTAGCATGCCACTTCATGTTTAAAGTGAACATTGTTAGAATATGAAGAGAGCCAGAGTCAAGTCAACATCTATTTCTTTTTTCCTTCTTTACAGCTAGCATTTACTCAAGTTGACCATTAGTCAATTAGGACCGTTGGTCCCTAAATCAAAGGAGAGTGATTGTCTTTATTTCCATGTATGGTCCTATGGACACCTCTATATTTATTTTCATGTTTTGTCTTTGTAACATACTAGAAACAGATTCTTCAAAGTAATAATACAAACAATATTCAAGCTATCTCTTGATCTCATTTATAATATGGTATCAGAGCAGAGTTCATGGTCTTAGAATCAACCTGCTCTTTCAATCTCATATCTTACCCGTTTGTTTCAAGCTTTCAGATTTCATAAAACCCCATGTTTGAAGATAGTTCAGAAACCAACAGTAGCAATGATCTTGCATTGCAAATTATCAATCTTCTTAGAAACAGCCTCAACAATCAAAATCAAAATCAAACCCAAGCACAAACCCAAAAACAAAATATCTCGGATCAAACAAAACCGAGGTGCAGCCATTGTGGTATGTTTAAACGTAAAAAAGATCAATTTTTCAAACTCGTCGGCTTCCCCGAATGGTGGAACGACGGTCACAAAAAAGGACAAAAGAAAGGGGGAAAGCGGTTGCCATCGTCGGCAAGTCTGAAGCTACCGGTAGCGGCGGAGACAGGCGTGAAATCGGTGAAAGAAGAGGCGAATTTGGTGGCGTGGTTCCAAGCAAAGATGGTGGCGCCGATCATGTTGAAGGTGGCGACATCAGAGGTAAAGGGGTTGAGAAACTATTCTCAAACCCCTGTGTTTTAAATCCAAGATTTTTTAATTCCCATGTTTTAAAATTGTTAAATAATGCACCTCAAACATCTAGAATTTATGATAATGTCCCTACAACCAAACACACAAAACCTTGTGATAAAGGGCTATTTTATAAACGACAAAAAGAAGAGAGAGATGCAACTAAACAAATAAAAGGTTGGAATAAAGGTATCTTTTATAAACCAAAGAAAACCAAACGAAAAAAGGGGTTTTGTTTAAATAAAAAATCATATTTTAAAATTAAAAAAATTAAGAATCTTGGACAAGCTAATGTGGCCCAAATGTATAATAATTTAGATCAATCTTGGATATTTGATTGTGGTGCGACTGACACCATGACATTTGATCCAAACGATATTGTCTCAAAAAACAAACCGCAGATCAATCATATAAAAACTGCCAACGGGGAGGCTATGCCCGTTAAAGGGGGAGGGACTGTTGAAATAACTCCAAATCTTAAGCTCTCAAATTGTCTTTATGTACCATCTTTGTCACATAAATTATTGTCCATTAGCCATGTGACAAAGGAATTAAATTGCACTGTCTTAATGCACCCTTCCATAGGTTATTTACATATTTTATTTCCCAAGTTATTTCCTTCCAATAAATCTTTAAATTGTGAAACTTGTGTTTTAAATAAAAGCCATAGGCATACCTATAAATTAAATAACACAAGAGTTGGCATACCCTTCTCTCTTATTCATTCTGATATTTGGGGACCCGCAGAAATTAATGGGGGGCAAAACTTTTGTTTTTTCGTGCTTTTTATTGATGATTGTACTCGTATGACATGGTGTTATTTTTTAAAACACAAATCTGAAGTTTTTGATAAATTTACTATGTTTTATACAATGATACAAACTCAATTTAAAACCAATATTCAAATCCTCTGATCCGACAATGGCGGAGAATATGTAAATGAATCTATGAAACAATTTTGTCAAAATAAAGGAATTATTCACCAAACAACTTGCCCACACACTCCTGAACAAAACGGCACCGTTGAACGAAAAAATCGAATCCTTTTCGAAATAACTCGAGCCTTTCTTATTGAATCTCGAGTCCCTAAATCTTTTTGGCCTGAAGCTGTTGCTACTGCCACGTATTTAATCAATAGGCTTCCAACCAAGGCGCTCAACCTTAAGACTCCTCTTCAAGCTCTTTCCGATTTTACCAAACTCCCCCCTCCACTCACATTAGAACCTCGGGTATTTGGATGCTCTGTCTTTGTCCACATACCCAAAACTGATCGTGGGAAACTAGGTCCATGTGCCGAAAAATGCGTATTTGTGGGCTATGGTATCGAAAAAAAGGGATACCGGTGCTATAACCCCAAAACACGACATATGTACACTACACTTGACTGTAACTTTCTTGAAACTCAATTCTTCTATACCTCCCAACACGGTAGTGAGGGGGAGAAAGAGTATGCCAACACACTGAGTTGGTTGAACTGGTTTCCATCTTCACTAGAAATTAATCATAATACCCAAGATGAGTCACATGCTTCCACACAACCCGGTGAACCAGCCATCATTGCCACCAACCACGATCCTCCTAGTCCAGTTATCGAAGTAAGTAAATTTCAACTTAATGAAGATATTCAAAATAATGAAACACATGAGGATACTCAACATAACGAGTCTCATATTGACACATCTATCAACCATGAAGTTCCTATAGAACAAAGTGTGCAGGAAGAATATGAGGAACCAATACAAGAAGAAATAGTTGAAAGATATGAACTTCCTCCGAGAGCCAACAGAGGAGTCCCACCAAAACGATACTCTCCAGAAAAGGAAACTAGGTCTTCTAGATATCCCATGGCAAACATTGCAAAAGGAAACTTATCTAGAGAAGCCAAGGCTTTTACTTCCTCCCTGTATAATGAACAACTCCCAAATTCAGCGAAACAAGCATTGGATTCAAAGAACTGGAAAGATGCTATGGAAACAGAAATGGAAGCACTTGTTAGGAATGATACATGGGAGAAATGTGTCCTCCCTCCGGGAAAGAAACCAGTTGGTTGTCGATGGGTCTTTACAATCAAACACAAACCAGATGGCACCATTGAAAGATATAAAGCTCGATTAGTAGCTAAGGGCTACCCAAACATATGGCATTGACTATTCAGAGACATTCTCCCCCGTAGCAAAAATTGACACGCTCCGTGTCCTTTTTTCTATTGCTGTAAACAAAGGATGGCCTCTTCATCAATTTGATGTTAAGAATGCCTTCCTACATGGAGAATTGAAAGAAGAAGTTTACATGGAAGCCCCCCGGGTTCACAAAAGACTTTAAAACCAAGGAAGTATGTCGGTTAAAGAAGACCCTATATGGGCTTAAGCAATCCCCTCGAGCCTGGTTTGGCAAATTTACCTTAGCAATGAAGGGATATGGCTTCAAACAAAGCAACTCCGATCATACATTATTCCTTAAACGAAGAGGTAAACTTGTGACTTGTTTAATTATTTATGTTGATGATATGATTATTACAGGGAACGATACAGAAGAAATGGCGAAGTTAAAAGAAAATTTGTTCACTGAATTCGAGATGAAGGACTTGGGAAGACTTAAGTACTTTTCTGGGAATTGAAGTACTTAGGTCTAAACAAGGGATCTTTATATGTCAAAAGAAGTATGTTCTTGATCTTCTAGCTGAGACAGGGATGATCGACTGCAAACCAGCAGACACTCCAATGATGACTAACCAGAAACTCTACATGGAAGAAGGAGCAGAATTGGCAAACAAGGAGAGATATCAATGATTAGTAGGCAAACTCAAATACCTTTCACACACTCGCCCTGACATTGCATATGCAGTTGGAGTGGTTAGCCAGTTTATGCATCAACCTCAAGCTGCTCACATGGATGCAGTATGGAGGATCGTAAGGTATCTTAAAGGGACAGCAGGCCATGGAGTTTTATTTCAACCAAACCAACATCTAAGAATCCAAGCATATACAGATGCAGATTGGGCAGGCGACAAAGGAGACCGAAGATCAACATCAGGATACTTTACCTTGGTCGGTGGGAATTTGGTTACGTGGAGAAGCAAGAAACAAAAAGTTGTAGCCCTATCCAGTGCAGAAGCTGAATTCCGAGGGATTGCACAAGGTCTAGCAGAAGTTCTATGGATACGCAAGCTTTTGACTGAAATCGGATTTCCTCAACCTAAAGCTAGTACTATTATGTGTAACAATGAAGCTGCTATTCAAATTTCAGAGAATCCTGTTCAACACGATCGAACGAAGCATGTAGAAGTTGATAGGCACTTTATCAAAGAAAAACTTGAAGCAAAGATTATAGAGCTCCCATTTGTTCGCTCAGAAGACCGATTAGCGGATATATTAACAAAACCTGTTAATGGAAAAAAACTTCAGTCGCTGCCTTAGCAAGTTAAGTATTGGAGATCACACTACTCAACTTGAGGGGGAGTGTTAGAATATGAAGAGAGCCAGAGTCAAGTCAACATCTATTTCTTTTTCCTTCTTTACAGCTAGCATTTACTCAAGTTGACCATTAGTCAATTAGGACCGTTGGTCCCTAAATCAAAGGAGAGTGATTGTCTTTATTTCCATGTATGGTCCTATGGACTCCTCTATATTTATTTTCATGTTTTGTCTTTGTAACATACTAGAAACAGATTCTTCAAAGTAATAATACAAACAATATTCAAGCTATCTCTTGATCTCATTTATAAGAAACATAAAGTCATTTACTTAATTCACAACCAACTCATTATGTTATCAATCTCATCACTCGTTTATTTATCTTCATTATCAACTATATTATTAGAATTTAGATTATTAATGTTGAAAACTGAATGAATTCTGGTTTGTTTTGATTGTATGCGATCGGTTTTCAGAGAGGGAAAATAAGGAGGGAAGTTTTGAAACGAAGTTTTATAAACTTAATCTTTCACACACTGAAATACACATGTTTGGACCCTATTTATACAATACGAAGGGGTGCGATTATACCGACATGTTCCCTTAATCTTCCTATAACCGATTTGGTCAATGTGTGACACACCGGTCCAAGTTTTATATATCTAACTTATGATATCTAACAATAATATCAATATCTAACATATGTACAAATCTGAATTAACATAGGTTTATTATATTGAATCAAGATTAACTTCTAACATTCTCCCCCCTAATCTTGATTCCATGCACTTCGGCTTTAGTCTTCACTTGATGAGGATCTTGAACGCTTCTTCGGGGGTAGGTCCGAGTCTTCCCATTCGGCTCCTTTCTTCTTGTGATCTTCCATTGATTCTTCGTTGACTTCACCACTAACTATCTTCCTTTGTACTTGAGATGATACCACTCTAGCATCTCCAAGTAACGAACATATGTTTGCCTCAAATTTCTTGTAATATCCATCTTTGACACTAGGCTTGGCAAACCTCTTCCATATCCAATTGACATGGCCACTACCATCCAATTTTCATCTCTTGTCACTTTGTCATAACCACCAAATACTTGTACCGTCTTGTAAAGATCCAATAAACATATTGGATAACCCGTTTCGTCTCTTGGTGGGATTGGTGCTCTTCTTCTTATTTGTAAAAATTCTTTCACAAACCAATCTACGGTTCTCTCAAACTCTAATTCGAACCTTCTCTTGTATCTTTCAACCGTGCTAGTAATATGGATTAAATCCATAAAGACAATATAATCTTGCAATTGGGATCCTTCGGTTGGATACATTACCGGACCTCTTTCCATAACACCTTCATATTGATCTTTGTTAATGGAATAGTCATCAAAGTGCTTGAAAATGGACGCTCTTTCTTTATCTTCATTGGTTATACCCTCCATCTTGTCGCCTTCAAATCTAACCCGCTTTCCTTTATCTTTGGACCCCTCGAAATTTTCTGATATGGTTCGGCCGTGTATATCACTTATGCTACGGCTTTCATTTTTTCTTTCTTATTATCACGATCATATGCGGGACATCTAAATGTGAAATGGTCATCCGATTCACATATACGACAAGTTATAACCCTTCTAAACTTTTGAATAATAGGCCTTTTGATGTAACATACATCGCCTTCAAATTCGATTTCTAGTCCCTCTTGTGTTAACCTTTCAACACTTAATATATTCTTTCTAAGTGTGGGCACATAAAATACGTTTTGAATCTTGTGCTCTTGTCCACCACTTGTAATTGCTACCGATCCTTTACCACAGAAATATTCTTTTCTATAACCTTTCGGGCAACCTTCTATACCAAACGAATTGTTTAAAACTATAAACAATTTTTTGTTGCCACAACCGTGTTCTTGGCGAGTCAAACTTGCAAACCACAAATCATTCCAACCCTTTTCATCACTACCCTTAACCATAAATTCGGTTTTACCAATTTTCTTAGGACAATTACGCCTATAATGAAAGGGTTCTTTGCACTTACTACAACACATGGTAGACGGATATTCGGGCACTTCTTTGTCGATCTTGACTTGCCGATTGAATTCCTTTTGTGCGTTCTTCTTCTTCACTTCGTGATCCCTCACGGACACACTACTAGACCCAATGTTAAACGAAGATAACTTTATGTTAAGAGAGTCTCCACTACTCTCGGAATTTGCCTTCTTGGCCTTCCATCTATGATCCCCATACACTAGATTAGGGATTAGCGGTCCAACACCATAACCGCCCTTTGTCCCTAATGATTTTGCTTCGTTCTTGTTAACATCGAAAATACCACCACAGGTTCTTGGAAACGTTGGCTCTGATGCCATGTTGAAAACTGAATGAATTCTGGTTTGTTTTGATTGTATGCGATCGGTTTTTAGAGAGGGAAAATAAGGAGGGAAGTTTTGAAAGGAAGTTTTATAAACTTAATCTTTCACACACTGAAATACACATGTTTGGACCCTATTTATACAATACGAAGGGGTGCGATTATACCGACATGTCCCCTTAATCTTCGTATAACAGATTTGGTCAATGTGTGACACACCGGTCCAAGTTTTATATATCTAACTTATGATATCTAACAATAATATCAATATCTAACATATGTACAAATCTGAATTAACATAGGTTTATTATATTGAATCAAGATTAACTTCTAACAATTAACTCTTCATTATTAGATTTTAATAGTGCAACTTTTCTTTGTTGGGTTAATGTTAATCTTGATGGGTCACAGAAACAAGTTATAGAGTTGGCTACTGGTGCAGAAAATCTATTTAGTCACATGTTATTTATGCATTTGTTGAGAGTCAAAGTAGTGGGTTAGCGTTTACCTGTTTTTAGGAGTTATTTACGCTACATAGGTTAGTGCCTAGTGTTTATGTATATACTTAAGTTTGATGAGTGAACAGTGTGTGAGTTTTAACTTTTAAGGCAGTAAACTATTACTATACTTGTGGGTGTGTTCTTTTGTCAGATTGGGTCTGAAATCAACAATTGGTATTAGAGCTATAGGCTCATAGCGTCATATTAGGAAGTTTGAAAGTTAATTTTTGAGAAGAAAGAAAAGGAGGGTTTATTGAGATCGTCAAGAAAGAGAAAGAAGACAGAGGCCACCGCCGATTAGACCGGAAAAAATAAGACCGAGAAAGTGGTGGATTTACTACAGAAAGAAAGAAAACAGCGATGAAGACAGGTTAAACCTTTTTGGTTCAAGTAGCAAGAAAAGAAAAACTGGTATCGGTTAAAGCAAGAAAGAAGCAAGTTTAGCAAGAAACAAAATCAACATAGCATGTTGATTAGAAGATAGCAAGAAAAGTAAACAAAGAATGTTCTGTGTGAATCATGAGAAACCAAGAATAGTTTTTGATCGGGTCTGTATGATCAAGATCAAAATCGATCTATGTGATCGAAGGAAGAGTCTTGTGTGGAAATTGAAGAGGAGGAATGAGCTTGAAATTGTCTATGTGGTTCCACCTGATTAATCTGGGTGATTCAAGTCAGGGGTTTGATATGAATTGACGATGATGTTTGAGGTGTTTAGGCGACCTAGAAAGACACAAAAGGAAGTGTGTTTGAGGCGGTGCATCTATACGGTTCATCATCATCATACTCAGTAAATCCCACCAATAGCAAAGCTAAGGTAGGGTATGAGAAGGGTAAAATGTAGACAACTTCACCATTACCCCGTAGGAATAAAGAGGCTACTTCCGGTGAGACCCCCCGGCTATATAGTGTTTTTGCATCTAGCCTTTGACATAAGGCATAACACTCAACAATCTGCATAGAGGCTGATTGGTGCATGTATTCCCTTGTCTTTGGACTATCAACAATCTATACGGTTGAAAAGTAAATATAAAAAACAAAAAAAAAAACCATTCAGTTGTGATGTGGGTTTGGTGTTGTACTAAGAACAAAAGGTTGGGTACATAAAACGACGAGTTGAAAGAATGAATGTGTTCAGTTCAAGAGCTATTTGGCTGGGGTTGGTGGAGCACCAACAGAATAAAGAGTCTTGGAAGGACATGTGACACAAGGTTAGCAAGGAGAGGAATTTATTGTTGGTTCCTACAAAAAAAAGGGCCAGACGAAGGTCAAGATTAAAATGGTGAATGTTGGGTTACCTTGACAGGTCACGGATACAGGCTATAGAGTTTGATACGGGTTAGCAGAAAATGTATATTTTCCAAATCGGTAAATTTAGGCGTCGAGGTAGAAGCAGTGTTACGAAGGACAGAACTCTTAAGGCATGAATCCATCACGAATTAAATTGTTCTGTTCAGCAATTATAGGATGAAATAGGAAGAATAAATTTCCCCTCTGTATTTACTTTTCAAAGATAAACAGAGAATTAAAACACAGTTAAGAGTGTTCACTTCAACTTGTGATTTTCCATAAAAAAAAAAAATAGGACCCACAAAATATAATGATGATGAGACAATGAACTAACCAATGTAGGTGCCACAATTTGATCAGCTTCTTCAAATAGTTAATTGTTAACTGATGACCTTTCCTATTTTACCATGTATATTCAGTTCATCATCAGTCATTCAGTCCAAAGTTTAAAAGAATGGAAACGAGCCTCATGAGGCGTAAGCTTCGAGGCGAACCGAGGCGTAAGCCCGAGGCGTAGTCAAAAAATAAATATAAAAATTACGTGTTGATGTGTCGTAAAACACATCTATTCTCCTATGTATTTTGAGTTATAATTGAGTCTTTTGTATATAGTTTTTAGTAGTTTTAGGCGTGTATTCGTTTGTTGGCCTATTTTTGTCATTGTATAGATTTTTATTAATTTTTAGTACTTATTTATTTATTTTATATTTTGGTAGGTGTTCGTGTGAACGTTGGAGCGTAAACGATGAACTTTGGTCAAGCCAAGAACACCCGAGTGTAGAGCACCGAGTAATAATAATAATAATAATAATATAAAAAAAAAGGAAAAAACAAAAGGCACGAGGCCTTGTCAATTGTCACCCAAAGCCCAAGTTAAAATTGGGTGATTTATTATGGATGGATATATGTTTAATATTTTAGAGGACACATTATCCGGGAGGAGAATAAGGAATTCGGATTGATTTTCATTCCAAGGAGCAGCCGCCTAAAGAAGAACCCTCAACAGCCATATTGGGATCGAACATCCAAGCAGGGAATCAGAAAGGAAAAAAGAAGCGACCTTGAGAGCAGAATTTTTGAAGGGGAGAAGGTAGCGGCCAGCGGGTGCACTAAAGATTAATTATTTGAAGACCCGGGGTTTGTTTTATTTGTTTTAATTATTTAGAGACATGATTAAATTGTTTTTTATAGACTTTGAATCTATGTTTCTAATTATCATGATGAACTAAACTTTTTATGGTTGCTTAGGTTTATGAACTAGACACGTTATTTGCAGTTTTTAATGATTCTTGGTTTTTAATTTTGATGTGTAGGATTACATGATTTTAATTTTATTGTTGGATTTGATATATGTGTGTTGGTGTTATTTTTATTTGAAGTTTGTTTATTGGTTTTGTGGAACTAGGCATGTAGAGATACCCCCTAGGTCTTGAAATCAATCTAGTTCGTCAACTTAGGTTAGCGTGCTAGTATTTGGAGTTGGAGTACGACACAAGTATAACAAACTAATATAATAAATTAACTAAGGCGTGCAGTCCATTCTTGAGGGTGAGAAATCTAACTCGAGATTGCTAGGTAACTAACTAGGCATTGTTCGGTAGTTGGCAAGCGCTAGGGCGGGAGTCGCTACTTGTCCATGTTTAGAGTTTTCCTAGGTTTTCTTCAGTAGAGTTTAAGTCTGCTTCATAGTTTGAGGGTTTTAATCCAGGAGAGGTTTTAATCTGATTTCTGTGGGATTTTGGTACGCTAGGGCGATCCAGATCCATCTTAGCATTTCTACACTTGTCCCGCCTTAAGTCTAGTGAGCTATCTTTGACAGGAGGTTTATTAGATAAGAATAGGGTCTCAAGTTAATTACCAAATTCAGGATTTATTGCTAGTGTCTAGGGATTTTACCTAAGTAACCAGCCTTCTTCCTATCCGATTTCTTCAAGTTCCTAGTTCCCATAAGCAGCTGAGGTTACTTTATTTATATTTAGTTTCTTTTAAGTTTTTTTAATCATTAGTTTAACCCCCCACATAAGTATATATTTATTTAGGCTAGTATTCGGTATAGGTTGTGATCTAGAGTTACATTCGCGTCTTTGGGTTCGATACTCGGTCTTATCTGTTTACTGCTTTGCGACCGGTACACTTGCCGTGCGTGTGTAGTTTTTAGGTGAGTCGTTTTAATTAAAACTTGTGCACATTTTTATATATACATTTACACACATCAAGTTTTTGGCGCCGTTGCCGGGGACGCAATTGGCACTCTTGAGATTTATCTTATCCGTTACTGGTCTACTATTTTGTGAATAATTTTTGTTTTTATTTTTTATTTTTTCTTATTATTATTATTTTTATTCGTAATATATAATTTTTTTTTATCATGTGCGAGATCTGCGGAGGACCCCACTTTACCATAAGATGCCCACATTCACATTCATCGGGGTATTCCACGGATTATTATTCTAACAAGTATTTGCAGCCGCAGCCATATCAGTCATACCGGCCTTCATACCCACAGGCAAACCGGTGGTTTAACCCTGCAACATCTGAGTCACTAGATAGAATAAAAAGTCGGCCTGATCGTCTACAAGCTAAGATGTATGAGGAAAGGCATGGTGGGAGCTCGTCAGAGTATCCACCTAGCCAACATTTTTATCAACATCCCGATTATCGGGATGTCTCGTCTCACACTAGACCCGATTTTGCCGCCTTACTTGCTAAACAACAGCTCATGCTCGAGGATATCGATTCTTTGCTATCCAAGCGCACCGACTCTTTGAGGGAACAAGATGCGGCACTTAAAAGGCTAGAGGCTCAGGTGGATGAACTGAAGACCATAATGGACGTTGAAGTCCCACCTCCAGTTCAGCAGGTTTATTTCACAAATGATGACCCAGACGAGATGGTAACACTTAGATTACCTGATTGTATTAGTCCCGTTGCTGAAACTGTTTGTCCTTACTCATCTGATTCTGTGCATGATTTAACTGACCCATATGATTCTTTACACTTGTCTTGTGAGGATGATATTTTGCAGGATTCAGGGTTAGAGCCAGAGACCATAATGGACGCCTTAGTCCCACCTTTGGTTCAGCAGGATGAGCAGCCTTGCCAGATCTCTAGTTCAACAGCATACCCTTGGGAGGCAGATGTCTGGAGTGATGATGAGGAGATAGAAAGGATAGCCTGGGACGCGCATAGGAAAGCCATGATGGAGAAGATAGGGGAGGCTGAGGAAGATATGGATTTTTCAGAATCCACAGGCTGGATGTTTGAGGAAGAAGTGGTGGAAGAGGAAGACACGACTGACCTGCTTGAAGAAGCAGCTGATGGGGAAGCAGAGTTTGGTGACGAGTTGATTGATTTGACAGCTCCAGAAGTGGACAAAGATTTTGAACAAGTGTCACCAAACAAGGAAGATGAGAAAGAAGCAGTGGTGGAAGAAGAAGAACACCACAGCCGGCCCGTGCAGGCATTGGATATTACACTGCTACTAGTGCCACCACCATGGCCACCACCACGGGAGAAGGCGAAGAGGCACCTGGACCGACACAGGGTGAGGGTCAGGAGTTGCAGAGACAGCAAGTCCCCTCATTACATGCCAAGAATCAGGTTTGGTCCAGGTAAATTTAAATATTGGTGGCCCGACCCATTTAAATTCGATAAAATATTTTTAAATTCCACTAATGTAATTTTTCTAAATAATTTGGACCGGGTGGAATTAAATGGGTTAGATCGGGTCCAGATAAAAGAGAAGCCCCCTGATTAAGTTTAAGTGTGGGGAGGCTCTGTAGAGTTTGTAAATTTATATTTATACCTATTTTTTTTCTCTAGCTTTTCATTTTTTTTTATTTGTGGTCGTTCTTTGGTAGTAGTTTGTAGGTTTTTATCTTTCTATTTTATCTTTGTTTTTTGTGTCTTTGAGTCAGTTAGCAGGTTTGCGTGTTTGCTTAAGTAGAGGAAATTTCACAATGAGCGGATCCCATGTATTATCTTTATATATATTTTATGAGTGGGAGTTTTGGTAAGGGTTCGGGTAATAAAAGATATTTTTTCTTAAAAAAAAAAAAATTAATTAACTTTCTGTGAAAAAAGATTTTTCACGTAATGTGAGGAGTCTGGGCTGACCTGTTCGCCTTATGCGACCGGCTATTACCCCGGAAAGTTATATATTTTTTTCTCTTGCAACGCGTGTTGTGATCACCAGTGTCCTTCACGTTGAGCTAGAACCAGATTTTTTTTTTCTTTTCTACCCATTTGGTTCTACCACCATTCACCGCCATTCTACCAAGCAGGTACGTTTTCTTGTTTGTTGTTATATTATGAGTCTAAGTTAGTAGTTTGAGTCTTTTTATTTTTGTGTGGTTCGGTATTATGCTTGGGTTTTGTTTGTTTCGTTTTGCACAGGTTTGGATTGTACCGCTCGTACTCAATCTCCATTCGGGCGATTCTGGAGCTGTACGTTATATTGAAGCAACCCGAGAGTTTACCATTGTGTCAGAGCCGATCGCGACCAAAATGCTATACGATCGAGCTGGATTGGACTAGAGTTTTTGGAGCTTACGCATTAATTAACCAGCTAAGTCTTTTCCAATTTGCCCTCGTCTTTTTATTTTTGTATTTGGAATTTTCTTTTTTTATTATTTTTTGTTTTGAGTCGTTTTCTATGCCTACATTGAGGGCAATGTAGAGTTTAAGTGTGGGGATGGGAAACTGTCGTTTAATTTGTATATAAAGTCGTTTGAGTAAAAAAAAAAAAAAAAAAACTGAAAAAAAAAGTCCCTGATTTTGAAGTTTGCATTATATAAAATATGGAAAATGATAGGTAAAGTTAGGTGTCCGATTTTCAAATAGTATGTATAATAAGAGATTAAAATTGATTGAAAACGTGTCTGATTTGGGATATGTGGGTAGGCTCGGCCGGTAGAAAGGTTTCCTTTGAAAAGTAATAAATTAATTATGTTAGGCTATTTTGTGGGTTCTCATGTAGGAGAAACGGGGAGACCAAAACCGCCAAAAATAGTATAAGAAGCACCGTTATAAGTAGAAAACCGTTAGAATTTCTAATCACTTAAAAAAAATATAGAAATCAAAGCAAAAATGTTGAAGCTTAAGGTGCCTGGCCACTGGGATTGTAGCCCGAAATACTAGATCTTGTTGAATGCAATAGATTGTTATCACTTGGAAACACCTATTAGTTAGGTGTTTCAAGTGATTAATCCAAGAAACAAAGAAAACTAGATGAATATTGAAAGACCCGACACACACAATGAATAACATGATGATTCCATATCTGATTTGATAATGAATAACCTTGGAATACCACAATAAGTACGCACCTATTCAAAGTGTGCTACAAAGATAATCTCCAAAACCCCAAAACCCTAGCTGTGCACATACAATCTATATATAGCCAATACCTGGGCCTGCGCACTTAACACAAGTGCGCAGGGCCCGTCCATTTAAGTGCGCAGCCTAGGGTTTTGCATACTAAACTATGCTATAATTACATGTAAGGTCCTTCAACTATTAAGCTTTACAATAGTCATTCAAAAGTCTCTATTCTGGTAACTGTGGTCTCAATATAACCCAACAATACTCCCCCTAGACCACAGCTACCAGTCTTCAATCTTCAGTCTACATCCACATCGCTTTCCTCCCCCTCAACCTGTGCAGGAGGGTCTTGTAAGTACAGTGCGACTGGATCTACTTCAGCTGCTGGAGAAGTTTGGATAGATTCTGTTGTAGTTCCTTCAGGATTAGCCACTGATGCAGGATCTTCTGGAAGTACCTCTGAAGCAGCAGTTTCTGTAGCAGCAGCAGCTTCAGTTTCTGTAACAGCATCAGCAGCAGCAGCAGCTTGCGCAGCCTTTTCCCTGTCCTCCTTTTCTTTGTCTGCTGCGTTTATCCTGTCGACTATATCCAGCAGCTCACTCTTCAGTTTCAATGCTCTATCCACTGCCCTTCTAAACAGCACGGCTTCTTCAAACAGTGTGTTTCCGGCACCAACATTGATCTGATTTGCAAATAGCATATTCAGATCTGACAAATTTAGTGCAAACACATCAACCGGATCCAAAATCCTCAGTGCCTCTGAATCGTTTTCCAGCTTGATGACCGCTTCACCAGTGTTGCTGTCATAGAACCATTTTTTGAAGTTCCTTAGCATCACTGGAAGCTCGGGTCTGATCGGAACTCGTGTGACGACCTGAGGAGGGTCTATCACATAAGTTATCATCCCTCTTCCCGTTGCTGGATCGATTCTTGTCTTTGATATTCTTCTTCTGGGCTTTTGCGGCTTAAGGATCTGGAAGTCATTCTCACACTCTTTCCTGATAAAGTTTTCAACCATGGCAGCCTGGGAGTCAAGTGAGGGATTAAGGAATGGGGCCCTGCTAAGCTCCCTGATATCCCATCGGGGAAGAGATTTTAGCTCCTTCTGACCCTTGAAGTACTGGATTACCCCCCCCCTCTCCTTTTCACAGCATACAGTCTCTTTTCAGCATCATATTTCCATGAGATAATCTTTTCCCGGTGAGTAGACCTAGTATGATGGATGTTCTGATGTAAGGCAGGAATGGTAATGGGCCTTCTTGGGAACCAAGCTGCTCTTTCAGGGTCCAATTTGTGCCCATCGGATGTCTCATAAACGACTTCTTGATCTGTTCCCATCTCCACAAACCGCTCTGGCATTTCATCTTCGCTAACCTCGTCCACTTCACTTTCCTCAGCCGCTTTTTCTTTCTCTTTTTCTGCCTCCAGAAACTTTTCGAAATCGAAAGTTTCATCAAAAGTAGCGCTAGGATCACCAGTTAACTGCTTCTTCAAATCCTGAAACATGTCAAACATCTCCACTTGAACCTGATGTTGAAACTTAATCAGGTATCTTTGATCTTTTATCACTTTCTCCATTTTCTTGTTCTTGCCTTTGAGCTTTTTCACCTTCTTTCTTAGCTCCTGGTTATTGTGCACATCACTTTTCAGCGTGCAGATTTCCCTGGCCGCAACTTTACCTACCTCCTTCACAAGCTTCTCGTATAGTTCCTGATGCACCGGTTTCCGACGAGGTGCAGCAGGAGCTGATGAGGAAGGTTCAGCTGATCGGTGGGTTGGAGCTTTGGGGGCTGTAGTGGCAGCAGTGGAAGGCCCTGGAGCTGAAGTGGCAGCAGTAGAAGGTCCTGGTTGGTTCGGTGGTTCAGGCCCAAACATTTGTTCTAAGACCGCTTCTCCCTCAATATCTTCCTGAGTCATAACACGGGGAATCTCAGATTCAGGCAGCTGATCTCTTCTTCTTTTCTTTCTTGCTTCCCTTTCAAATTCAGCCTCTGCTCGTACATTTTCAGCGGCTTCAAGCTGTTCGGGTGTCAACGTGTCTCTCCCTTCTTGCAGTAAACCAGCTGGTCTTCTCTTTATGCTGGGTCTTGATGGAGCTGGTTCAGTCGCCACTCTTTTGCCCCTTGATTTTTCTAGGGCAATCTCTTCAGCCGTCGGCTGGGCTGAAGGAGTGGGTTCAGATGATCCAGGTGCAGGGGCAGCTCTGGATTGTGGTCTGGGTCCTGCAGCATCTGATCTTCTCTCCTTGATTTTGTTGTACAGTTCCATAACAACCGGATATCGCTGGGCCACATACATGTTTTCTAGCATTGGTTCCCAGTCCGGTGTGTTGCACTCTGTGAAGAATCGCGCCCCTCTGGTGAATATGTATTCGTCACCGACAGGCAGACCCTCATGCTGAGTGTTTATCATCATCTGGACAAACCTCGGATACATAGCCCACTTCCCTGAACCAGCATCTGCATTCTTTACCATATAGTCGAAGATCATGCCTGACAGATTGAACACTTCGTCCTTGCAGATCTTAATCATAGCTGTCGCCCATTCAGCACTCAGCGCATTGTATCCTCCCTTTCTGTAGCATTGAGACATCAAGAATACGTGACTGATAAGTCTCCAGTCTCTAGTAAGCTGACTCTTCTTTATGTCGCCTCTCTTGTCAAATTCACCCTTACAGCCGAAGATCCTGAATTGTTGGTGAATGTCAGCTTTAGACATGAATCTGAAAGTTCCAGGTTGATCTTGCAGCTTTAGCACATTTCGAACCGTGTCCTCAGTAATGATCACAAGCTTGTTTCTGACAGTTGCGTTGATACGCTTGACCCTTGATACTGTTTCGACTCTAGCTGATCTCCAAAAGTCTTCAATGTGGGAGACGTAAACTGGTTCAGCGTTCTGCACAGCAAATCCGACTTTACTGCGTCTTATCCAAGCCACGACATCTCTAAAATTGACATCCTCAGTATCGAGATTCATTGGTGGATTGTGCATGCCCCTAGGATCCCAGTCAAGTGCCATCTGTTTAGCCAAGAGCACGAAAAGCCAATTAGATCTCGGATAATTGACTTTAGACTTAAACTTACACGGACAACGAACTTAGACCTAGATTTTATTAGTATTTTTTTTGATTTTAAATTTTAACGGTCATTGGATTAAGAATTGATGGATCGGTGTCATCGGTGTCAATGGTACGTTTGAATTTCAGTTGATAGATTATTAAGGTCCGGTTTTAAGTTCGCAGTCCGTTCAAGTGTCTTAATAGTCAATATGAAAGATATGTTGTTGTTTAGAGTCCAAGTGTTCAAGAGTGTCAAGTACGCAGTCCAAATCAAGTGCGCAGGTCCAATCAAGGTCAACATAGTCAAGTGCTCAGTTAAGTGCGCACAAGCTTGACTGAGCACTTGGTTAGTACACAAGCCAAAGACAAGTGCGCAGTGCAAGATCACCCGGGCATGGTAACATCTTAGAGACTAGTCAGGTCTGCGTACTAGGGAAGTACGCAGACACTTGAACCTTCGTTCAAGATTTAAGTCCACAGTTATGTACGCATCCCTTTTAGGGTTTCTGAGCACTTATATGACTATGAGACAAGTGCGCAGTCTCTATGAGACAAGTGCGCACTTGTTCATATATCAAGTGCGCAGATCTTCAAACATTCAAAAACCCAATAATACAAAAAAAACCAACTGATGCATCTTGATCAAACTATAATACCCTGTAATTTCAATCAATAAAACATTAGAAACACAAGATCTACCTTAAACAGTAGATGAGAAACAATAACTGTGCAACGAGGTTTGATATGATGTGATTAGGGTGTGATTATTGTGTGATTATGATGATGATGATGAACGGTGATGATGATGATGATGAACGGTAATATGTGGTGATTAGGGTTTGTAAAAAAAAGTTAGGGATGATAAAAATCTTTTGACCGTTGTTGACCCTGTATATATACATGAGCTAATGGGCCTGCGCACTTGAGTTAAGTGCGCAGGGCCCAACAAGTACGCAGAGACCAATACCTTTGGCCCAACAATTGAATTTAAGGCCCAAATCCTTTAGATAAAGGGGGTTTTACCAAATCTTACCTTCTGCATTCAAGATCATACTAACCATACCTGCCAAAACCCGTTTCAACTTCCCGTTGGATAGCTGCAGCCTAAGAACAATTGTTGGTATGCTTGTCCACTTAAATCCATGCCTTTTCTCTTTCAACATGTGTTTGGCGATGCTGTTTATCATATTTTTCGATAATATTGACGAAAATTTTATGGACCCCACAGTGTGCTAGGTATTGGCCTACCGATCCTCAAGGTTTATTGAAATATAATGATGAGAGCTTCAGGTCTATGTTACCATAAGCAGAGAAGATGATCATTATCTTGATCAGATGATGAGAGCTTCAGGTCTATGTTACCATAAGCAGAGAAGATGATCATCTGATCGTTCGGTGAGCTATCTATGTATGTTTGCACGTCACTAACATTGCGTGTCTTTTGCTGCTCAGTTTCAAAAATTTTGTTTTTCTTAGCCCCGCATTGGTAGCTTGCACTCTTAGGTATCTTTTGATTTACATATGCACAAAATTTTCTGTGTCTTTTAATTTCTCAGCCTATGTATGACCGGACTCAGCTTGTGCAGACCTAAAGCACAGTGGGAATCCAGCTTTCCGTGTAGATCTTCATTGTTAATCACCTAGTGGCAGTTTACTTGATTTCAGGCTGAATCTACCGACACATCGTTGCTTGAGGCCACAACATCCTCTGGGTCCTATTCACATGCTGACGAGATATGATTAGTTCCTATCATTTCCTGAATTAATTTTGCAATAAGAATAGACCGGTTTACTTTCTCCCCCAAAAATCTTGTTTTAAAAGAAAAGAAGATTTTTCTATAAAATATACACAATTTTTTTTTTTTTTTAATATTCAAAATTTATCATCTCAAGCCATGAAACCAACTGATGAAACCGGGTTTTATCGAAAGCTTTTGTAAAGATATCTGCCTTTTGATCAGCAGTATCGATAGGCAACACCTGTATGTACCCTTTGTCGTGTGCATCGCGAATTGAGTGAATCCGAATTTCAATGTGTTTGGTTTTAGAATGATCAATTGGATTCTTCACGATGTCACGACATGCGTCATTATCAATAAAAATAGGTGTATGCATGACATTCAAACCGTAGTCCAAAAGCTGATTTTGGATCCATAACACCTGACAGCAACAACTGGAAGCAGCTGTGTATTCGGCCTGAGCAGTGGAGATTGACACGGTGGTCTGCTTCTTGCTCTGCCAAGACACTAGCCGGTTACCCAGAAATTGACAGCCACCAGAGACAGATTTTCTGTCTATCCTACAACCTGCATGATCACTATTAGAGTAAGCGATTAGATCAAAGTTATCGCTCTTAGGATACCATAAACCAAGTTTAGGTGTTCCTTTGAGGTAGCGGAAGACTCTTTTTACTGCAGTCTCATGTGATTGCTTAGGATTGGACTGAAAACGCGCACAGCATCCAACTGCCCACATTATATCTGGTCTGCTAGCTGTAAGATACATCAGGGAGCCAATCATTGATCGATATGTATGAGGATTCACTGAAGGCCCCTGAAGATCTGGAACAAGTGTTGTTTGGGCCGCAAAAGGAGTATTGGACGGCTTGCAGTCGGTCATGTTGAATTTTGCCAGAATGTCTCTTGTATACTTTGCTTGATGGATGAGAATTCCGTCTTCCTTTTGCTGCACTTCCAAGCCTAAGAAAAACGATAATTCTCCCATCATGCTCATTTCAAACTGAGACTTCATGATGCTTTCAAATTCCCTGCACAAGTTTTCATCAGTGGAGCCAAAGATAATATCATCAACATAAATCTGAACAAGAATAGAGTGTTTGTTGACTTCTTTGGTGAATAAGGTCATGTCGATCTTCCCTCTTGTGTACCCATTCTGCAGCAAGTATGATGATAAGGTCTCATACCAAGCTCGAGGAGCTTGATGAAGTCCGTAGAGAGCCTTATCCAGTTTGTAATACTTGTTGGGATGATGGGGATCTTCAAAACCTGGGGGTTGACAAACATAGACTTCTTCTTTGATCTTCCCATACAGAAATTCACTTTTCACATCCATTTGAAAGACTTTGAAGTTCTTGTATGAGGCGTAAGCCAGGAAGATACGAATGGCTTCAAGTCTAGCAACTGGAGCGAACACTTCCTCATAATCAATGCCCTCCTGTTGACGAAATCCCTGAACAACTAAACGAGCCTTGTTCTTAATTACTACACCTCGTTCATCCATTTTGTTGCGAAAAACCCATCTTGTTCCAATAGGATACTTTCCTTCAGGTAAGTCCACAAGTTCCCAAACCTTTAGCTTTCTAAACTGATACAGCTCATCCTGCATGGCTTCAACCCAACTTGCATCTCTGACAGCGTCTTCAATGCTGAAAGGTACCGTCTGAGATAGGAAGGCTGAAAGTGCAATATTCAGTTTGTCTGCCTGATTTCTAGTAAGAACACCCTCAGAGATTGGTCCAATGATGTTCTCCACAGGGTGATCCTTAAAAGATTTAAATCCCATATTTGGTTCTTCTTGAATTTGGGAAGGCGGATTGGAAAGGTGATCTGTAGGAGTTGACGAACTGGATAGATCATTTGCAGACTGTTGTACTGAAGAAGTTTCTTCTGAAGCTGGAGTACCTTCAGGAGATGGATTAGTTTCAACAGTTGCATCACCATTTGTGGTCTGAAGAGGAACAATTGGATCAGCTACGAGTGGAGAAAAGCGGGTGGTGAAAGGTGCTGCATCGTCTTCTGAAGAGTAAAGAGTATCTTCAAGAGGAGAAGGATCGGCTGCTTGATTTTCAGATGGTTGTTCATCTATGATGCTGAAATTGTTGAAAACAACATCCACGTCAAAGAACCAGTCAGGACCGGCTCCTGTATTGGTAGAGTTGGATTCCTGCCAATCAACATAAAACGACTCGAGAACCATTTTGGTTCGTTTGTTGTATACTCTATAAGCTTTTTGACTTGAGGAGTATCCAACAAAGAAGCACTCATCTCCAACTGCATCGAACTTCATTATGTTCTCGAAGTTGTTAAGCAGCGTGCATGAGCATCCAAAAGGCCTAAAGTAGTCAATCAAAGGTTTTCTTTTAAAGAGCAACTCATAACCTGTTTTCCCGCGCGTCTTTACAATTAAGACTCTGTTAAGAACATAACAGGCGGTATTCACAGCTTCAGCCCAGAAAATGATCGGCAGTTTGGAGTCGATAAGCATGGTTCTAGCCGCCTCAATAAGTGTACGATTTTTCCTTTCAGCAACACCATTCTGTTGAGGAGTTCTCGTAGCACTGTACTGAAGATGAATTCCTCTGTTGTTGCAGAAAGTCACGAAACTTTGATTCTTGAATTCGGTTCCGTGATCACTTCGGATTGATCTAACTTTTGTCTTTATTATGTTTTCAATGAGAGGAACAAACAGCATCAGAATCTCAGCAACTTCACTTTTGTATTCCAGAAAGTACACCCATGTAAATCGAGAAAAATCATCTGTTATCACCAAACAATAAGATTTTTTAGCTAGACTTTTAACACTAATAGGACCAAACAGATCCATGTGTAATAATTGAAGAGGTGAGTCTATAGAGTTCACAGCTTTGGACTTATGCGACTTTTTGTGTTGTTTTCCTTTGGCACATGCTAAACATTTTTCAGAAAAGGGGAATTCCTTAGAAGGAAGACCTCTCACAAGATTTAGTTTTGAAAGCTTATTAATATTTTTGAAGTTAACATGTCCTAATCGCCTATGCCAAAGCAATGACTTTGACTCGGATGCTTTAGAAAGTAAGCATGTCATTTGACATTCAGACTTTGCATCCCTCATATTTATCACGTAAGTATTATTTTGTCTAGGAGCTTTAAGCATAATCATGTTGGTAGGAGGAATGAATCCTGGCTTTAGAAAGATGCACTCCATGTCATTAAATAACACTGAGATTCCTTTGTCGCACACTTGTGATACACTCAGCAGATTGTAACACAATTCTGGAACATAGTTCACATCTTCTAAAGTCAATGCATAAGAAAGCACGTCCCCTATCCCGACTATCTTTCCGCCCTTCTCGTTGCCGGCAAAAGCAACAAACTCTCCATCAATGAATCGATAGTTTTTCAGGAGTTCTTTCAGTCCCGTCATGTGCCTTGACGCCCCGCTATCAACGTGCCATAGATATCTCATCAGGGCAATCAACCACTTTTGTAGTTTATTCTGAAAAATACATAAGACAAGAGAAATATACAGATAAATATACGAGACACTATGTACAAACACGACTCAGACCACACCTTAAGTAACTTTTGGAATCCAGGTCTGTTTTAGTTTTAATTTGTCGTGATTTTCCCCCGACACAAACTCTTGCCTTTTCCAATTTTTTGTGACCTTGACAAAACTTTTTATAGTTTCTTGAAGATCTTTAATTTGAACTGCAAAAGATTTTTGGTTATTGGTATCAGTTTGTGGTTTGGGTTGCAAATGACACTTTTTAACCAAATGTCCTTCATTTCCACATCTAAAACATTTAGAGTGTTTAGGTTTGATCTTTGAAGAAGATCTGGATGATGATGGTTGTGATGTTCTTCTCTTGTTGTTGCTTGAATTGAGGCTGTCTGTTGAACATGCTTCATCACTGTTGTTGTTGCTTGATTCTTCGTTATTGTTGCATTCTGGCTCGCTGATGTCACTTTCTGTATCACTTTGTGATTCTTCAGAAATTGTGTTATCTGTTTCACTTTGTGATTCTTCAGAGCATGACATATCTGTTGATGATGGTGTAAACTCTGGAATTTCTTCAGTAAGAAATTTCCCAAACCTGTTTCTTTTTAGTTCTGGAACAAATGGAGATGGTCTATATACATTTTCATTATCACAGAATGCATCATTAAGATCAACACAAACAGGCATAACATTTTCAACACAAACATCCGATCGTTTGATAGGATTCATCCTATCATTTGGGTCCACAACACCCTTGAAATCAAGTTTAGAGGTTAAAGTAATACAGTCATCCGGCCTAGATAAACTATTACAGTTATCCATCCTAGATAAACTATTACAGTCATCCAAATTAGTTAAGTTATTACAGTCATCCGAATTCAAAGAAATGTTTGACTTATCATGGCTCCAGATGAACCAATTCACTGTAGAGTAATTGGCACCTGGGTGACCTAACCCCATTGTTTGACCACCACAACTGTCATTATCGTCCACCTGATCCTGTTGGGTCATATCTGCACTACTTTTACTCATATTAGAGTGTGACTCAGATGTGACACATTCTTTTTCAAAAAGATCATTTTTTGGATGTGGTTTTGGAATGGGTATATATTCACTTTTGCTCAAGGGTAAAAATAGAGATTTTACAATTCCCTTTTTATCCTTATACCCAATTCCATCTTTGACAAAAGATTTCCTTGAGCAATCAAGGATATCAGTATGAGCATGCTTGCTTACGTTCCATTTGTCCACAACAATTTGGAGATGATTGGTTTCATTTCTAGATTTTTCTAGTTTTTCAGTTAAGTCATTTATTAAAAAATCTTTTATGAGAACACATTCTTTTAGAGTGTGCATTTCAGCAATTGTTGCATTTAACTTTCGCTGATAGGCTAACTCATTTTCTTTCATTTCAGTATTGATTTTTCGTATGTCATCCATTTCTCTTAAAATTCTCCTATTGTGGGACAAACAGTAAGCAACGGCTATAACACACCTTGGTGAGCACAGCTTTGATTTTATTTCGAGAGGAATACTTACCAGGTCTCTCTCTTCAGCTTTCTTCTTCATGCTCTGTGGTTGCTGATCGTCCTTGCTTGTGGAAGTCTTTTCAGCTACAAAAGCTTCCTCAGCAGCAGTCTCCTTTCCTTTGTTCACATTCAACACGCTTCTTAAACCAGCCTTCTCCATCTCTTCTCTTTTTGGCATTTCAGCTGATGACCCCTCCAGAGAGCTCACACCAAGAGGTGACTTTGTGCAGATCTTTGCCATCAGTGCTTTATTAACTTCAGCTTCTGCCACAGCGACTTCCTCTCCCCAATCGAAATCCTGAACCACAAGCGCCTTCTGCTGGTTGGCTTCTCCTCCTTCTGTGATTGCCACCACTCTCTTTGCTGGTTTGGCTTCAGCTTGATTCAGAGTTGGACATTCATACTTGAAATGTCCGAGAGTTTTGCAGTTATAACACCTGATCTTAGATTTGTCAAACCCCGCTTTCCCCATGCCGACTCTTCTACCGGTTCTATCTTGAAACCTCTTCACCCTCAAAGTGATCATGGCCATCTGCCATTTCAAATCCATTTCCTCCATATCGTCTGGGTCAACTTGATACATGTCCTCAGGGCTCATCATATCATTTTTTAGATCACCAGTCTTTAATGCTTCAAAGCTGGTCATGAATGCGTTGAAAAGTTCAACGTGTTCAGTTGCCAGCTTTGTCTGTTGAGGATTGAGAGTTGACGGCTGAGGGTTAGTGACACTGGGTTGAGAGTATGGAACAGCTTTTCCCGAACTTGAACTACCACCAATCGTTCCATCAGCATACACGTGAGATGAGCTTGAACCCATGTTGCCCACTGGAGTCATTAACGCTAAGTTCTTCATTGCAGTGATGGGAACTGCCTTTGGATTGGTCTGATTCATCTCTCTTTTTGTAATGTCCATCTCAAAGGACTTCAATGTGTTGATGAGATCAGCCAAGGTAGACTGGGCATCAAGATATTCTTTTCTGATTAGCATGCACTGGATGCTCCATTCTTTTGGCAATGAATCCAGCAGCTTCTTGATAGAATTTTTGTTGTTCACAGGAATTCGAGCCTTCTTCATCTTTGTCAACATGCTCATGAACCTATCAATGTGCGAGCTCAGACTTTCCCCACGAATACTACCAAACATATCATATTCTTTTTGCACCATGTCTTGCTTGTATTGGCGCATCTCTTCATTCCCTTCGTAGTATTCATTCAATGCAAACCACAGATCATGTGCCGTTCCATACTCTTCAAACATGTTGTAAACATCGTTAGATAGGGCCATGGTTAGAGCACCATAAGCCTTATGATCTCTTTGGAGTAATTGTTTGTCAACATCGGTATAGGTGGTTGGATCAGGGTTGAATTCTTCTCCAGTGGCAGTGGTTCTCATGGGAATGTGTGGGCCCAACTGGATAGAGTTCCATTGGGTGAAGTCTGTCACGTAAAAGAATGACCTCATTCTGTTTTTCCAAGTCCCGTAATCTTCAGCACCTTTTAACTTAGGTACTCTTGTAGTAGTTCCGGTTTCCAGGTCTTGTTGTGTGATAGGGTTAACAGTTGATTGATTATTGTTACCAGCCATGATTTAGATGAATTTTAGAAACGTGGTTTAACAGATTTTAGTTATCAGTCCAAAAGATTGTCCAAGTCTGTAAGTACACAGCAAGTTCGCAGCTAAGTGCGCAATTAAGTTCACACTTAAGTTCACAACAGTCTGGATAAGTATGCAGCAACCTGTAAGAATATAAACAGCCTTGTCAAGTTGTAGTCTTTGTTAAGTGTGCAGCTCGGAAGTATACGTGTGGCTATACTTCTTGATAAGTTCGCAGATCAGTCAACACTTGGGCATTATAAGTGCTCAATGTTTACTGATCAGCCTGCGCACTAAATTAAGTGCGCAGACTCACTTAAATTCTCGTTTAAGATTTTAAGTTCGCAGAAACCCTAGCCAAGTACTCAAGACTACACCTTCAGTAAGTGCGCACAAATCCAAGATTTCTGTTTAAGTATGCAGAAACCCTAGATAAGTACTCAAGACAACGAGATGCAATAAGTGTGCAGAGATCAACTTAAATGAACAAGTGCGCAGAAAATTCAATTTAAAGAGCAACAAGTACGCAGAAACCAAATTCACAAGGCAACAAGTGCGCAGAAACCCTAGCTGCGTACAAAATGACAAGTATGCAAAATATAATCCAAGTACTCAAACTAAGAAACAAGTGCTCAGCTTATGAGATATGTGCGCAGGATATATGAAATAAGTGCGCAAAAACGAGCTGTGACAAACATAAAATTCAGCTGAATCCTTTCCAAACCATTTTCTGATCAAAATAACATACTTTAAACATTTAGAAACACGATTTTCACAAAACACTACGCCAAAAAAGGCCTTTGGCCACACCAAAAAAGTGTGACCATATGTCTTCCGCCACACTTTTTTTTTTCCGGCTCAAATGTGACCAAAGGTCGAGTCGTCGTATGTACCATACGGTCACATTTAAGTTTAGTGGCCGTAGCACCTTAGAAGTGTGGCTATAGGGTACCCGTATTTCTTACTGGGATCAAGAATTCCCTTTATTAAGTGTTGCTAAAGGGTAGTAACGACCACATGAATTTACATTAAGTGTGACTGTTTCTATTTAATAGACACATGAATTTACTAAAAAGTTTGTTTTGGCCACATAAATTAAAGAAACCATGGCAAAAAAAGGTTGTTGTAATCAAGCATTATGTCCATTAAGTGTGGCTAAAGGGTAGTAATAGCCACATGAATGTGTTGTAAGTATGGTTGGTTATATTGTATAGTCACATGAATTGAATGTAAGTGTGGCTAAAAACTATTTCTCGACACACAAAACAATTTTTTAATTGTAAGGGTGACTATTGTCTAAAATTTGGTCACACATAATTTTTTTTAACATGACATTTGCTATTATTTCGTCACACAATAAAAAATAAACTGACAATGGTGTGGTTAATGAATATATAAAGCCACATGAAATTTTTAATTTTAAGTGTGGCTATAGGCTAATCTTTGGTCATACATAATGGTTTTAAATGTGGATATAGGGTAGCAACGACCACAGGAATTTACTATAAGTGTAGCCTTTTATATTATATAGTCACACAAATCTATTGTAAGTGTGGCTAAACATTATTTGTAGACACATAAAAAAAGTGGAAATTTTAAGTGTTGCCATTATCTAACATTTGGTCACACATATATTATTTTCTAATGACATTTGCTATCATTCGTCACATAAAAAACAAAGTAACGAAGGTGTGGCTAATGGTTGTGTAAAGCCACATGAAGTTTTATTATTTTAAGTGTGGTTATTGTTTAACCTTTGATCACACATATTTATTGTGGTTTTGTAAAATAACAACTAAAGTAAACATGACAAAAGCTAAAACAAAATGATATTAACAATAATAAACCAAAATCCATACATATGTTTTAATTTAAATACTAAAGACATAAACACCTAATCAAAAGCATCTAATGAACCTGCCTTCATGTTTTACTGTCAGGTATGCCCCTTTTGCAAGTATAATAAGGCTAAGTAGAACTCTCCGTTGAATGAACCTGCCTTCATGCTTTACTGTCAGGTTCGATCTGAGTCATAATCAATCCACCTGTAGATTGTATTGCAACATGAACATGCCCTTGATGCAGATAACTGCCGCTTTGAATGTAGTCAACACAATCATCTCCCAAGCTTCTATTTTGCTACCAATTGTCTGTGGAGGTGATTGATGTATCACTTGAAGAAGTACAGGTGTTGCTTCTTTTAAACAAATATTCTATAAGAAATGGCTTGTGGTCTGTCCTGCCAGATTTTGGTCTTAACTACCTTTTCTGCAAATTAACATGCCAATGAACTCAAATTTGCAATTAAAAAACATAACTAATCAGCATTTTGACCACTTGGAGACTCCGAAGTGGTAATTGTTCAGTTGGTGAGAACTGAAACTCCTGTATTCATATCATAATCATTATTTAGAAGGGGATGTTCTAAAAGAGCTATAACTTACGACAATATACTTGAAAAAAAATTATGACTCATGCCTTTTAGCTCCACTGAATAAACTAGGTCAATGAAATCAGAATTTTGACCAACTTGGAGACTCCAAAGTGGTAATTCACCAACAGCTGCAAGTGAGTAGAATGTTACCTGGGGGAAACCATTTCCATGATCATAAACGACAAGATGGTCTCATGGTCACTAAAATGTCATATGTCCTGTATACAGTAAAATGAAATATCCAAAAGCAAACGGTAATGAGTATGAGTATGAGCCTAGTAAAAAGTAATTGAATAAGTAATAGTGTTTGGTTAGGCATTCATGTGTTTACATAAATAGTATAGGCGAATGGGCGTATCTTCTCTGCTACATATATTCAGGATTCCGCCCATGTAACCAATGCCTTAAAGCAAGTCTAAGATACTAGAAATATTGAGAATATTATGGACTTGTATGTTCAAAGCAATGAATTTCATATCCCATTATAATTTTCGGATGATTAATGAATTCTCTATATAGTTGTTAACACTTGTTGCAAATGTGTGAATAATCTAAAATGAAATATTCTCATACTTGCAACAAATACCCTTTTTACACCATTGACTAATGGAATATCTGACTCAATATTGACATGTCCATTTTGTCATCTTATCATTATAGAAAATAATATGCTTTTGTCACTCAAAATAAAGGTTGAAAGATAGAGGATAAGGCGCATTGGGTAATGGGTCAAAACGGGTTTGGTTGACCGCAAAAGAAAAGACTGTACATTTGTAGGTTCTTAAATATTTATTACACTAAAATTTAAATATTTTAAGTCTACCAAAGTGGGTCAAAATGACCTGAACCCACTTTAATACAGTTGATGTATCTATATTTTAGTTTAAATGGATCAAAATGACCCGAAACCACTTTTATACAATTAATATATCCATTTTTTATGTTTAAGTAGGTCAAAAACCCAAACCCACTTGAATAGACTAAAATTGCTAGAAAGTGGGTTCGGGTCAAATTCACCCACATATAACTAATGACAACATGGTAATACATTTTTCATGAAATATTTTTGCTTACATTGTCTAATGATGCGGTCTCATTTACCCATCCCATGCCTTCTTTCAAATGTGATGATTTAAAGCCTTCAATAAATTTTTTGTGCCTGGGTAGCTGTAAACATCAAACATACCATTAATGAGATTTCAAGTTTTCAATATAACACTTGATACATCTTTAGATACAACTCACCTGCATGACTGCATTTTTACGATTTAGACGCATTAATACATCGTGCATTTTTACTGATTTTATCCATCACCCACATGCTCATCATGTGACATCTACCTATTAAATTATAAGCAGAAAACATAAGGAAAGGAAAAAAAAAGAGTTAGCAATACTTGAGAAACAATTAAATAAATTCAAAAAAATCAACATATTTTGAAGCCAAAATAATTGATTATCATTGTAGTTAACTGAGGTCTTAACTCTTAAAACATCTTGACTTGCCGGCATGGCAAACATTCAATGAATCAGTCAACATCCTATAAAATTTGTAGAAATGTGTATGTATTGGTCATGATACTTGGCGTTGTACGACTGTATCGACCCATAACTTTGACTATTCGGACACCATTTTCAGCAAACTCCCCACTCTTTCAAAATCTGACAACATGAACAGCAATGACACAAACAAATCGGTTATTTGTCGTAATATAATAATAATATATGAAGGTTGTTATTAGTGGAAGAATACACTGCATTGCTTCATGGCATTTTAGACAACCATAAATTTATAAAAGAAATAAATGGGGTCTTTCTTTTTTTCTTTTCTCAATATGTAGTAAAGTCCTTGAATTGATTGTTTAATGCAGTCCTTACCTAATTTTCGTGGGCAAGTACCACCAAAAAAAGCATTCTTGTAGAGAACATAAGTGTTGTAAGAACATAACAGAACATATTAATTTTCAAATAAAATTAGGTACTAAATTTCCAAATCTAGATTTAGTTATAATGTACACGAACACCTAGTGAAAGTCAAACACAAATATTGTTACAATCTATATTTTATAGAAATTTTAAAATAGATAATTAATTTGCAATATAATACTTTTCTGTATCCCCAACATTATCAAAACATGCCCATAAAGGGATAGTATGTACCTGCATATTCACTCTATGCTAATCAACTAATACCTGCATCGCTTTTAAGCCGATCTCTTACCACGTGTTCTCCAACATCACTTCCAATTTATCCTAAGAGTAATTAAACCAAATGCACATAAAACAGTCAATATTCTTACAAATTAACTCACATTATTTAATCATAAGTTTTGCACATCAATAGACATACAGGTTACAATCTGCCACTCTTTTATATCCAATAACCTCAAATCTATAAAAATTCATAGCAATTGAAGTAAAATAACCTAATTAAAGCAAAAGATGATAAATAACTTCTAATCTAATCTCACCATAAAATAGTGCACCTCTCATCAGGAACCTCCACAGATAAACCGTTTAAGCTCTGCAACAGTAGCACTTAAAGGAACCGTCAGACACAACGAAAACAAAACTAAACTAAACGATTGAATACAAATTATACGATAGGCCTCGAAAGATAAGTTACCTTAAGCGGTACAGAGACGATTTAGATCGATGATGTACAAAGAGTCGGTGAATCGGTTGATGAATAAGGTGTACAGAGAATCGGTGAATCGGTTGATGAATATGATGTACAGAGAATCGGTGAATTAGTTGATGATGTACAGAGAATCAAAAAATCGGTCGATGGTTCTCTTCAGCTTCGTACAGAGATTATGGTGATGGAGTCATTAGGGCAATCAGTTTATTTGGAGTATATATTATTTTTAATATGTTTTTTTTTTTTTTTACCAATTTGCTACCAAAAATAGATGGTGACAAATTTTTAACCCTTAAGCTATCCAAGTGTATAGCTAATGATCTCCAGCCCAGCTGGTTTGAAATAAGGTGGGTTTTCCCTTAGGGGTTCCTATCCTGAGGGTAAGTCACAGGTTCGATCCATGCACACCATAAAAAAATTCGCCATGATGGTTTGAGCTTAGGCAAGGAGAACACCGATGTTTGGGTAGGGATTCGAACTTGGGAGCGCTAGGTTAGGGTTGTAAAAGGATTTCCACTGAACTAAGTCTTTAAAAAAAAAAAAAAAGCTACCCAAGTTTACAAAATTTGCTAACGTGTTATTCGGTAGCAAATTTTCGTGGCAGTTGCTTAATTTTCTATTAGTGTGGAACCTGTAGAGTCAAATGAACCTGTTGAACTTGTA
This sequence comes from Ambrosia x helenae, assembly GCA_030844895.1. Classification (NCBI taxonomy): domain Eukaryota; kingdom Viridiplantae; phylum Streptophyta; class Magnoliopsida; order Asterales; family Asteraceae; genus Ambrosia; species Ambrosia x helenae. The sequence continues at coordinate 4,309,461 of CM061233.1, read as the reverse complement.
TCAGACCTTTGAAGGGAGCCATCAACAGTCCAAGCTTGTGTTGACAGAAAAGCCAAAACATTTGATAATTCATCTTTTAGATGAAAATGTCACATGTTATATATATAATCTATTATTGTCTATTATGACTCATTAAGGCCCAATATGGCTCGTTAAGTTATATATGATATACTATTATCCATTGTGATCTTTTAAGGCTCAATATTGCCTATTAGGACATATTTGATCAACTATTGTCTATTGCGATTCATTAAGGCCTAATATAGCCTATTAAGACATGTGTGGTCTATTATTAACCATTATGATCCATTAAGGCCCAATATAGTCCATTAAGACATGTATGATCTACTATTGTTCATTGTGATCCATTAAGGCCCAATATGGTCAATTAAGAATGTATCATCTATCATTGTCCATTATGATCCATTAAGGCCCATTATGGTCCATTAAGACATGTATGATTAATTGTTGTCCATTATGATCCATTAACGCCCAATATGGTTCTATAAAACATGTATGATCTACTATTGTCCATTGTAATCCATTAAGCCTCAATATTGTCCATTAAGACATATATGATCTACCTTTATCCATCGTGATGCATTAAGGCCCAATATGGTCCATTAAGATATATATGGTTTATTATCGCCCATTATGATCCATTAAGATACAACACGGTATATTAAGACATGTATGATCTAATATTGGTCATTATGATCCACTAAGACTCAATATGATCCATTAAGACATATTGGGTGTATGGGACAGAGTACCGTACCAATTCATTTTCGGTACCGACTTTTTTCAGCGTTTTTGATACACAATATCGGTTCGGTACAGTACTAGTGTTTTACTGATTTTACCCTCAAATACTGGTACCGTACCAATATCATATATGATGTATTGTGAATTGATGTATTGTGCATTGAAGGCTTGTAAAACGAGCTTTAAAGTGTTGTACTCTTTTAAAAACAGACAAATGATCACAAGTCTTACCCTTGCCATATGCATATTAATATAGTATAGATATATAAATAATGGATTATACTGTGTATTACTAGTCATTGTATGATCTACTACTCTCCAGTTTTGACGATTTTCGGTACCGGTAATTTTGGTACGGGCATTGAGCTCATTCTAGTTACAACGACAACCCTGTATAAGTTTGAAAAGAAGTGACCAAAAGAGTAAATAAATATTTGCAAATTTAAATATTATTATTATGTTAAATAATTTTTTAGGGGGGAAATCTAAATTACCTCCTCTCATCTCGTCCGCTCGATAAACCCGCCAAAATAATAATAATAATAATAATAATCCCAAATCCATCTCATATTTCCCGGTCTCTGCTCTCATCTTCTCCCAACCCATTCCCTGCTCTAATCTTCTCCCAACCCTAAATCAATATATAAACTTCACACACAGTACTGAACCGACCGACGGACTTACTTCTAGGGTTACGACACTAGAGTCATCAACATCCAACAATCAAACAGTATATTATTCCTCAATATTTTCATATTTCTTTCAATTATTATTAATAATTATTAGATTCATTGTTTTCTAATCTTTTCCTTTGATTTATTGTTGTTTTGCGGTAATAATTTGTTGATTTATTAGACCCTTTCTGTTGATTGATATATATGTTGCCTTTTAAATCTTTTAACAAAAGTCTGTGTCTTTTTTTTTTTTTTTTTTTTTTTAGCTTTGTAGGTTTGAATGTAGCCATGTTATTGTATAAATGTGTTTTTGGTTGAGAAAAGATTAGATTTTTTTCAGTGGATTGAGATGCGTTAACTGATATTTTATGTTTTTATATTTGCTTTTTGGGATTAGGATTTTATTGGAAGAGAGGTTTTTTACAATGTTGTTATATGTTTGTGATTGTATAATTTTTTGGAAGACAGTTTTTTTTTTTTTGGTTTAATTTGACTTTTTGTGTGGATCGGTACCAGAAAGTCGAGAAGCCAAGAGCGGAGCAACTCATCAATGAGAACGAGATCCGTATTACTAGCCAGGGGAGAATGCGAAGCTACATCACATATGCCATGACCTTGCTTCAGGTAAATGCTTGCCTCCCAATTTATAAACGGGTAGTGAATGCGGATTTTGAATTAACTCTATTTTGTTACACTGCTTGTACCTATGGTGATCTATTGCGTGCTTGGTTTTAAAAATTTATGGTGATTTATTACATCACATATGCCTATTGTATTTTGGGTGTTTTCATATAAACTGTCACAATAGGTTTTTTGGCTTGTACGGGTAGGTAAAATCATATATAAACCTTATTTATAGCTATACTTTGGATAAGGGATGCTAAAAACGTATGGGTTATGATAAAAAAAGTTATATAATCCCCTTCCGCATCAGGTATGAATAGCCCGCCGCTTTTGCGCTTTGCGCCTCGGTTGTAGACATCTTCGCTTTTGTGCGCTTCTCGCTTTTAGGTTGGATTCTTTGTTTTACAATCATGCAGCTCATTGTTTAGGAGCTGTGATGTTGATTGGAATGTAATTAATTTGTATCATTTAATAAGGATTCTGCCAGTTTAGTTGTGACTATTATTAGAGCGTTCACTCTGTTTTCTAATAACAAAATTAGTTTCTTCTCATTTGGAATACTAACTAAAATATCAAATGAAAGGTTGAGAATGCCAATGGAAGGAATAAAAAAGGCTGTGTTTTTAGAGAATGACTCCTTTTCCTCATCATCAGCAGGTGATGGACATGGTAATAAACCTCCTCATCCAATTTATGGATGCTCTCTCCTGTGCTATCCTTCTCTGGTATTAATTGTTTCTTTTTTTTTTTTTTTTTTTAACTGTGAGTTATTGATTAGGATTTACTTGTTATGATTTGGAAACTCAGATTTGAGGATTTCTGTGTTATAATAGGAAGGGCCACAGACCCACTTCAAATTTATCTACTTTAGAGGACAAGTGTAATAAAGGTTAGCATAGTTTAGCATGATTTTCAGTTTGTTTACTGGGTTTTTCAAATTATTTAAAACTAGTAATTGAACCCGCACTATGCGGTGGAATAACTTGTATACAGGTTAGATCGGTGACTCAACCGAAAGACGAATAACACTTGTACGGTTGGGCATCCGACCCACTGACATGGACTCCAAATAACACAAACTGACCTTTGGAAAGTTATTTAGCGCCACATCTCACATAGGAACTGCCTACTATAAATAAGGTTGAAGATTGAACCAAGAAGCTAGCAACAATAAAAAGTATAAACCTCTGGTGGAAAATGGATGATTGACAGGATGATATATGGGACCTTAAAATCAATGTCCGGCCCGGTGACCTCGTTAGTCCCTCTGGTATAGTACTCTGGTTTCTCTGGACGCAGTTTACGCTGCAGATCAATACAGACCAGCGGCAAACTGATCAGGGACACCACCATCACCGCCGACGGATTTCTAAGAACCAGTACCACTGCAACCAGGTATTATTTGTTTCTTAATTACCTGACCTACACCAGGATTCATGATTGTTTTTTAACAAATTAGACACTCAATCACAAGTGCAAAGGAATCATTTTATAGATCAAACCCAAATTATTTAACCATTTTTTTTTTTGGCAAACGGGTGAAAACCCAATTCAAGAAAAGCAATAAAAATGGAATCAAACAGAAGGTGATGGTGTTTAAATGAGCATAACAAAAAAAGAAAAAAGAAATTTATATTAGCGCATGATTATCTCTAGAGGTTTTTTTGTTTAAAATGAGTAGAACGATAAAAAGAAATTTAATAGCCAAGGAGGGGGTTTTCCAGATTCGAACACGGGTTTTGTAAACAGGAGAAAGACTGAATAGTGTGTTAAACGGTGCATCAAAACCACTTCTGATACTTTGTCTCCTCCTGATTCTATATAATATATATCACTAAATCAGGGAGAAGCAAACACAAAAAAAGAAAACGAAAACAAAAAAGTGTTGCACCAGTCAGTGGTGTTCACGTGGAGAAGCCGGCCAATAGCGAATTACAACTGTAGACGTCCTTTTGAATTGTATAGTATAGAAATTATTGGACATAAGCCTTGATGTTTGATTATTTTGTTATGGTTTTTGTACTTTTATTTATGTAAAATGGTTTTTGTTTGATTTAAATGCATCTTTAATAATTCTATTGTTTTCTACAGAAGTCGAAATAAAGCCAAGCTGCCTGCGAAAGCTGAACCGGCTGCAAGGCTAAACTGGCTGTGAAGGCTAAGCCAGTTGAGAAAGCGAAGCCAGATGTTAAGGCGAAGCCAGCTGCCAAAGCTAAGCCGGCTACATTCCAAAGCTAGACCAAAATATATGGTCTTGTACATATTTTGGGTCAGCATGTGGGTTCACGGGTTGACCTGTTTGTGTTTATAAATTTAGATATTATAACTTTAAGCGATTGATATTGTCGAACATAGAAGAAAATATGCATCGGCTTTTAAGTAATACACTGATAGAAAATCTTTATGGCTCTGTAGAAATTTAGGGTTTCAATACTCAATAACAAATAACCAACAGATTCAACACAAACACAAGATCAATAACAACAAAAGTAGGCGACAAAACGGTGACAAGATCTTTATTAAACCAACCCAAAAATGTTCCCCCCAATACCCAAGAGTTCAACAATAGAAGAACTCAGAAAGAAACAATACAATACTTGTTTATAACTACTGATTGATTAGATCAGTAGATACAAACATAAGGAAAACATGAACAAGACTGAACAGACTTACAGTGATTAACAGTAATCACTGATGAAGACGACTACAACTGAAACCCTAATTACAGAGAGAAAAAATAATAAAAAGAAAACAAAATGAAACGAATGAATGATAATAACACAGAGAAAAGATATTTATATTTGAGTCTGGAAGCTTCTCTCAGCTACCAAATGAACGGTTGAGATTTACTTAATCCAACGATCAGAATATGCCTCGAAACAATACGCCAGCTACCAGCTAACCAATTATCATCTGGGGGCCCATCAGTCATAACTCATAAGCCCATAAAGCATCAGACATAACTCATAAGCCCAAATAGCTCATAAGCCCACATCACCTTATCAAGCCTGCAACATATACTCAAGCCCATATTAAGTAATTGAATTAGACTGAAATATATAACATTTTAACATCCCCCCTTAATTCAATTACTAAACATGTCTGTTAAACCTAAAGATTTACAAAAGTTATCATGTTGTGAACTATACAACCCCTTTGTAAATATGTCAGCCACTTGTTGACTAGAATCAACCTTTATGATTTTTACAAAATTGTTATTAACCTTTTCTCTCAAAAAATGAAGATCCAGTTCAAAATGTTTCGTTTTCTCATGAAAAACGGGATTCTCTGCAATTGAGATAGCAGATTTGCTATCACAAAACAGACTTAAAGGTAAACTGGACGTAACACCTAACTCATATAAAACATTGGACAACCAGACAAGTTCACAGGTCGTGGAACATAAAGCTCGGTATTCAGCCTCGGCACTTGACCGAGACACCACACTTTGCTTCTTACTTTTCCACGACACCAAATTAGATCCTAAAAAGACACAATAACCCGTAACAGATTTACGAGTTTGCAAACACTTTGCCCAATCTGCATCCGAAAATGCAGATAGAACAAAATCATCTGTTTTCTTAAACAATAACCCTTTTCCAGGTGACAACTTAAGATACCTTAACAATCTGAAGGCAACCTGCACAATTGCTTCTGTTGGCTTGTGCATGAATTGACTCAAGAACTGGACAGTATAACTTATATCGGGTCTGGTAAGCGATAAGTATATAAGCTTACCAACAAGTTTCTGAAAACTGGTAACATCCTCTATATACTTCTCAAATTTAACACTTTTCATAGACAAAATATAATTTTGTTCTATTGGTATACTTACCGGTTTGCAACCCAAATAACCAAATTCAGACAACAAATCAAGACAATATTTCCGTTGATTTAAACAAACTGTTTCTCCAGAGTATAAAACTTCAATGCCTAAAAAATATTTCAACTTACCAAGATCTTTTATCTTAAAACTTTCCTTTAAAAAAGTCTTAACATTATTAATTTCAACTTCACTATTACCAGTAACAACAATATCGTCAACGTAGACTAATAAAACTAAAAAAACATCTTTATCAGTTTTTACAAACAACGAGTAATCACACTTACTCTGAACAAAACCTATACTAACAAGAACTTCTACGAGTTTCTCATTCCATTTCCGAGGAGCTTGTTTCAGTCCGTACAAAGACTTGACAAGCTTACATACTTTCGATTCATTATTAGATGAATATCCTTCAGGAAGTGTCATATATACATCCTCGGTTATTGACCCATACAAAAACGCATTATTAATATCCAACTGAAACAAAGACCAACCATTCTGAACGGCTAAACTAATAACACACCGTACAGTGACCATTTTAACAACCGGAGAAAATGTTTCTCCAAAATCTAAACCTTCTCGTTGATTGTATCCCTTAGCAACGAGTCTGGCCTTATACCTCTCTACTTGTCCATCAGACTTGTACTTGACTTTGTATACCCACTTGCATCCAATAGCCTTCCTATTTGGAGGCAAGTCGGTAACAACCCAAGTATTGTTTTGGTATAAGGCCTCCATCTCACTATTCATAGCTTCAACCCATCTCGGGTCTTTTGAAGCTTCATAGTAAGATGTAGGTTCAGAGACTTTGTTAATATTTGAAACAAAACATAAGTTTTCACTAGACAAATTAGAGTAATTTACACTTTTATCAATACCATACTTCACTTTATTATCTAAAATAAAATCACTATATCTCTTAGGTAATATAGACTCTCTACTTGACTGTCTAAGACTAGAAGTCTTAGTTCCCTCAGAGGATATAGTCTCATCATTTGACTCTTCAAATCCTGAGGGATTAGTCCCTCTACCTACTGTACTACCAGGTGGCTGACCATCAGTATGGTCTACCTCTCTGGCAGCCCTGGGAGAGTCATCTAATTGATCCCCAGGTGAAGAGTCATGAGTCCTACCGGTTCCCCCTTCATCATCGGGAAGACGCGGGTCATTCTGATTCAAGTCATCTTTAGAAACTCCATTTTCGAAACAGTCGAAAAAATTTAAATGATTTACACTATCAAAAACAGTTTCTTTAAATTCAGTTTTAAAGGGAAATATATTTTCATAGAATTTAACGTCTCTAGAAAAGACAATTTGTTTAGTTTCAAGACTTAGAATTTTATAACCCTTTTTTAAAAAAGAATATCCTAACATGACACATTTGTTAGCCCTACTACAAAGTTTATCTGGTTCATTAAAGACTGTTTCAAAACACAAACACCCGAAGTTTCTTAAATGACTCAACTTTGGGGGGAACCCATAAATCAACTCATACGGACATTTACCACCTAGAACTGAAGAAGGCAGCCTGTTAATAAGATATGCAGCCGTAAGAATACAATCAGACCAAAACTTAAGTGGAAGACCACTTTGAAATAACAATGCCCTTGCTGTGTTTAAAAGATGTCTGTGTTTCCTCTCCACAATACCATTCTGTTGTGGAGTGTAAACACAGGTAGTTTGGTGTAGAATACCTTTTTTACTACAGAATTCATTCATTTGTTTATTTACGAATTCGGTACCATTATCACTCCTAAACACTTTAACACGTTTTAGAAACTGAGTTCTTATTAACTCATAAAAACTAACTAAGTTTTCAAAAACATCACTTTTATTTTTCAACAAATAAACCCATACAGATCTTGAATAATCATCCACCACTGTCAAAAAATACCTATACCCCTCACTACTAGTGATCTTGTAAGGACCCCATACATCAAGATGTACAAGATCACCCACACTTATTGATTTGTGATCACTAATAGGGAATGGCACCCTAACTTGTTTGGACTTGTGACACACATCACAAGGATAAGACTCAGATACACCTATATTAAGAGTATCTTTTAACACAGCAAGAACTTGACTAGAAGGGTGACCAAGTCTGCTATGCCACAGACTATGATCACTAACACTATTAAAACATACACTGCTGAAACTCACATTATCACCCACAAAATATAGACCTTCCTGTTGTCTACCAGTCACCAGGATTCTCTTTGAGTTGGAATCCTGGACAGAACATGTATACTCATTAAACAAAACATCTAACTTATTATCCTTAGCAAGTTTATGCACAGAGATCAGATTAACACAATAATCAGGTATATAAAACACATCTTTTAAGACAACATCCTTAGCTAGTATAACATCTCCTATCTTAGTTACTCTAGCATTTGTACCATTTGGATGTTTAACTTCCATATTATATCTAGACACATCAACCCAATTGATTAAATGTTTATCATTTCCTATCATGTGATGGTTGGCTCCAGAATCCATTAACCACCCAAGAAACAAAGCAAATTTTAACATACTTGAACAGCTAGAGAAATTTTCAAACACCTTAGACAATTTGTTTAAAACAGACAGACTGGAAAAACCATTAAACACAACTGACTCACCTCCAACATTAGAACACTGAGGATCTCCTCCTGATTTCTCACTAATCAAACTCATCAGCTTTGAAATCTGTTCAGATGTAAAAGGTGAACCAGCACTAGGAGTAGATGCAACATTAGCACACACACTGTTGTTAGTCATACTTGTTTTATTATTACCAAAGCTATTGTTATTAACAGATTTGGTTGTCTGATTAAAAGGTCTTTTTTTAAATCCAGGGGGATATCCCACAATCTCAAAACATCTATCAATAGTATGACCAATCATATTACAATGTGTGCACTTAAGATTAGGATTAGGTCCTCTGTTACTGTTATTATTGAACCTTCTCCTATTATCATTAACCTGATTTGACTTAGCAACAAAAGAGACATTAGACCCTTTTGACCCACTGCTTGTGCCTCTATGGGATTCCTCCCTAGAGACCACAGCAAAGGCTGTCTTTACTGAGGGCAATGGGTCACTTGTGAGCAAGGTTGTTCTGACTGGTTGATAAATTTCATCAAGTCCCATAAGAAATTGCATGAGTTTAATCAGGGAATTAAAATCATTAAATTCCTTTGAGGCTTGACAGGTACACATGGGAAGCTGAACTATAGAATCAAACTGCTTCCACATTGTGTTCAACTTATGGTAGTATTCAGCTACTGAACTACCATTTTGAGACAAACTATTAATTTTCTGATGCAGGTTAAACATAACACATCCATCAACTCTATCATATGTTTCCCTAAGGTCCAACCAAACATCTCTAGCATACTTAGAAAACACCTGACCAAGATATAATTCTTCACATACTGAATTAATCAACCAAGACAATACCACTGAGTTACACCTATCCCACTGACTTGCTAGAACATTATCATCAACAGACCTAACACAGGAACCATCTATAAATCCAATTTTATTTTTTGCTTGCAAAGCCAATTTCATAGAATTAGCCCAGACAGAATAGTTTTCAGTACCTTTTAGTTTAATACTTATAATAGTCAGACTAGAAGTATCACTTGGATGAAGATACAAGGGATCACTAATATCAAGTTTGCTGACCAAAGTTGGATCAGGTCCTTGATTAGCACCCCCTCTACCTTCTCCATTAGGATCCACAACATCTCCCATATTTCAAATGAAACACAGGATCAACAACAAACAGTAAAAAACAGACAGCACGAGCAACCAATACAACACACAGCAAAGACAACAGTAGCTGTCACACAGAAAACCTAATTAGGGCGAAACTGTGTCAGTGCTACAGATCATGGGTTCATCACTCAAAAGGTGCCCACGCAGTTCTTAGCACAGAAGCCCTTTATTAACTAATATACTATATACGTATATAGACAGAAAACAAATACACAGACAAATAAAGACCAAGAACCAACAAGACAAGACAACAACCACACAGATTGGCCAATACCGGTCCACCTAACCCGGTCAGTGCCACTAGACACAACAAGAAACAAAAAAGAGAGGAACGATCTCACAATGAAGGGGAACCCAAGTTAGGGTTTCGCCAACCCACAACCAACACCTTCACTTAGGGTGTTGAGTTATGGGAGCAACTGTTGCTTTACACATCCACTTTCCAATAGCTCCACAAGACCAACCAAGCCAACACAAGTTGACCTCAAAAGAAAACCTGCAATATAGATACAAACAATAGACAAGAGGTAATGATAGACCAGATCTACAAGATCAGACAAGATCTATCAAACCAGAAACAATAAAGACCAGATCTACAAAAGATCAGATCCCTAACCTATACATCAAGACCAGCGGAAGACTTATACACGACACCCAAGACCAGATCAAGAGCCTTACAGCTCTGATACCATGTAGAAATTTAGGGTTTCAATACTCAATAACAAATAACCAACAGATTCAACACAAACACAAGATCAATAACAACAAAAGTAGGCGACAAAACGGTGACAAGATCTTTATTAAACCAACCCAAAAATGTTCCCCCCAATACCCAAGAGTTCAACAATAGAAGAACTCAGAAAGAAACAATACAATACTTGTTTATAACTACTGATTGATTAGATCAGTAGATACAAACATAAGGAAAACATGAACAAGACTGAACAGACTTACAGTGATTAACAATAATCACTGATGAAGACGACTACAACTGAAACCCTAATTACAGAGAGAAAAAATAATAAAAAGAAAACAAAATGAAACGAATGAATGATAATAACACAGAGAAAAGATATTTATATTTGAGTCTGGAAGCTTCTCTCAGCTACCAAATGAACGGTTGAGATTTACTTAATCCAACGATCAGAATATGCCTCGAAACAATACGCCAGCTACCAGCTAACCAATTATCATCTGGGGGCCCATCAGTCATAACTCATAAGCCCATAAAGCATCAGACATAACTCATAAGCCCAAATAGCTCATAAGCCCACATCACCTTATCAAGCCTGCAACATATACTCAAGCCCATATTAAGTAATTGAATTAGACTGAAATATATAACATTTTAACAGGCTCAGCTCTCTATTCAGAAAGACGAACATGTTCAAGCTGCACCTACTTCTAGCAAATCAATGTGGTTTCCTTTACACCCGGGGAAAGGTAGCTCTGGAACAAGGTGAATTGTTAAGGCCAATCATCACCTAACACGGATTTACACCAATATGATGTGAGTTAGTTTCTCAAACACTCTTATGTTTTTTATTGTATTTCTGGTTTTTACATCTAACTCTTATCTATTTGGTCGGAATCAATTTGCACATGATGCTAATGTGTTTGTAATATTGTTTAGATTGGGACCAGAATTCATTCCCCTAAGCAGCTACAAGAAGAAGCAGAAACCACAATGGAGCATTTGGTTCAATATACTGCAGTGAGTATTTGTTTCACCTTATATCAATCTCTTTTCTAATTTATTTGCATATAGTAGGGGAAACCCACGTAAAGGATAATAGTAGTGAATATTACTATGACGTGTGCATAATGGATTCCTTTAAATTGTTAAAGATGGTCTGGCACATCAATTTGAAGCAATAACTCCAAAGCTTATCCAAAAAAGATAATGAGATTTGAGTATAAGTTGCTAATGTCAATAAAGGTGGATGTGTTGATCTTGAAGTTGTAGGATATTATTAAGAGTTCATTTGGATTATTTATCTAGATCTAGGTTGTGGTATATTGTTTGCCCCTGTGATCTGTTCGTTTTTGCAGCATAATAAACCAAAGGGAGTGTCTTTTTCTTTCATTATTAAATGGGTCATTTCGAGTTAAGATGCTACGTTTTTGCTTCATAAAGGTTGACATCTCACCTAGTTTGACATGGAAGCTTAATGTTTTTAATTGTAAAAATATAGTGGGTTTAAAGAAAAAGTCGGGTTTCTTTGGCTTTATATTTTATATGCTGTCAATGTTGTTAGTGTTTAAGTTTCTTTGTGTATAATATACAAAGTTATTAATGTTAAACTTGCTCAGAAACAAATGGTGTAGAGGACAGTGATCCTCCCTCAGAAACAAAGGATGAAAGCAGCAGCAACTTGTCTATTGAAGAGCTTCCGTGGAGTCAAACTTGAGCTAAAACTGCAGCAGAAAATGAAGATGAAGCTGGCTAAAAAGGGTCGTTGGCCACCTTCTAAGATGAAGTAGAACAAGAATGCATGAACCTAGTTATAGTTGGATTGATAGTTAGTGCCCCTTAGTTATATATTGCAAAGATTTTTTTTTTTTTTACGACCTATATCAATATATCATTATATTTAATTTTGATATAGATTTATTGAAATATATATATGACACGCATAGTGTATCGTAAATGTGTGTAATGAAAGTGTCATAAACATGCGTCATAAACTGATGTGATGAAAGAGTGTCATTTATGCGTGTCATTAAAATATGATACGCATGTGTGTATCATGTAGAATTTATAACTCCACCATTGACGACACTTTTTTTGTGTCATTAGACCCCTTTTATGACATGCATTGCTCGTCAAGAAATGTGTTTTTTCTAGTAGTGTATCTATAGCCACATGAAATTTTGTAAATTTAAGTGTGACTATCATCTAATTTTTGGCCATACATATTTTTCATGACATTTACTATTATTCTGTCACACATAGAAAGAACAAAGTGACGATGGTGTGGCTAATTCTTATATAAAGCCGCATAAAATTTTATAATTTTAACTGTTGCTACTGTCTAACCTTTTGTCACACATTTTTTCCATGATATTTGCTATCATTTCGTCACACAAAACTAAACAATGACATTAGTGTGACTATTGTGTAACCTTTGGTCACACATATTTTACATGACATTTGTTATCATTCCGTCACACAAAAATAAACAACGTGACCATAATGTGACGAATGCTTATGTAAAGCCACACAGAAATTTGTAATTTTAAGTGTGGTTATTGTCTAGCTTTCGGTCACATTATAATATATGTGGCCATAAATTTAAACTTTTAGCTACACCATCAAAAAAATACTGTAATTGTAGATTACATTTGGTCACACCTTTGAAATGTGGCTACTAAATGTCACGGTTTTTTCTTAATGTGTGGCTAAAGATTCTGATCAGATGTATTTTTGGTCACATGAAACAAATAATGTGGTCGTAGGTCATAAATAGCCACACGTTTTCTAGTGTGGCTACTAAATGCCACAATTTTTTCTTAAAGTGTGACTAAATGTTTTGAGATGTTATACATTGGTCACATGAATACATAAGATGTGTGGCAAAAAGCATGCTGGAAGGTTTTGTAATATGAAAAATAACCTTTAGCCACACATTTAATCGAAAGTGTGGCATGGTGGTTTTTGAAAAAGTGTGGCCGTAGGCCTATTTTGGCGTAGTGAAATTTGAAGCCAAAATATGAGAAAAACACCTAAAATTTTAAAGTCTACAAAGAAAATAATCTTGATAATGAAAACTTAACAAGATGAGGGTTTTGGTATCTTAAAGTAGATACAATCTAGAGCACAGAGGCTCTGATACCAAATTATAGTCCCGAAATACTAGATCTTGTTGAATGCAATAGATTGTTATCACTTGGAAACACCTATTAGTTAGGTGTTTCAAGTGATTAATCCAAGAAACAAAGAAAACTAGATGAATATTGAAAGACCCGACACACACAATGAATAACATGATGATTCCATATCTGATTTGATAATGAATAACCTTGGAATACCACAATAAGTACGCACCTATTCAAAGTGTGCTACAAAGATAATCTCCAAAACCCCAAAACCCTAGCTGTGCACATACAATCTATATATAGCCAATACCTGGGCCTGCGCACTTAACACAAGTGCGCAGGGCCCGTCCATTTAAGTGCGCAGCCTAGGGTTTTGCATACTAAACTATGCTATAATTACATGTAAGGTCCTTCAACTATTAAGCTTTACAATAGTCATTCAAAAGTCTCTATTCTGGTAACTGTGGTCTCAATATAACCCAACAGGGATAGCGACTTGGATTGGTCACACCCTCTGAGTTAAGTATGCAAAAAAAAAAAAAAAAAGTGATTTTAAATTCTCTTGGTTTTCTACATAAGACGGTTGGGAAATGGTCAATTGGCCGTTCCTTTAGCTTCATAAGCTTGAGGCGGGATTAGGAGGAACTGTGACTTCCTTCGAGTGAGACCCTAGATAGACTAATCAACATGAACTTAACATAAATAAAAAGGGGCTTGGAAACCGGTGTGAGTTTAAGAGGATCGATATACCTGCAATCGCAATCAACACGTTAGTAGATTATTAATTAAGTAACCTATGTTTTGAAACTGGATGTAAACCTAACTGTGATTCCATAGCATAATTCTTTTTCAGGGACGAAAAAGGTTTAAGTGTGGGGATGTTTGATGTGTCGTAAAACACATCTATTCTCCTATGTATTTTGAGTTATAATTGAGTCTTTTGTATATAGTTTTTAGTAGTTTTAGGCGTGTATTCGTTTGTTGGCCTATTTTTGTCATTGTATAGATTTTTATTAATTTTTAGTACTTATTTATTTATTTTATATTTTGGTAGGTGTTCGTGTGAACGTTGGAGCGTAAACGATGAACTTTGGTCAAGCCAAGAACACCCGAGTGTAGAGCACCGAGTAATAATAATAATAATAAAAATAATAATAATAATAATATAAAAAAAAGGAAAAAACAAAAGGCACGAGGCCTTGTCAATTGTCACCCAAAGCCCAAGTTAAAATTGGGTGATTTATTATGGATGGATATATGTTTAATATTTTAGAGGACACATTATCCGGGAGGAGAATAAGGAATTCGGATTGATTTTCATTCCAAGGAGCAGCCGCCTAAAGAAGAACCCTCAACAGCCATATTGGGATCGAACATCCAAGCAGGGAATCAGAAAGGAAAAAAGAAGCGACCTTGAGAGCAGAATTTTTAAAGGGGAGAAGGTAGCGGCCAGCGGGTGCACTAAAGATTAATTATTTGAAGATCCGGGGTTTGTTTTATTTGTTTTAATTATTTAGAGACATGATTAAATTGTTTTTTATAGACTTTGAATCTATGTTTCTAATTATCATGATGAACTAAACTTTTTATGGTTGCTTAGGTTTATGAACTAGACACGTTATTTGCAGTTTTTAATGATTCTTGGTTTTTAATTTTGATGTGTAGGATTACATGATTTTAATTTTATTGTTGGATTTGATATATGTGTGTTGGTGTTATTTTTATTTGAAGTTTGTTTATTGGTTTTGTGGAACTAGGCATGTAGAGATACCCCCTAGGTCTTGAAATCAATCTAGTTCGTCAACTTAGGTTAGCGTGCTAGTATTTGGAGTTGGAGTACGACACAAGTATAACAAACTAATATAATAAATTAACTAAGGCGTGCAGTCCATTCTTGAGGGTGAGAAATCTAACTCGAGATTGCTAGGTAACTAACTAGGCATTGTTCGGTAGTTGGCAAGCGCTAGGGCGGGAGTCGCTACTTGTCCGTGTTTAGAGTTTTCCTAGGTTTTCTTCAGTAGAGTTTAAGTCTGCTTCATAGTTTGAGGGTTTTAATCCAGGAGAGGTTTTAATCTGATTTCTGTGGGATTTTGGTACGCTAGGGCGATCCAGATCCATCTTAGCATTTCTACACTTGTCCCGCCTTAAGTCTAGTGAGCTATCTTTGACAGGAGGTTTATTAGATAAGAATAGGGTCTCAAGTTAATTACCAAATTCAGGATTTATTGCTAGTGTCTAGGGATTTTACCTAAGTAACCAGCCTTCTTCCTATCCGATTTCTTCAAGTTCCTAGTTCCCATAAGCAGCTGAGGTTACTTTATTTATATTTAGTTTCTTTTAAGTTTTTTTAATCATTAGTTTAACCCCCCACATAAGTATATATTTATTTAGGCTAGTATTCGGTATAGGTTGTGATCTAGAGTTACATTCGCGTCTTTGGGTTCGATACTCGGTCTTATCTGTTTACTGCTTTGCGACCGGTACACTTGCCGTGCGTGTGTAGTTTTTAGGTGAGTCGTTTTAATTAAAACTTGTGCACATTTTTATATATACATTTACACACATCAAGTTTCTGGCGCCGTTGCCGGGGACGCAATTGGCACTCTTGAGATTTATCTTATCCGTTGCTGGTCTACTATTTTGTGAATAATTTTTGTTTTTATTTTTTATTTTTTCTTATTATTATTATTTTTATTCGTAATATATAATTTTTTTTATCATGTGCGAGATCTGCGGAGGACCCCACTTTACCATAAGATGCCCACATTCACATTTATCGGGGTATTCCACGGATTATTATTCTAACAAGTATTTGCAGCCGCAGCCATATCAGTCATACCGGCCTTCATACCCACAGGCAAACCGGTGGTTTAACCCTGCAACATCTGAGTCACTAGATAGAATAAAAAGTCGGCCTGATCGTCTACAAGCTAAGATGTATGAGGAAAGGCATGGTGGGAGCTCGTCAGAGTATCCACCTAGCCAACATTTTTATCAACATCCCGATTATCGGGATGTCTCGTCTCACACTAGACCCGATTTTGCCGCCTTACTTGCTAAACAACAGCTCATGCTCGAGGATATCGATTCTTTGCTATCCAAGCGCACCGACTCTTTGAGGGAACAAGATGCGGCACTTAAAAGGCTAGAGGCTCAGGTGGATGAACTGAAGACCATAATGGACGTTGAAGTCCCACCTCCAGTTCAGCAGGTTTATTTCACAAATGATGACCCAGACGAGATGGTAACACTTAGATTACCTGATTGTATTAGTCCCGTTGCTGAAACTGTTTGTCCTTACTCATCTGATTTTGTGCATGATTTAACTGACCCATATGATTCTTTACACTTGTCTTGTGAGGATGATATTTTGCAGGATTCAGGGTTAGAGCCAGAGACCATAATGGACGCCTTAGTCCCACCTTTGGTTCAGCAGGATGAGCAGCCTTGCCAGATCTCTAGTTCAACAGCATACCCTTGGGAGGCAGATGTCTGGAGTGATGATGAGGAGATAGAAAGGATAGCCTGGGACGCGCATAGGAAAGCCATGATGGAGAAGATAGGGGAGGCTGAGGAAGATATGGATTTTTCAGAATCCACAGGCTGGCTGTTTGAGGAAGAAGTGGTGGAAGAGGAAGACACGACTGACCTGCTTGAAGAAGCAGCTGATGGGGAAGCAGAGTTTGGTGACGAGTTGATTGATTTGACAGCTCCAGAAGTGGACAAAGATTTTGAACAAGTGTCACCAAACAAGGAAGATGAGAAAGAAACAGTGGTGGAAGAAGAAGAACACCACAGCCGGCCCGTGCAGGCATTGGATATTACACTGCTACTAGTGCCACCACCATGGCCACCACCACGGGAGAAGGCGAAGAGGCACCTGGACCGACACAGGGTGAGGGTCAGGAGTTGCAGAGACAGCAAGTCCCCTCATTACATGCCAAGAATCAGGTTTGGTCCAGGTAAATTTAAATATTGGTGGCCCGACCCATTTAAATTCGATAAAATATTTTTAAATTCCACTAATGTAATTTTTCTAAATAATTTGGACCGGGTGGAATTAAATGGGTTAGATCGGGTCCAGATAAAAGAGAAGCCCCCTGATTAAGTTTAAGTGTGGGGAGGCTCTGTAGAGTTTGTAAATTTATATTTATACCTATTTTTTTTCTCTAGCTTTTCATTTTTATTTATTTGTGGTCGTTCTTTGGTAGTAGTTTGTAGGTTTTTATCTTTCTATTTTATCTTTGGTTTTTGTGTCTTTGAGTCAGTTAGCAGGTTTGCGTGTTTGCTTAAGTAGAGGAAATTTCACAATGAGCGGATCCCATGTATTATCTTTATATATATTTTATGAGTGGGAGTTTTGGTAAGGGTTCGGGTAATAAAAGATATTTTTTCTTAAAAAAAAAAAAAATTAATTAACTTTCTGTGCAAAAAGATTTTTCACGTAATGTGAGGAGTCTGGGCTGACCTGTTCGCCTTATGCGACCGGCTATTACCCCGGAAAGTTATATATTTTTTTCTCGAGATTGCTAGGTAACTAACTAGGCATTGTTCGGTAGTTGGCAAGCGCTAGGGCGGGAGTCGCTACTTGTCCGTGTTTAGAGTTTTCCTAGGTTTTCTTCAGTAGAGTTTAAGTCTGCTTCATAGTTTGAGGGTTTTAATCCAGGAGAGGTTTTAATCTGATTTCTGTGGGATTTTGGTACGCTAGGGCGATCCAGATCCATCTTAGCATTTCTACACTTGTCCCGCCTTAAGTCTAGTGAGCTATCTTTGACAGGAGGTTTATTAGATAAGAATAGGGTCTCAAGTTAATTACCAAATTCAGGATTTATTGCTAGTGTCTAGGGATTTTACCTAAGTAACCAGCCTTCTTCCTATCCGATTTCTTCAAGTTCCTAGTTCCCATAAGCAGCTGAGGTTACTTTATTTATATTTAGTTTCTTTTAAGTTTTTTAATCATTAGTTTAACCCCCCACATAAGTATATATTTATTTAGGCTAGTATTCGGTATAGGTTGTGATCTAGAGTTACATTCGCGTCTTTGGGTTCGATACTCGGTCTTATCTGTTTACTGCTTTGCGACCGGTACACTTGCCGTGCGTGTGTAGTTTTTAGGTGAGTCGTTTTAATTAAAACTTGTGCACATTTTTATATATACATTTACACACATCACGTGTCTATAAAAAATAAAATACTTGACCTAGAAAATTCTAAAACATCAAAAACACACGTAAAAAAATAAAATAATTGACCCAAAAAGTCTAAAACACTAAAAAAAACACATCAAAAAACACCCTAAACCACCTAAGGCGCACCTTTTCTTAGCGCCTCAACCCTTAGAGGCGTATGTACAATCTAAACCCCATGAGGCGCGCCTCAGACTAGTTTTCTTAGAGTTTCACCTCAAGGCATAGGCCTCACCCGTTTTTTTAAACCATGATTCAGTCACCATATATTTACTGGAGATGATGAAATGCTAATGGAAAACTTATATTGAAAGACTCTTAAATTAAGCAAGTCTTAAATGAAATGTCTTAATGCAACATAATGTAGGAAGTATAGATATAGATGACCAATTTACACAGGTAATACGAAACAAGGACTAAAGCCATAGATCAAGAATTAACCTGTGCACAGAAGTGGACCTTAATCCAGAAATAAAACTAATAAAAGAAGACATAATGAGCATGTTGATTATGGATCCTAGCAAATCAAGTAACCAAATCTAAGTTCAAGGTAGACAGATCAACGTACCGGGTGTATCATATAAGAACAACTTTGGTTTTCCTTTGCAGCACTGAGCAATATCATGGTGAATCTCCAAGCTCCGGTCATGGTAAGAGACTTCGTTGTGCAGTTTCTCGTATATTAATCTCCTATGTAATATTTGAGGACATGTTTTTTTTTATAAAGATTTAAACTTCTAGACATTGCAATTGAGAACTCAGACCTTAGTTATCCAGATTCAGCGGTTCGCAATTCTTGAGGTATGCTTTGCAACTCAATAGGAAAACCAAACATTGATCATTAACCAAAAGTGCAATGTCTAGAAGTGCAGAAGGCATGCGACTCAATAGGCCCTGAGGCAGTGTGTTTCGTGAAACGAGTGCAGAAGTTGGTCCACAGTGACTCACAGAGCCCTAAGAACCAGTGGCGCAGCTTTGTTGGGGCGGGCGGGATCGGCCGACCCCCCGAATTCTCGCGCAGAAGTTCCGATTATATAGTATTCGTATAGAAAATTTTGGAAATATAAGGTTTCGACCCCCCGAAACTGGTTTTCGACCCTCTGGCGTTTTCTGACCCCGAACCTTTGGGTCAAGCTTCGCCACTGCTAAGAACCAAGGGTTTGTATTTAGCAGGACATGCTTTGCGATTCAAAAGGGGATAGCGACGCAGCTTGTTGCCCGCTGACCTACTATCTAAATGTAACTTGTTTTAGTAAAAAAAAAAATTAGTTATTTTAACATGAGATACAAAAACATATAGTGAAAGTGCAAAACAACTTTGAGTTACAATATATATACAAATGTTCATCTTCATAAATTGTGGTGTAACTTTATATTTATTTATAAACACACAATCAGTAATGATCAAATTATGGGTCAAAACATTCACAGATATTGTATCTGAAATCAAGACAATCAGAATGAGAGGCAATAGAAATCAAAATGCATGCAGAGCATCTCTTAGATAATATTTAAGAACATAAATCAGATAGATATGCAATAGAGAATTCAACAAGTTAACTAACCTGATCATTCAAGAAGACGATTCGTCAATATGTAAATCCCTAAACTTTGCCGTGAGATCAACTGATAATCCTTGCTTTATGGTTTTAATTTTTTATTGTTTTAAAACTCGCAAGTGATGATTTAATCAGCAATTTCGAACAAGGCAACTCACTTTTCAGTTTTCTCAGCATTGTGGCCCAGTGGCGAATCATGAATTTTTTACAAGGGTGAGACAAAAGTACAGGACATAAATTTTTTCCCTGCTACTAAGTTTTGGATCGTCAATCTGGTCCGATCTGGATCAGTCAAAATGGTTGCAAAAGTGTCTAGGTGGTGTCAACTCAGTTGATTGGAGATTTACGAGTACTCGACGATAGTCAAGGGATTACTTGTTGAGTAATCGGCACCTAGGCAGGATTTTTACAACCATAACAATAACACACTAACAAAAAGCGTGGATATTTTGGACTAAAATACGAGAGTTGCTCTACAAGCAAGGGGAAAGTGAGGCACATAATGCCGATACAATATCCAGACGGTGTCCGAAATTTGAAAATACGTCGGGTTGTTTACGAATCTTCATAACAGAAACAATAACTAAATGTGGGCAAGTGGTAGTGATGATCTTCACTTTTACCGATTCACTTGCGAAGAATGGAAGCAAGAGGTGTTTCATAAGTACAGGGTTACGAAAACTTGGGATGAGGTCTATTTGTGAAAAATTCTTCGGAATTGTTCGAAATGGGTCGGGTTAGTTTTAGTCAATGAAATGGGGGAGTCAGGGCCAAAGCGTGTGAAAACTAATTTGAGGGGGGGGGGGGTTCGGTACCCTCTAGTAGCTCGGATGCTCATGTGGGCATCTACCTAAATGTAGAAAATTCGGATGCGGCCGAAGATGCACCACATTGACCAGCCGGAAGGGTCAGGGGAAAAAAATCATGAAGCCAATGCCGAATTCATGAGTGAGATCAAGAAATTAATAAGCAGTATCGAGAGTACGCCATAAATGAAAATTGTTAAACAAATAATGAGGAACGTGGACTTTCTTACCAAGGACTTCAACAAACCTTGCTCCGAGTTGCTGAGCGATACTTGAAAAAGAGCAGGAGCGTATCGAAAAAAAATGGAAAAAGAACAAAACAATATTGAGTAGTTTTGGTAGCTTTTCTTTATGTATCTTTTTTTGTGATGTTTAGTTTTATTTTAATTATGTTTAATGTGCTATGTTTTATTATTAAACTAGGAAGTATCCGCGCGTTGCGACAGGTTAATTACATAAGAGAAATCATTCGGGATCTGTTTGGTCTTTTATGGTACTCGAATTTCGATACAAGCAATTGTAAAAGAAATACTAAAAGTAGGCTGGGTTTGTTACCGGCTGGTGCGATAAAATGTTCAATGCTACTTTTAAAAGGGATAAACACAAGTACACAACATATAAAACAAAATTTTTTGTATTTTGCAAACAAAAACAATATACGGCACCCGTGGAAAACGAGAGTCGAACCCACATGGATTAATTGTAGAGGGATAAGTTGAGCCACAACACACATTTTTAGTGCTTATATATATCGAAGATGAACACGGAAAAAAAGGAAAGATGGTGGATGCCACGTAGCATTCACTGAATGGGGAAACCGTCCACTATAGCCGATGAAAGGAATTTATTGTACAACTCACTTGATATTGTATGTATATAGATTTCTTTAATTTATAATTTTAAATCACATTTTTAAATAGAAAAGTTAAAAATAAAAAAAACCCGGATAAAGCCGCTTTTCACCTGAACCACAACAGGGTCAAGTGATTTCAGCAGTGGCTTTATCCGATGCACGGTCAGCATGAAATGACACAATACTAGAGGATAAATCCGGGTGATAACTTAAGCCACAACACACATTCTTAGTGCTTATTATGTTACAATGGATTATTCTTGTGTCAATTGATTGTAAGTGAGCCATTGATTTAATTAATTCACAAGATTTCTTAACTAAAGGTTAAATATAAATTGTTAATTAGTTTCTAAGAATTTATGGTAAAATTAGCTTTTAAATTAATAACTAAATTAAATAAAATTAAATCACATCACATTATATTATATTACATCACATTACATCACGTTACATCACATTACATCACATTACATTACATTACATATTACATATCTAATTACTTATAATTGATGTGAATGAACACTGATTCATGGTTTCATGGCATCAATTTAATGTCTTCAAACATCATGGATAGTTTTGTCTTTTAGAGGAGCAATGGCATAACCGTAATAACAAGGTTCAGGGTTGGTATTCTTGTCATTGTGGTTCTTATTTAACTCTAACTAGTATTAATCCCCCGCGTTGCTACGGAGGCATAAAATCGTACCAAGTAGCATGAGTAACACATTGTTGCCGATGAATAACAATACTGAAAAAACTCATAAAAAGATATAAAAACGAAAATAACAAAACTCATGTAGACGTAAACACGGAGAATCGTGCATGCCCGTTGTGGCATGATAATGCGCAAAAATTAGACCGAAACTTAAAACACAGCGTGACTGTTCGACGGAAAAAATATAGGAGAAAACATTGAAACAGGAACATATTTCCATCTCGAATGGGCAAATGAGACAAATGTGTACTTTTGTCGGGGAGCAACTAGAGTATTGATCAAAACAATCAAATTCTTTGTCTTCAACAAAAGTACCCATAAGTAGTGAGCCAAAGAAAAATAGGGTTCTTGTTTTCATTCCTTTGGGGTGTTATTTCCAACATTGTTGTAATTAATCACGGCTCAGCAATCACATTGTTAGCAACGACATCAAGATTTCGAAGCAGCCCACATATGGTCGTACGATCCTACAGTATTCTGGATTGTCAATTGCGAATTTGACAAATAACAGTACCGATTACCGAGAAGATTAACATGGACCATTGTAACACCCTAGGCAAATCCCACATTGACCGTGGACAGAAGAGATCCTTGGTTCATAAGTAATCCAATGCCTCTTAAATCACCAACACGTTTTGGGCTTAGTTGGGCCATGGAGCACATGAAAACTCCACAGTTGAGCGTGTTCGGGTGTGAGTAGTATTAGGATAGGTGACCTCCTAGGAAAGGGCAACAAAAAAACGAAGTCGTGAGCTCTTGGATGGGTAACCCATTGATGGCAAAGTGGACAATATTGGTGGTGCGAGGGACAATAATAATGTCGTTGTATTACAATATGGGGGTGATTGTAACGGTACCGATTACCGATAAGATTAATAGGGACTAATGTGACACCCTAGGCAAATCTTACATCGACCGTGGTCAAAAGAGATCATTGGTTCATGAATAATCTAATGCCTCTTAAATCACCAATGCGTTTTGGGCTTAGTTGGGCTGTGGAGCATATGAAAACTCCACAGTTAAGTATGCTTAAGTGGGAGTAGTATCAGGATGGGTGACCAACTAGTAAGTCTACATCGGGACAACCAGAAACAAATTTATGACCTCCTGGATGGGGCAATCCATGGGGGCAAAGCAGACAATATTGATGGTAAGAGGGGCTGAATGTTACAAACGGTATTAGAGCCACTTCTGTGTTGTTCGGATGATGGGAAAACCTCATTGAGGACGATGAGTCCCTAAGGGGTAAGACCAAAAAGATTAACATGGACTAATGTGACACCCTAGGTAAATCTCACATCAACCGTGGTCAGCAAAGATCCTTGGTTCATAAATAATCAAATGCCTCTTAAATAACCAACGCGTTTTGGGCTTAGTTGGTTGTGGAGCACATGAAAACATTACAGTTAAGCGTGCTTAGGTGGCATTAGTATCAGGATGGGTGACCTCTTAGGAAGTCTCCACCGAGGCAACCAAGAATAAATCCATGAGTTCATGGATGGGCAACTCATCGGGGGCAAAGAGGACAATATTGGTGGTGAGAGATGTCAAATGTTACAAACGCCTTTAATCTAGTTGACCGGACAACCCTACTGCGCGAGGTTCATCAATGTTTCCCTTTGATCTCCCCATGGGTTCAATACCTTTATACTCAGCTAACTAGGTTATATTTTGGTAATGACTGCCTAGGGGCTAACACTGGTGTTTAGCAAGGGGATCCCCTGAGAGCCCTCCTCTGAGCCCTCATCTTATACCCTCTAGTTCTTTTTATACAAAAAAAAAAAAAATGCAAACTTCCCTTTCATTCTTGGTACTAGATGATGAGACGGTCATTAGTGATGCCAGAGAGGTTGCTAAAGCCCTAGACATTATCAATTCAGAAGGGCCTTCCTTGGGGCTTCAACCCAATATAAAGAAAATGAGGTGTTTTGGCCAACATGTAACGGGGTGAAGGTTAGAGTCAGGCTTTTCCCAAGTGAGATTAGGAGACCGAAGAAAGGTGTGAAGCTCCTCGGAGGGGCCGTCAGTCAAGATACAGGCTTTATTAGTGAGTTGGTCGTGAGGAGAGCCTCGTGTGCAATTGACCTTATGGGGCGCCCCCTTTGCCTACGAGATCCTCAAAGCGAGCTCCTTTTGCTTTGGTCCTGCATGGGGGTTGCTAAGCTGTTGTTTGGTTTACGCACATGCTAACCTCCCATGATGGATGATGTGGTATCCCGGTATGATAAGGACTCCGGGAAGCGATTGTAGACATTGTGGTGTGTGGGGGGAGGGGTGGTGACATCAAGTTGTGGATGGTGTCCCTTCCGATGCATTTGGGACAGCTAGGCCTTCTTTCGGCTCGGGATGTTATTTATGCCTTCACGGCTTTCAGAGCCCAGTTATGGAAGTTGCAAGACCACATCCTGCGGAACAACTGGGCTGTTGACCTTGACCTTGACTACACGCATGCTCTGGAACGCCTGCATGAATCCTTCCCTAATGTTTTTCATGAATCCTTCCCTGATGTTGTTCTTGGCAGTTTCTCTAACAAGGACACCGTCCAACCCCCCCCCCCCCCTCAAAGCCATATAAAACTGTGGCGAATGTCCTTTTTAGTAAAATCGGACAGAGCATGAGAGAAGATTTTGGTTTGTCCCCTGTTGAATTTACTGAATTTTGATATGCAAATGGTTTGTGAAAGAATCGGTTATTAAGAGGGAAAGGAATATGGAGGGAAATTTGAAATTCGGTTATTGAACACAACTTTTCATATGTAGAAATGTACATACAAGGACCTATTTATACTTACTAATCGGTGTGAATACAACCGACATGTCCCTAGACTAATACATGATGCCTTGTAACTAACTTATGACAAACCGGTTGATTATACAACCGTTCGACCCATTTTCCTAACTTAGGATAAGTTATATTAACATATGTACAATATTTACTAACATAGGTATAAAATCAAGATTATTCTTCTAACATCCCCCTACCAGAAAAGGAGTGGTAGAATGCTTGCAAGGACCCCACACCCAGGATTTCCTAACTGTCATCCCTATTGAAGGTTTGGGGCAATGTATGTCAGCGGTTGAGTACAAGGTGATTTTTAAATACTGCTTGATGATTCCCATGTTCCAAAATGACGAACCTTCCTCGGTTTGTTTAAAGGTCTGCCTGGATAAATATGAGGAACATGCGGTCCACTGCCGGGGTTAAAATATCGCCATGACCTGGTTCGGGATGCCTTATGGGATATACTCAGGTCAGCCGAGATATCGGCTAAGAAGGAGTCGCCGGTTAATTTTCTTACGAATGCAACGAAGGAAAGATCCACTTTACGCTTTGTGGACGTGCTCGTGTTTGGCGGGGCAGGGCGGGTGAGAAACGTACTTGCGTGGACCTCACGGGTGTATCCCCCTAGTCGAGTTTTGAGACAGTGAGTTTGTGGCTGGGCAAGCCATGCTGAGAGTAGAGTCGAAGAAGGTTGAGAAGCGTGCTAGAGCCTGTGAAGAAAATCACCATGCCTTTATCCCCTTGGCTTTTAATATAAACAATAGGATTTGTATTCTGTAATGTTTTTGTGTGTCTATCAACAATACATCAAGGCCTTTATATAGGCTTACATATGACTAATCTCTAGCTAAGATTATGGAGTCAATGGTTGACTAAGAGACTTCACTTGACTTGACTTGACTTGACTTGACTTGATTTATGTTATGGAGTCAATGGTTGACTAAGAGATTTGACTTGACTTGACTTGACTTGACTTGATTTATATTGTTAATACGCCCCCGCAAGATGGAGGAATTGACATGAAGAACTTTGAGTTGCCCGGAATTGACTTGTTCCCGCACAAAGTGATAGTCCAGAGCGATGTGTTTCATGCGGGAATGGTAAACAGGATTTGCACATACATAAGTAGCTATAGTGTTGTCACAGTAAAGCGATGGGATGCTCTTAATTGGGAGCCCAAGTTCACCAAGTAAATTTTTAACCCATGAGAGTTCAGCCGCAGCATTAGCGAGTGCTTTGTACTCAGCATCGGTAGATGATCTAGAGATAGTTTTTTGTCTAGCAGATTTCCAAGAGATGATATTGGACCCAAGATATATGACATATGCTGTAGTGGACCGCCCCCCATCATCAATACCGCCCCAGTCCGAGTCCGAAAAAGCCTGCAAGTTTAGGTTAGTATTGCGTTTCAAGAATAACCCATGATGGACCGTTCCTTTCAAATAGCGGAGTACCCATTTGATAGCTTGCAGTGTGATTGTTTAGGTGAGTGCATGAATTGAGATAATTTATTGACGGCAAAGGAGATGTCGGGACGTGTGAAGGCAAGATACTGCAAAGTGCCTACAAGTTGGCGGTAGGGAGTGGGATCGACCGGGGGAGTGGAGTCAATGGAAGAAAGAGAGTTGGAAGTGCTTAAAGGAGTGAGAACCTCTTTTTCACCATCCATTTTAATGGTGGTAAGAATATCTTGAATGTGGTGATGTTAGGAAAGAAATAGACCATGAGGTGTAGGAATGACTTCGATTCCTAGAAAATGATGGAGAGGGCCTATGTCTTTGATAGAGAATTGGTTGCTTAGGGCTTGAACAAAGGAATCCATAAATGGATTGTGATTGCCGGTGAGGACAATGTCGTCAACGTACACAAGGAGGTAGCAAGTGATGTTGTTGAGATTGTATACAAAGAGAGAGGGGTCAGAAATGCATTTTTTAAAGCCAAAACGAGTGAGAAAGTTGGTTAGTTTGATGTACCAAGCACACGGTGCTTGCTTAAGCCCATAGAGGGATTTTTTGAGTTTGCAAATGTGACGTGGGAATTCCGTATTGGTGAACCCTATAGGTTGCACCATAAAGACATCTTCGTGAAGAGTCCCATAAAGAAACGCATTATTAACGTCTAGTTGAAGTAAAGACCGTCCTTTTGAAAGAGCAATAGAGAGAACGGTGCGAATGGTAACGGGTTTAGTAACGGGACTAAATGTTTCGTGATAGTCTTTTCCATATTGTTGGTGAAACCCTTTGGCAACTAGACAGGCTTTGTACCTGTCAATCGTGCCATCAGGTTTGCATTTGATTTGGAATACCCGTTTGCAACCAATGGGAGTTTGGTTTGTGTGAGGGACAAGTTAAGTGTTGTTATGAATGAGAGCATTATACTCAAGATCCATGGCATGGTTCCAATCCGGATCTTTCAAGGCTTGAGTATAGTGGTTGGTTCAAGAGAAACGGGTAGAGGGTGAATGGTGGTAGAGTTGACAAAGTTGGGTTATAATACTTTGAGTTGGGTTTTGGTTGTCGACGAGTCGGTTGAGGGTTATGTGGAGGTGAGTTCGTGGGATCATCGGATGTGTTGGATGAAGACATTGGTGAGCTGGGTTCGGTGGAGTGGGAAGCGGTTGGGGTAGGGGTGGTGCTATCGGGTGGAGTTGGTGGGCTGGTTGGTGAGGGTGTCTTGGTGGGCTGGGGTGTAGGGCCTATTGTGTGGGAGGTTGGGTTGTTTGGGCCTGTTGTGTGGGAGGGTAGGATGTGTGCAGGAGGTAGAGAAGGTGGGCCGTGGGTTTGTGGAATAGGGGTTTGGGCTTCGGGTGATGTGGGTTGTGGAGTAGGGGTTGGATGATGCAAGATGCGTGGGTCTGGAGTGGGTTGGTTAGAAGAGGAGGTGGATTGGGCCGATTGGTATGGGAATAGGAAGGAGTCAAATGACATGTATTTGGGTTGGGGATTGGTGGTTTGAGATGGAAAAATATGTGGGATAAATTCAACGTGGCGAGAGTGGTATAGTTTGTGACTAGTAGGGTCATAGCATTTGAATGCCGATTTGGAGGATGAGTACCCAAGAAATACAAGATTATGGAGTCAATTGTTGACTAAGAGACTTGACTTGACTTGATTTATGTTATGGAGTCAATGGTTGACTAAGAGATTTGACTTGACTTGACTTGATTTATGTTGTGAATATTTAACACTTTTGACTCTTTGGGCTCTGACGTCGGAAGCTGTTCGTTTCCTGGCCAGAGTCCAAAGGGCTGTTCCCAACAATATTGCGACGCTGTAGGGGCAAGGGTTTATTTTCGGTAGACTAAGTTTTGCTATTCAAAAAATGGTGGAGGCAGAGCTTAATAGTCTTTGAACCATAATTTTCCGGTGAAAGCTAACTCGTCCTCTTGAATTTAAACTTTGAATGGGCGAAGATCCATGAGGTTAGTTAACTTTGATTTCTATTGCGTCTTTATCCGATTTAACTTCTTAAAGTGATACATTTGATATTATTGCATCTCTGTCAGGAAAAAATAAAAATAAATGGCTTGATTATAATATTGGTGTTGTTTTCATCTTTACAAACATTGATGCATAAATACATATTAAATTCCAAGAATTTGATGAAAATTAAGACAAGTTGAAGATCAACATTTGTAATCTTGTTTTGTTTTCAGGTACAACCCTTTATCATTGTATTATAACTAACATCAATTGGAATATGTCTTTTTGTTGCAGCTTCTGATCCTCCTACAGTTTGTATAGCTTTCATTGAAGTTTTATATGTTGATCTCCTTTGTAGTATCTCAAAAGACATGTTTTATTCCACTAAGTTTGATCTTTTGACCGTTGCAATTGACTTTGGAAAGCTTGGCACTTTCAAGCCTGGCTTTGCAAACTCAATCAAATTCGGCATAATTTGGTTTACTTGTTACGAGATACAATAACGGATTGTGGATGTGTTAGTCATGCATTGTTTGCATTCTTCGTAATGATAGCATATTCAAAAACAATGATATCATTATATGAAACTTATAGTGTGGTTTAACAATAAAAGGGATGGAGGGTCCATTGGGATCCTTGTAATTCTTGACGACAACATCATCTGCTCCATTTGTCATTGTTATGACCAGAGGGTGGTCAAAGATATTTTAAGTTTGTAACACTCTTCGCGCATTCACTATCTGTTTATGTATCTTGTGTTAAATGAATATTGTACTTTTGATTCATGAGCATTGTTTGATTATCAAGGTTTGAGTTCTCAATTGCAATGACTAGAGGGTCAAATTTGGTAGAAAAAACATGTCCTGAGGTACTACACAGGAGATCAATATTAAGGAGACCGCACACGAAGTCTCTAACCATTGCTGCAAAGGAAAATTGAAGTTGCGCTAATATGATACCTGCCTGGTACATTGATGTTGATTTCCTACCTAGAACTTAAGTTTAGTACTTTGTTGCATTACCTATGTAAATTAGTAAGATATGTCCATCATTTTAAGACTTCTTAAGTTTAAAAATTTTTCAATACACACTTTCCACTTCGCTTGAAGTTAAAGTGGAATTTTACCCGTTTTTAGGGTCAACTTGTTAATTTATGCTTCATGTTCTTATTATTACTGAACAGAACAGTTTGATCTGTGTTAGATCATGTCTTGAGTGTTTTGTCCGTCGTAACTGCCTCAAACTCGACTGTTCTCTGTTAAAGAAAAATGCATTTCCCTAATCTGACAACTCGTACGGATTTGGAAAATATAACCTAAGATTACTTTAACGAATCTCAAGGTTTCATTTGTTCATAGTATCTCTTTCATTATAAGAAATCTATAGCATGTGGTTTTACAATGAAAGATATGGAGGCTCCCTCGGGATCCTTGTAATTAGTTGCGTTGACACCATCCACAGCATTTGTCATTGTCACAACCAAGGGGTGGTTAAAGATATTATAACGCTGTTCGCACATTCGCTACCTATTTTTGTATCTTGTGTTAAATAAATACTGTACTTTTGGTCTGCGAGCATTGTTTGATTTTGGTGTTGAGTTTGTTGTTTAATGTTGACCAAGTAATGAGGTAGTACACAGGAAATCAATATATAGGAGACCGCTCAATGAAGTCTCTAACCATGATTGGTTTTTTAGTGAAGGTTCCACCATGATATCATTGCTCATTGCTGCAAAGGAAAACCAAAGTTGCTATGACATGATACCTGCCTGGTAAGTTGATGTTGATTTGCGTACGTAGAACTTAAACTTAGTTACTTAGTTTGTTATGATCCATAATTAATCACTTACTTTGTCTTTCTTTTTGTGTTTATTTTAAACTGAAGTTTTATTTTGGTTTGAAGATGAAATGTATCATTTCAAATAACACTTTTGTGACATGCATCTTATAGTCTATTGATTTAGTAAAAAAAAGTTTTGTATTACCTATGTATATTAGTAAAAGCCATATCCTTCGTTTTAGGACTTGTTGAGTCTAAAAGATTCCAATATACACTTTCTACTTAATTTGAGGTTGAAATGACGACTTTTACCTGTGTTTTAACCTATTTTTTAAGAGCCCTGCAAGTGGGCACACCTAGGCCCTCAGGCGGACGAGGCGTGGGGAATATGCTTTGCTGCCATCCGCCCATCCAGGGGATATCTCGGGTAGATTCACACTTGATTTCAGCCAAATTCTAAAAATTCTGCTAATTTTTTTGTATCTTCGGGAAAACTGGTCTAAAACATCCAAAAAAATGACATGGAACCAGCCTAAATCATGTCCAAAAAAATGGTATGTTTATGCTATGCACCTTGCTATTCTCGGGCCCTCACTTTTTAAACGCCTTGCGCTTAGGAACAATGTCCACCCTTTGCGACTTTGGAAAGTATGGTTTTTGGTTCCATTTGATAATTTATGCTTCTTTTTCCTACTTTTTATTGTTGAACATAATGGTTTAATTCGTGTTAGATCATGTCTTAAGTGTTTCATCCATTGTAACTGTTTCAAATTCGACTCCTCTTTGTTTAAGTAAAAAAACATATTTTCCTTGTTTAACAACTCATACTGATTTGGAAAATATAAAATAAGATTATTATAACCAATCTCAAGGTTTCAATTGTTCAAATACCATACCTTTCAAATTCTTAGTTTCTATGTTCAAACATATTTCTAAATGTTTTTGTCAAGTACATGAATTATATGTAGACAATTGTAGGGACTGTAATATAGCAAAATTGGGTTGGGGAACTTTTCCTTTTTTATTACATGTTCAAGATCTTTAATATGCCAAGATTATTTTGATGTTTGTGAAAAATAGGTTGGTTTTTTTATATTATTAATCCTAGCAAATAATAAAAAATAACCAATTATTTATTTCACAATTTTCATGTCGTTGGGCACAACATTCACATGATTACAAATTGTCCGAATATGATATGGTTGGGAAAACAAAAGTAACACGTGTTACAAAGGTGACCGTAACTTTAGCCACCTTTGCATGTATTTCCTGGCTATAAATGTGTGAAGGGCGAGATTTGGGCATTCAATCATAAGCCAAAGTCTCTCCAAACACAAGTGCAGAGTACTCCGATTACTATACATGGCGCAGGGTAAGGAAAATTCTCTCCACCGGCTTTTGTACTTCATCAATTGTTACATATCGTGTTTGATTTAAGTTTTGATTTAGCAAATTGAAGTTAATGCTTTGCTATTCGTATGTGCCCAATTTCAGTTTCGTTTAAATTGCTTGAATTGCTATATATGCTTAATTCACTTCATTCGGTGCTTTCAAGATCGCTTTAATTCTAAATCGATTGATTAGATCTACTTGCAACTACAGATTGTGATTTAGGTGCCTGATTTTAGTTTCAGATGAACTTAAATTGCTTTAGTTATTATTTATGCTTCAAATCGGTAGATGTTTCTATAATCGAATCTCTAAATTTCAATCAATTGACTAGATTCACTTCGGACTGATGTTTATTGTTGTGTAATTGATTATTTTTCTGACGATTGACGGAGCTTTTGGTAGACTTGTAACTATTTTGTGATAATTCACATAAATATGATCATGGTCCCCGATCCAAAAAACAAACGACGATAGGCACACATAGCATTATTTTACCTTCTCTTACATTAACATTTCTTTCAACAATCGGAATTAGTTTATCACAAATCAACACAAGCCATGAATCCAATTTAGGCAAAAGTGGTTTTGGATGCCTTAACATAAATGGTAAAGATTATCCTTTGTTGTCACAAATCAGTGCCAACACTCTGATTTTGTTTTCGATATTACTTGGGTAAGAAGCTTATTACTTTTAAAATTGTTAGATCCTTTTGTTACTAATTTTCCTTATTGGGTAAAAGTTGTATGAAGTTTCAATAATATTAAGATCTTAAATTATAAAATCATGCATTACTTCTTTTCAATTTGTAACTAATTGAGTTTGGTTGCATAAAAACAGGAACTGAGACTATCTTTAATTGGTCTGCCACTTATTGTCTTCTAATCCGAGCCCAAATCAAGTCTCCACAAACCCAATAATCTCCCACTTGGAGGCTTGATAATCTTCAAACTGCCATCCGCTGTGAACACTTGTACCTCTTGTAATCTTCCTCGTTTTCCTGGTTGCAGCGGCCTTCTCATCAGTTAACCTGAAGGCCCGTTGAAGCTCCCCCGGGCTCCAACACATCAGTCATGGCTATGTCTGCCGCTGACCCATTCTCTGTCTCTACCGGCTCCCACTGACACGAACTGCCGGATCCTGAAACACCCTGAGAATAAACACTCTCCGAATAAAGCAGATAATCACCTAGAGAGACTTCGACAGCTGGAATACTGGTTCTCTTAACCCATTGTCGTCTAGTAATTCTGACTGAAGCACAACCCATGCTCCCACTGCCACGAAAACCCCTGACTGGTAGTTCTGAACCCTTCCTAGCACGCTCAACCTGAATCTTACCTGTGGCTCTGGGTTTATCATCTGCAAAACAAACCTTCTTCTGCCCACAAGACTCTGTGAACCCGACTTTGTTTCTCTTCTGAACTGGGACGGTCACTCCCTCAGACGGTAAACTGACCATGTAAAGCGAACCCCGCTTTCTTCCTCGAGCTATGACAAGATTTCCCTTGATAACTTTCCACTGCCCGTTCCCGAATTTAACCTCATGTCCCTGTTCATCCAACTGCCCAACTGAAATCAACTGTTTCTTCAAGCTTGGAATCACCCTGACATCCTTCAAAGTCCATGAACCGACTGAAGTTACTATATCCATATCACCCATCCGTAACATCAAGAACATCATTGTTCGCCAGTCTTACCTTACCAAAGTCACCTTTCTTCAAATTCCGCAATGCTTCAGTGCTGTGGGTAGCGTGAAATGAAGCACCAGAATCCATGACCCAGGAATCCACATAACTCTCAACACTACAGATTAATGCGTCATCATCTGAGCAATCTGATGCAGTGTTGACTTCTTTCTTCTCGTTTCGACATTGATTCCTAAAATGTCCAACCTCTTTGCAGTTCCAACAGGTTACATCACCTCGAGCCCTAGACTGACTCCTCATTCTGTTCTTACTCCCACTACCTCTGTTATTCTTCCTTCCTCTGCCAACATTCAGTAATTCACTTGATGATCCACCTAAATTTCTTCGTCTGACATCTTCGCCCAGAATAAGATCCCGAATCCCATCAAAAGTGAACTCGCTAGTAGAACTAGTAATCGCTGTAACAGTCCCTGACCAGCTATCTGGCAATGATGATAACAGTAGTAAAGCCTGAACCTCATCCTCGAATTTGATGCCAACTGACCCAAGTCTTGACAAAATCGAGTTTAAGTTGTTGATGTGCCCTGTAACTGAACTTCCTTCTTTCATCTTCGTGTTCACCAGTTCACGTATCAGGAAAACCTTGTTAGCTGCCGAAGGCTTTTCATACATATTAGAAAGTGCATCCATAATCCCACGCGCTGTGGTTTCCTTCAGAATGTTGAACGCAACATCCTTCGTTAGCGACAATCTAATAACTGCCTTAGCCTTTTTATCCAAGGCCTCCCACTCGTCCTGCTTTAACTTCTCCGGTTTGTCACTTAATACCATGTCCAAATCCTTCTGAACTAGCAAATCCTCCATTTGCATTTTCCACCAACCAAAGTCTTTTCCATCAAACTTCTCAATCTGAAGTTTACCACTCTCAGCCATTGTCTCAAACTGAGTAATTTCCTGACTTTGGATCTTGGTAAAAAGAACCAGAAAAAAAAATCTTGGACAAACAAAATAGACCCCACAACAATCAAACCACCCGACTAAACTGCCAAGTATTTCGCCAACCAAGTTGTAATCCCAATAAACCAATAACTAAGGCTTTATAAATAAAAATAAAAATTAAACAAACATATATTCTTTTTTTTTCTTAATGATCGAGATGAAACAAAAGAATTTCTTGCTGATCAAGATAAAACAAAAAGAATAGAACAATTTAAATTTTGTTAACCTTACTGTCGTTTACTCTTGGAATTACTTTGTCGGCTGTGATTTTTATGTGATGACCAATCAAATCTTAGGAGTCTAATTTGCAAACTCGACGGCAACGGCACGGATTATTTTTTCTTTTTGCGATGAACTCGAACAAACCGGTCGACCCTGTTTTGTTGTATGGCCGACTGCCAAAATAAATAAAACGACTAGTCGATCTATCTCTCGCGTTGTGTTTCTCCTGTGTGTAACGAGCCGTAGCTCTGATACCAGTTGTTAGGATTCGATCTCTCGATCAACACACCAAACACAAACAATACTGCAAGAGATAAAAATAAATGAACACGAGAACACAAGGATTTACGTGGTTCGGTCGGCTGACCTACGTCCACGGGCTGCAACCAGGATATTTTATTATTGCTTTCTGCCTCACTCGTGATAAGGATTACAAGTACAAGATGCATATAATTATAATACAAGATTAGGGTTTAACCCTTGGGGAACAAGAAAACTAATAATGGGCTAATTAAATAAAACGGGCCAAGTCTTCAATTTAATTGGTCTGCCACTTATTGTCTTCTAATCCGAGCCCAAATCAAGTCTCCACAAACCCAATACAACTAGACTGTGGACAAGGTATGATCAAAGTCTGTCACACAACCACTTCCTGTTTTTGTATCTTTTGTTATAAAACTGAATTATCGTCCTTCTGGTTGAGAACAGTCTTCAGTTGTCCTCAAAAGTATACTAAACATGCTATGAGTGGCACAAATGTGTCCAACTGGAGGACAAAGGTTTGGGTGATAAATAGCATTGGTGAGAAGATAAAGTTGGCTGATACATGTCTTATCAAATACTATAAAGGAGATGAATACGTGAGACCACGCAAGCAAGTATCCCACCGTGACGAGTTCTTAACTTGTACAGCATGCAACAAAGTACGTCGCTTTCAACTTAGGACAAGGTTTGCATGTAAGTTTTACCACTTTGCAGCTGCAAGGGAAAACCGTACATGCAGTGACATGATACCCGGCAGGTAACTTGATCTACCTATCTAAAAGTTATAGTTGATTACTTGAAATGTTAGGATTATTAAAACCTGTTTTATATGTATTTTGTTTGGTTAAGGGGGTCATGTGAAGATCTCGAGGAGAGGAGCTCAAGACCACGCAGTGGATGCCGCAAGAATAGCAAGTGCGAAGGTTGCAGACATTGTGTGTGTTTGGGATGTGAAATGTGCAGGTTCGAGGACTGCCCATGCCAAATATGTGTTGAGTTCTATGCCAACACACATAATTAACCTTGTTCTAGGTTTATCTTTGTAAACATATTGAATAAACTATATAAGCTTATAAGTTTTGTATTGCAAAAGAATTACATATCTTTTTCCCAACGTTATGCTTCCATCATATATCACTACAAATCAAAAGGATCTTAAGTGACACCGAACTCCAGCTCAATCTTTGTGGAGGCCTAAAGCAAATACTAAAATAGAGGCCTTTTTCCTAAACTAAAAAAAGAAGTATAAAACGTGAAGATAACAGTAATTGCAGGATTAAAACTATTTGTAGGATAAATACAATAAAAAAAGACTTGTAGAGCATAAATGTATTAAGCTAAAGGTTTGTCATCTTGATTACAAACATATACCATAAATATTAATTAAATTATTAAAATTTGGGGGCTTTATTGGATTAGGAGCCTAAAGCAATAGCTTCAAAATACCCCCCGCCCCTTAAGCCGGCCCTGCTCGTGACGGTATGGTGCGCCACAAACCCCCATGGTTGGTCCATTGGGATTATGGGGCGTGGGTAATGACTTCACATCTCCTACATATTTTACCAAGAGATTATCGATGGAGGCGTCATTGACAGATTTCAACAACATGACGATGTGGATGTTCGACAATACCGTTTTGTTCATTGGTATGAGGGCAAGATAATTTTTGTGATCAATACCAAGCGAAGTGGAGAACTGTGAAAGAGGTTGAACTTCACTACCTCAATCAGTTTGAACAATTTTAGTAGAAGTATTATGTTTGAACAATTTTTGAAAGTTGTATAAACATTAGCTGACTTTTGAGTTAAGGGGAAAATCTACATGTAACTAGAGAATAATCAACACATAATATGAAACAACGAAGTCCATCAAAAGATATCAGACTACTCAAGAATTTTACACTTCTTTAATTAATTTGAAACTGAATATTGTTAAGAAAAAACGACGGAACTGAATGTTTATCTTTACTAGGAACTTGAGTAAAGAGTAGATCCGTTGGTTAGTTGGGAGTCTTCTCGACCTTTCTTTATTTAGTGTATCTAGTTGAGCTAGTTGAGGGGAAATTTTCATGTACAGAGCATTGAGTTACTTACGGAATCTCAAATCTCTTTTACCTTTTCCTATTCATCTATTCGGGATAGGACAAGCAGGCCACATTTGTAGGGTCTCAAATATCACAATATACTAAAACAAATAGTGAATGAAGTTCGTGTAGAAGGGAGATCTTATTAAAAGCCTGAAATTGAGTAGCGTTAACAAAGTAGAGACCTTGTTCACTGGCGGTGGGTAGTGCGTGTGAATAGTCCATCACGACCAAAAACAAACCAGAAGAACGAAATTCAAAAAAATACAACGTTATCTAGACATAATTTTTGAATAGATAGTAAATTTTGGAGAAGATAGTTTAGAGCAACCAATGAAGGATGGGAAGTTCCGTGCCTCAGATATGTCAAGACTCGCCAAATCTGGTGTTACATGGTTGTTAGCACCCGTAGGAAACCAGGTTGTGCCTGCATTCAAGTGAGCGTCTACAAAATTAGCTAATTAATTGGCATGGAGGTAGAAGGATCACTGTTTGGACAATCACTTGGAATATGATCTATACTACAATGGTTACAAGTATGTAAACCATGCTTTTACAAGATGCCCAAAAGAATTGAATGGGTCATGGCGCTCGCATTTATTGTCTCCATGATTGTGGGGCGGACGATAGCTATGAAAGGCTTGAGGATCAGTTTTGGGCATAAGTTGATAGCCACTTTAAGACGCAATCTGTTGAAGAGCCATAGGTTATCAAATTCCTGGAATGATGATGCCGACTGGCGGAAAAGAGGAACTAGAAAAATATTTTCAGCAGGTAATATTCAAGAAATCTTAGCTCTACTGATTTACAGCGAATGCGAGTCATTTTGGTCAAAACAGGTCGAGTTGGGTTGACTCCAAAAACACTTTATTGTCCATTCTCTCAGTAACTTATTGTGTGGTGAATATGATAACAAAAACAATATTGGTACGACAATAATCGTAAAATTATTTAGGAAGTTGTATGAACTAAAAACACCTTTTTTAAGCTACTTTCAACTTGTTTCCTTACAAGCTAATTTGTTTTGACCCATTCGAGATCAAAACCCATATTGACCATATTGCAATTTGCAGCCTCGTCTTATTTGTGTAATTAAGGAAAAAGAGTTTGCTTGCTACCCACATTATTGATTTATCTTTGTCTTGAATTAGACAAGACCATACCTGCATCCAGGTATGGTTTCGTACCAAAAATATATAATTTTTGAACAAATAAATAGAACAAATCCTGGTGTTGATACATGTTAGGTTTGTTTCGGCTTACATATTATATGGCACATATGATGTCATAAGTCACATACCAAGTAAATCTTCATCATAGTTATTAGATATATGGATTTTAGTCAGAATCTAGGTATCCCTAAACTTTAGAGACAGCTATATGAAGTTTCACAACTTCTGCGCGTTAAAATCGGTAGGTTTAGGTTATATAAAGCTGCCAATAGGTCAAAATTGGTCAGTTGTGGGTCAAATGAGTCGAAAGTTTATTTTTAATACATACAACCACCTACATTATTTTATTCAAATTATTTATATTATTCCAGAAAAGCTAGCAGGTTTGTGATAGGATTATACACACTATATATAAAAAAGACTTCAAAAACTGGTCAAAGGTGTTTTAAGACTGAAATCAAAGAATTATTTGACTTGACCCGTTACCCAACCCTAATCCACCGGACAGCCGGACCTGTTAGGATCGAAGAACACACACACGAACACAAGTATTTACGTGGTTCGGTCTAAACTGACCTACGTCCACGGGGCAACTGGTGTATTGTTATTATTGAGTGATACAAAAAGTTACAAGTACAAGAGGTTATTTATAGGCATAAATTAGGGTTTGTCCCTTTGCTAATCTTAATCACCAAGTTAAGCAAACTGGGCTTCAAACGACTGGGCCTATAGGTGGGCTGAAGGCAACATCTCCAACAATCTCTCACTTGGTGTCTTCGGACCACGAACTGCACCATCTCTTCTGTACTTCTGTAAATAAGATCTCCCCTTGATCTTCAATGCACCTCCAGTTACCCCGATCTCCTCAACACTATTCCTAGAGACCGGCTAAAGCTCCGCATAGCTTCAGCTTATCCAACGTCACACATTTAGTGAATATGTATGCTGGATTCTTAGCACCTGAGATATTCTTCAAGTTGATTGTGCCATCAGCAACCAATCCTCTCACAAAGTGATACCTTATCCTGATGTGTTTCGTCTTCTTATGATACACAGGATTCTTAGCAAGTTTCACTGCCCTTTCATTATCACAGTGTAGCAAGTACTCAGTTTGCTTCTTCCCTAACTCTTCCAGAAAAGCTTTCAACCATACTAGCTCTTTACTGGCTTCAGCTATAGCCATGTATTCTGCCTTTGTTGTGGACAAAGCCACACTTTTCTGGAGTCTGGACATCCAACTGACTGCAGTTCCTCCCACTGTGAAAACAAAACCTGTGGTGCTTTTAAATGTCTCTCTGCAGCCACCCAGGTCAGCATCTGTATAACCTCTGAGAACTGAATCCTTCCCTTTGAAACATAACCCCATCTTTGATGTTCCCTTCAAATAACGAAGCACCCATTTAATTGCTTCCCAATGTTCTCTTCCTAAATTTGACATAAACTGACTGACAACTCCGAATGCGTGTGTTATGTCAGGTCTTGTGCACACCATAGCGTACATCAGACTACCTACTACAGATGCATACGGAACTCTAGCCATATCAGCTTTTCTTCTTCAGTTCTAGGACATTGATCTTTGGTAAGCTTGAGGTGACTCCCCAAGGGCGTGTTTCTTGGCTTGGTCTTCTCACTGTTAATACCGAATTTCTCTAACACTTTCCCGATGTACTTCTCCTGGGTCAGTGTCAAAGATCCATCTTTCTTGTTCCTGGTGATACTTATCCCGAGTATCTGTTTAGATGCACCTAAATCCTTCATCTCGAATATTTTGGACATTTGCTTCTTCAACTTGCTGATTTCATTCATATCTGATCCTGTAATCAACATATCATCTACATACAGAAGTGGAATGATATACGAACTCTTGAACTTTTTCAAATGACAACAGTGATCGGCTTCACACCTATTGTAACCGGTCTTCACCATGAAATTATCAAACTTCAAGTACCACTGCCTTGGCGCTTGTTTCAGACCATATAGACTCTTCTTCAACTTGCACACCCAGTTCTCTTTTCCAATAACCTGGAATCCCTCAGGCTGTGCCATGTAAATATCTTCATCAAGGTCACCATGTAGGAATGTTGTTTTCACATCTAGCTACTCTAGATGCAAATTATCTGCTACTACAATAATCAAAACTAACCTAATGGTGGTCATATTCACCACTGGAGAGAAGATCTCATCATAATCCCCTTCTTCTACTGAAAACCCTTGACACTAAACGGGCTTTATACCGTTTAGAACCATCATGCTCATCTATTCTCGGCTGCCGCAGAGGCTGTCGAGATGCGTTAGTGGCGTCAGCGGATGGACACCTGGCGTGAGCAGCAGGATACCGAGATGCGTCAATGGCGTGAGCGGCAGGACGAGGCGATGCGCTGGATGATTGCTGTCCAGCTGGATATCTTTCGCCAGCTCGGGATGCAGCCTCGTGTCATACCGATTATTGGGCCCAGCACGCAGCAGACCCCACATGAGGCCGGTACATCCTCGCAGCACGCCGGGACGTCCTCGCAGCAGCCGCCGACTGATGATTCGCAGTTCTTTTATTGTTATCTTTTGTGATCATATTTTGTAAACGTTTTAAACAATTTCTACTTTATATTTACGTTTTTGAACTCTAATTATGTTAATTAATGTTTATTTTTATCTGTTTGTTTATATAAACGCTTGTGTTAACGCTTACACGCTTATCGAGATGACATTATTAAAAACAACACGTTTTCTAATTATAATTACATAGTAAAAATCTTTAAACAATTAAAATGTGTTACAAAAAAAAAAAAAAAAAAAAGATTGTCTACGGGCCATATAGGACTCTACGGCCCGTAGAGGCGATCAGAATCTTGGTAATGTTATATATATTATTTCTGATATGGAAACCAGCGAACTGGTAGCCCATATGGTCCTCATAGTTTCAATAAGCATGGTGCGTGTGTGTGTCTGATAATATGCCCAAGATCGAACCTTGTCCCAAACCGTTTTAATTTTTTTTTTCACCTACGGCCCGTAGAGGGCTATACGACCCGTAGGCAACACTTTACCATCCATCCCACCCAAATTGATCTTCAATTTAATTAGAAGTTACTTACGAGCCGTAGAGGTCGCTACGGCCCGTAGAGGTGATAACAATCATTGGTAATCATTACTGTACCTCGTACCTCGTTTTTAGGTTTGCCTACGGGCCGTAGAGGCCTCTACAGCCCGTAGATTGATCAAAAAATGATCCCTACGGGCCGTATAGGGTTGTGTGAATAAATTTCAAGCTTGTGTGAATATCCGGAGCCTTTAGTAAATGACTGAAATCCCCTTATTATATGTAAATAGCGCATATGGGAAAACGAAGAAGACTAGTCCAGTTAGGGACTGTTAATTGGCTAAGGAGTGTAATAACGTGTTGCCCCTCAAATATGTAATTTCTTTCTAATTTTTAACATAAAATCCTATGGTATTCTCTTAGGTGACCATTTTAAATGAAAAAAAAATGAAAACGAATGTATAGTTGTTTAAGAAGGGCTAACGGAGTAACAGACCCCTCTCCACATCGATCAAGAACTTCTCCTCAACGACCCTCTCTTCCGTCTCTCTCCACCGGACTCGGACTTTTCAATAAACATTTCTTACGCAATACAAAAATAAATAAAAAACACTAATTGTGTATTCCATATCTTTAAGAAGATAAAGCCAAAACAAATAAGAGACTGATGCCTAGTTAATTATTGGGTGCATTTGCATAGTAGTCAATACACTCTTGGCATCCACAATCTTCAAATCTGCACATCTGACATCCAAAACAAACGCAGTATGTGCAACCTTTGCAGTTTGTTTTCTTGGGGCATCCGCTGTGCCGTCGTGAGCTTCTCTCCTCAAGATCCTCGCACGTCCACCTTAAAAGACAAAATACATTTAAAACAGGTCAGTTGTATGTGATTATGAATCCTTAAAAATATTGGTAATTAAATTGAAGTTTTTAGATAGGTAGATCAACTTACCTGCCGGGGATCATGTCATGGCAGGTCCGATTTCCCCTAGCAGCAGCATCATGAAAGAACTTGCATGCATCCCTTGATCGACGCTCAAAGCGACGAACCTTGTTGCATGCACTACAGCGCAGAAACTCATCACGGTGGGAGACTTGATTGTGTGGTCTCACGTATTCATCTCCTTTGTAATGTCTCAAAAGACATGTTTCACCCAGCTTTACCTTCTCTCCGTCGGAATTTAGAACCCAAACTTTTGACCTCCAGTTTGGTACGTTTGTACTACTCGAGGCGTGTTTTGCGAACCTTGCAGGGCTACTAAACACTGTTTTCAAGCAAAAGTACCATAATTAAGTTTTTATGACAGAATATATATCTTACAAAAAAAAAAAAAAAAAAAAAAAGTGGGTGTGTAAGGGAGTTTCATCATGCCTCGATTGCATTGCAGGTTGCAATGGCAAGTGGCAGAGATGGTGCCATCATCAGCAATTCTCAAGATTCCCACAGAGTCTCCAAGCCTGTTGTTTGTGCAACCGCACACTATTTCGATGTAATGTGGTGCTCTCACTATGATTTGCCCAACAAAGGCACTCAATTCCTCATTGGAAAAAATAGTCTCATTTCCTGTTGTTTGTACAACCAAACAAAATTCAGTTATAAGTTAAAA
This sequence comes from Ambrosia x helenae, assembly GCA_030844895.1. Taxonomy (NCBI): domain Eukaryota; kingdom Viridiplantae; phylum Streptophyta; class Magnoliopsida; order Asterales; family Asteraceae; genus Ambrosia; species Ambrosia x helenae. The sequence continues at coordinate 4,266,464 of CM061233.1, read as the reverse complement.
AACATTACAGGTTTGATCGGATAGAAATATAAGAAAGTAATTTCATTTAAGGGGAAAACAATTTCTTTATCAGCTAGGAAAAAATGTACTTAAAGAAACTTATAATTTCATTTAAAAGGAAAACAACCATTCAGTTATATATCCAATTCATAGTAATATGATCAAGTAATTGAAGTATAGATATAAGCATAACCTACAGGGAAAAATGTCCATGAAAAATATTAATGACTATTGAAAATCGATTAAGAAATTTAAATAATGCATCAGATATGATAGTTACAAATATTAATGACTATTAAAGGATGAAAATCGATCAAAATCTGCAATAAAGTAATCTAACCGCTTTGGAGGAAATAATCTACATACCTAAATATTATCGAAATACATTTCAAAATTGAAAAGACTATTTTGTGACGACAGACAGGCGGTGATCTTTATCATCTTTGTTACCGCATCATAAACTGCTTTTGCCTAATTAATTCAAAGCGCGTGTTGATCCGTGATAAACTAACTCAGATTGTTGAAAGATAATTTCTAAATATTAATGGAAATCAAGTGAAATGATGCGATTTGCACCTACTATTGTTTACTACTTGGATCGGGGAAAATTTCTTGCACATGCACACTGATTCATATATGTAATATGTCACAAAAGAGTTGAATTTCTAGTAAATAATCCATCAATCATAAGACCAAATATCAATTTAACACTCACAAGCATTAGTCCAAAGTAGATATAGTCAAATGATTGAAATTTAGAGATTTGATTGTAAGAACACCAATGGAATCAAAGCATAAATAACAAATTAAGCAAACTTAGTTCATCTGAAATCAAAATCAAGGCACCTAATTAAATCATAATCATTAGTCACAAGTAGATCCAATAAGTTGATTGAGAATTCAAAGCGATCTTAAAAGCACCGACTGATTTTGAAGCATATATAGCAATTCAAGCAACTTAAATAAATCTTAAAATCAAAATTGGGCACATATAGTCCAAGCATTAACTTCAATTTGCTAAATCAAAACTTAAAATCAAACACAGTCTGTAACAATGGATGAATTTCTAAAAAACATGAAGAAAATATTTATTTACCCTGTGCCATGTATTGTAATGCGAGTACCCTGCACTTGTGTTCGGAGAGTCTTTGCCTTATGATTAACACCCAAATCTCACCCTTCGGAATTTATAAGAAAATGATAAAGGCTAAAGTTACGGACACGTTACGCTCACCTCTCTTAGGTGACACTTGTAATGATTATTTTTGCCAAATCAGCTCACCATACGATGTCGTTTCAAGATAGTGTTGTTTCATGTGAGTGTTGTGTCAAGTGTCATGAAAATTGTGATACCAGAATATTCTTTATTCAAAAACTATCATAATTTAAATTTAGGTATCCAACAAACTAACTTCAATTTTAAGTTACTATTATATTATCAGGGTTTCTTCGTATATAGTCCCTGGGTACGAGATAGGCTTTTCTAGGGTTTCTTATTTGAATATATTGAGTGCCCCTCTCCATTGTAATTCATTAAGCTAGAATCCAGTTTTCTTTACATGGTATTAGAGCAAAGGCTCTCGATGCAGATGTCACTTCAGAAACTGAATCCTGCCATTCCTATCATGTTCATGGTCTAATCTTGTTCCGGTATCCTACCCTTGTTCTAGCTCCATTTTATTTCTCATGTCCCTCTTCTAACCCTAGCTCTGTTGTCGTCGTTGTTCACAATTCCGATCAGGGCATACTAGTTTCTTGTTCACAAATACTTTGGGAAATCTTTTTTGCAAGAAACTATTGGATCTCACCAATGCCGATATCACCCTCAAAGACCCTCGATTAAAGTTCTCAACAAGTTTGCTATCGTAACTCCTCGACCTCGCCACCATCGTTGCTGCTACACGTTGGGGCATGAGGGTGAATGGCTCATTGGTTTCCCACCGGATTTCTTCTATTGTCGACGTTCCACTCAAGAATCACCCATGCCATTAGTGTCGCCGAAATAGCACTTTCCATCACCATTTCGCTCCGGCTTCAATCGTCTAAGTTTTCTAAATGTCCAAAGCGCTACTTCCAGCTCCCCATTACAAACACTAACCTAGTTTTAAAGTGTTAATTATTCATTCAATTATATTAGTTAGATCTTTGTATACAACCCATGGACCCAAGAAAGGCTATTCTAGGATTTCTATCTGTTGGATCAGTATATTGCTCTTTGTTTGAACTTGCTAGTTGACACTTAAGTGTTTAGCAAGTTCTTGATGAGTGATAGCACAGCGGAATGTTTATAAGTTTAAAGCTACACTTATCAACAGGAGTTATTACTCCCCCTGGATTCAAGAACTAATAAATGATAAGTGTTTATTGAGAATCTAAGTATTGAATGAGAATGGAACACTTAGACAGATTCTCAGTAAACACGAAATGGAAATAACAATAATAAGTGTTGAAGGATTTCTTGTATTAAAATCAATGTCTAAAACAGAGGGATGAACCCTTCTATTTATAGACTTTACAAATACATGAACCTTGCCAAAAGCAAGTTCAGAAACAAGTTGCAACAAGTTGCAGTCTTGGAACTTGTACATAAAGCAAAAAGAAATACTAAAGTAATAAACTACTGATATACAAAGGCGGTGGAAAAGATCTTCATGTAGTACTGATGAATGACAAACTACTGATGAGTAGTTTTTCTTCAGTAGTTCTTCAGTAGAAGTGTCTGGTTTGAACTTCAGAACTTCTGATGACTTTTCTTCTTCAGCACTTCTGAATCTCTTCTTCAGCAGTTTGAACCTTCTTCTTCAGCAGTTCTATACTTAGAGTATTTTGACAGAAGTGAATTAGACTAAGGTTTGCAAAAGTGGTTTCACCAATCCTTTTTGTCCTAACAATCTCCCCTGGATTGATGAAGCCAAAACCTTACTAATTCGTTATTGTTCTTTTCTGTCCTTCACAATTTTCCATATTCCTTTGAACATGGAATTCTTGAGCTGGTTCAGCTGTTCATCAGTAAGAGACCCTTTCTGTGGTTCTAAGTGTTGGATTGTAAGCAGGTCTTTGGTAGATAGTTTCTTCAGCTCATTCATTGACCTATATGCCCTGCTTGTTTGATCTCTTCTTGTCACAAGTACTGAGTTGTTATCAGTAAAGGACCATCTGATGATTGGTACTTTAGACTTGTCAAAGTCTACAGTGTAGGGAACCATGGTGGTACCCTGGGTTTCTCCTGAGTGTTGAATGTTTTCAACTTCAGTGACTCTCAGGTGGGATTCACTTCCCTGCTGTTGTTCCATCACATTAGGTATCTGAAATGTTGGCAAATGATGTTCAGTTACTACCTTAGTGTGCAGTCTGTCTGTGATGGTCTTCTGGATTTGATATGCAAAGGTGGAAGGATCCCTGAATTGTGTGATCAGAGGCTTTTCTTCTATGTCAAAATCAGAATGGACTACTGTACTACCTTCTAGTAGTACCATTCTGAAATCAGTCTTCACTTTCTCCTCTGATTTCTTTCTTTGTGTAGCTGGTCTTCTTTGAACACCAGAAGTTCTAACTACTGAAGTTGAAACTTCAGCAGTTTGAAACTTCTCTGGATTAGCAGCCCTTGCAGCCTTATATTTTCTATATGTGTCCACCAATCTTTCTTCTTTCCATTTGGACACTGAGGCTTTTGAACCATAACCATTAGCTACCAGTTCTTCTATCATCTGAGCTCTCTTGGCCTTTGTGTCTTTACTTGTTGCAAGTTTATCTGCAATAAGTTGAGTTCTTCTTGTCAGCTCTTCCACAGAGAGTCTCTTCAATGTGTGGGCTTTGATTTTGCTGTTCTTTGTAATGTAAGACATCAGTTGATGTCTTTTATCTTCTTCAGCAATTTCATCTAGGCTAGCCTGCCTTTGGAGTTCAGCTTCATAAGCCTGAAGTTTTTCTTCATGGCTTAGATCCAAGTTATCCCTTTCTTCCAGTGTTTTCCAGATCTGATCTTCTCTGGCCTTCTTTTGGGCTGCCACTAAACTCTTCTCAAGTAGTTCTGCTGATTGAGAGATTGGAGAAGGGTTTAGCACAGTCATTGTGGTAACTGTTGTAGTAGGCCTAGTAGGAACAGAAGTTGGTTGAATAGGAGCAGTTGATCTGGAAGGGTCAGCAGTTTGAGTCTTGGAAGTGTTAACTTCTGATGGGTTGACAACTTCTGAAGGTTTGTCAACTACTGAAGGATTGTCTTCGGTACTTTCTGATTCTTCATCAGAACTTTGGCCATCAGAGGTTTCTTCATTGTGCCCTTGGGATTCATCAGACTTTTCAGCATCTTCTATTTCTTGAATAGAGACACCAAATTGTTGGGCCAGTTTTTCTTTTCTGGCTTGATTCTTTTGATTTCTTTCAAGGATAGCCACTCTTGCCCTTATCCTGGCTTCGAATGACTCCTTAGGTTCCCTAATTTTCTCCCCCTTTTTGGATTCATCAAGTTTGAAAGTTGAGGGTTGGGAGAAATGACCTATAAGAGTAGTAATCTGTCTGCTGTTGAAGTCAATCTTGTTGGACAGATCGTTCATCTTTGTCTTGATCACTCCAAATTGGTTCTTGATTGACAGCTCCAAGTTAGTTGTGTATGTTTGGAAGTGATTCTTGATGAGAGTGTTCATCATGTGGTACAGGGGACCATCTGGGCTGCATAGCTGGTTCATGTCTATGCTTGTTTGCCCAGGGAATTGGGTAGGCATTTGTAGTGAGGGGTGTGTTTTTGGTTGATATTCTTGTTGTACAGAAGATGCCACTATAGGGGAATCATGGATTGAGTAGGCTTTAACCTGAGATGGTGTGACTAGCTTCTTGAGCTTAGGGACACCAGGTGCAGGACCTTCACTTGTAGCCGTCAATTCAGTAGTTTGGTGTTTTGAAACATCATCCAAATCAATGGAATCATCTGAATCCCTGATTACATCCTCAATGAGGACTGTATCAGTTACATCATGAGCTGAGCCCAACTCAGTTGTCTCATGTACCTCTTGTTCTTGGTTCAGAGGATTTCCTACCTCAGGCATTAAGCCTTCATCAGTAGTTGCCACAGTTGAGGTCTTAGCTATGTTACTTCTGTCCTCAGGTCCACCACTGGGTGGTAAATGAGTAGTAGCAGCCTCAAAAGTACCAAAAGTTTCTAAGTTTGGGCTTAGAGACTCTAGTTCATCCTCATCTCTTTGGTTAGGGCTTTGAGTGTCCACATCCATGTCAATTTCTGAGGCTATGTCCCCTGTTTTATGTGGTTGATGGGGACTGGCATGTGTAGATGGGAATTTCTCTTTTAGCCCAGAGAGAAGTTTGGCTATTTCAATGTCTGGTTCAGAAATTTGGGGTGTTGGTTCAGTAGTTTGGGCAGTGGGTTCAGCAGTTTCAAAAGAAGAATCGATTGGAATAGTTTTCTTAAGTCGTTTTCTTTTGAAAAGGATTGTTATTGGTGCTCTTGGTGGTGTTTGAGATGGATGAGACTGAGAGGATGTTTCAATCACATCTTTAACAAGTGCAGATTGCACAATAGTTTGTTTAGGTATCTCAACCTCCTGAACAACTTTTCTTTTAGGTTTGGTGGGTTTTTGTTTTTGTATCTTGGGTTTCTTGGCCTTTGGTGGAGTAGGTTTGGAAGATGAGGGTTCCATGGGGACTGGTTCTGGTTCCCCTTGGTCATCTTCTGGCCAGGCAGCCTGTTTGTTGTGCCTTGAGTATGCTTGTGAGGTTAAGGGTTTCAAAATTTCAGTTTTACCCACAAGCACCTCATTACCCAGTTCAGATATTATGCATTGCATAATGAACCTTGGATATAACAAAAACTTTTTCTTAGTGTTATTGTGATGTAACACCAACTCATTAAAGAAAAGTTTTGATGCCCTGAAATTTGTTTCATTCACAATGGAATGAAAGATTGGTTGAAAGGTTGAGGGCATCTGGTCATAAGACCCTGTTTTAGGACTCAAGCACATAATTATATAATGAAACAAAAGTTTATATTTTGGTTCAAAATACTTTTTAAAGATAGTAGCTTGTGAGAGAGTACCTTGATAACCACACTCAGTCATGGTTAGGTGGATTGCAGAGTTGTCAAACTTCTCAGGGGCATTCACATCATTCAACCCCAGTCTGTCTGCAAGTATGGCCGGTGTAATGGCCATTTGTCTCCCTTTAATTGTTGAGTTGAGGGAGATAACTTCATCATCCACCATCACTGTCTCAGCATTAGCCCAGAACTCATTGAGAGTTTCAGGATGTATTGGTGGGTCTATTGTGAGAGCGGTGAAATATTGGGATTTGACGACGAGATCAATGATCTCATCGTATTGGGACCAGCCTTCTTGTTTTTCTAAGTAGGCTCTGAGATTGTGTCCCTATTTAAGAACTAAAGCCATGTGGTTTTGTGTGTGTTGATGAATCGAACAGTGTTTATGTTGCAGGTTCAGGGGTTTGAGAGCTTTCTTGAGAGAGAAGGAGGGAATTTTTGTGTTTGAATGGATAAGTGTTGAAAAAAGATATTTATCAGAAGTTTTTAACCGCTTGGATCTTCTTTATTAGAAGTTTTAAACCGCCTAGGTTAAAAATCTCTTTATCAGAAGTTTTAAACCGACTAGGTCAAACTTCTGATGATGGGAAAAGTCTGATTTGCCCTTTTTGACTAAACTGCTGATGAAGGATTATCTTCATCAGTAGTTCCCATTTTCTCTTCAGCAGTTTTGAACAGCTGATGAGAGATACTTATAAATACTTTATTCATAACTTCTGAAGGTTGTTTTATCAGAAGTTAATCACTTTTTAGAAAATATCCCCATACTGATGTTTTGTTCATCAGTAGTTTCTCTCTTTTCGGAACTTTTTCAAGTTTTTGAAAACAGATGTAAGTGAAAAATAAAAAAGTTGTGCAGAAAAATAAAGAGAAACACTTACAAATTTAGCATCCCTAGCATGGATACTAACTTCTGAAATGTTGATGTGTCAAGGGGTTTAGTGAAAATGTCAGCTATTTGATTAGCTGTTGCTACATGTTTCACTTCAATCTTGCCTTTTTCATAGCAATCTCTTATGAAATGATACCTGATTTCAATGTGTTTAGTCTTTGAAAACTGAACAGGATTTTGAATGATGCTAATGGCAGATTTGCTGTCAACAAGCAATGGTGTCTTGGTCTCTTTGATTCCATAATCAAGAAGTTGATATTGGAGCCATTGTATCTGTGATGTACAACTTACAACTGCAATGTATTCAGCTTCAGCAGTTGAAGTTGCAACAGATGTTTGTTTCTTTGATTGCCAGGACACTAGACAGTTTCCCAAGAATTGACAACCACCAGATGTTGATTTTCTTGACATTTTACACCCTGCATAGTCACTATCTGAAAAAGCTGATAACTTGGTATTGCTTGAAGCAGGATACCAAATTCCAAGTGTGGGAGTTCCTTTCAGATATCTGAAAATTCTTTTGACTGCAATAAGGTGTGATTCCCTAGGAGATGATTGATATCTAGCACAGACACATGTTGAAAACATAATATCTGGTCTAGAAGCAGTTAGATATAAAAGGGAACCTATCATACATCTATACATGGTTTGATCAACCTGTTTTCCTTGATCATCTGGTTCAACTTGTGTGGTTGGTGTCATGGGAGTGGAACATGATTTACAGTCTTGTAAAGAAAATTTGTTTAATAATTCTTTAACATATTTTGATTGATGTATAAAAGTTCCATTTGTTTGTTGTTTAATCTGCAGTCCCAAAAAGTACTGCAGTTCACCCATTGTACTCATCTCAAATTTTGATTGCATGAGTTTCTTAAATTCCTCACACAATTTTGTGTTTGTTGAACCAAAAATGATATCATCAACATATATTTGAACAAGTAAGACATGATTTCCAACATGTTTTATGAAAAGAGTTTTATCAATGGCACCTCTTGTGAAATTATTTTTGAGTAAAAAGGTTGAAAGTGTATCATACCAGGCTCTTAGAGCCTGTTTGAGCCCATAAAGAGCTTTGTCTAGTTTGTACACCCACTCAGGATGAGAAGGATCCTCAAACCCAGGTGGCTGACAAACATACACTTCCTCTTTTATTTTTCCATACAAAAATGCACTCTTGACATCCATTTGATAAACTTTTATTTTGTTGGAAATGGCATAGGCCAGAAATAACCTGATGGCTTCAAGCCTTGCAACTGGAGCAAAGGTTTCATCATAGTCAATTCCTTCTTCTTGAGAGTAACCTTGTACTACCAGTCTTGCCTTGTTCTTTATTATAATACCAGCTTCATCTTGTTTGTTCCTAAAAACCCATCTTGTGCCAATTGGTTGCTTGTTTGGTGGTAAGGGACAGATTTCCCAAACCTGTTGCTTGTTGAATTGAAGCAATTCATCTTGCATTGCATGCACCCAATTGTTGTCTTTGAGGGCTTCCTGGTACTTCTTTGGTTCCAACTGTGAAATAAATGCTGAGAATAGACAAAAGTTGGAAAGCTGGTTTCTTGTAAGAACACCTGATGCAATATCACCCATGATTTGATCAAGTGGATGGTCTTTGTGTTCGATCAGTTGTTGTAAACCACTGACAGGTGTTGGTGGCTCATGTTCTTCAAACAAACTACTGAGGTCTATTATATCTGGTTCAGCAGTTTTAGTGTCTTCAGTAGTTGCAGGTGCTGAATCAGAAGTTTGAGTTTGTCCTTCAGTATTTGTTGAATCAAAAGTTTGTGAAACTTCTGATGGTTTTGAAGTTGACTTAATGACTGTTTGAGGAGACCATGGTGCTGGATCCTCATCATCAAACCTTTGATCACCATAATAAGTAGGTTTGGATGAAGTGACAGTCTTTTCAGGTTCAAAATGGAAGTTGTCAAGGTCAAAGAGTTCAGCAGGATGTGCTGGAATGAGAGTGTGTTTTGACTCATTGAACTTGACATTCAGTGTTTCTTCTACTATCCTGGTCTTTGAGTTAAAAACCTTGTAGGCTTTTCTAGTTGAGGAATAACCAAGAAAGTAACCTGAGTCAACTTTGGCAGCAAACTTTGAAATAGATTCCTTGATGTTCAAGATGAAACATTGACACCCAAAAGCCCTGAAAAGGAGATAAGGGGCTTCATGCCATGAAGAACTTCATAGGCAGTCTTTGAACGTCTCTTGACAATAAGAACTCTATTTTGAACATAACATGATGTGTTAACTGCTTCTGCCAGAAGTATAAAGGTAGGCCAGAATCAGCTAACATTGTTCTTGCTCCTTCTATTAAAGTTCTGTTCTTCCTTTCTACCACACCATTTTGTTCAGGAGTTCTGGCAACACTGAATTGTCTAATAATCCCTTTAGACAAACAGAATTCATCCAGAGTTTTATTTCTGAACTCTGTCCCATTATCACTTCTAATGGTTTTGACAGGTAGAGAGTATTGCTTCTCTACTTGTAGAATGAAGAACTTGATGATTTCAGCAGCCTCATCCTTGGAAAATAAGAAGAATACCCATGTAAATCTTGAGTAGTCATCAATGATGACTAAGCAGTACTTCTTCTTACCAAGGCTCATGATTTTTACAGGCCCAAATAAGTCCATATGGAGTAGTTGAAGACATGCAGTTGTTTTTTATTCTTCAATAGACTTATAGGAGGACTTATGCTGTTTTCCCTTTAAACAGGATACACAGTGTTCTTGACACTGGTATACTTTTAAGGGTAGACCTCTGACCAAGCCCATTTTTGTGACTTTATTTATGGTTTTAAAGTTCACATGGCCAAGTCTCCTGTGCCAGAGATCAGTTTCTGAAGTTGATGCCCTTGAGAAGAAACAGGCAGTGTTGTTCAGTACTTTGTCTTTTTCAATGTCCACTGCATAGACATTGCCACATCTTTTGGCTATTAACAAAGTATGATCTTTAATGATCTTCTCTATCAACTTCTGGCCTTCTGGTGATATGATCTTGCATGCTGTCTTTGTGAAAAAGGAAGAATATCCTTTATCACACATTTGTGACACACTCAGCAAGTTGTACTCAAGGTTTTCAACCAGATTGACCTTGTCAAACTGTATTTTGCCAGATGAGACATTGCCATGTCCTAGCACATATCCCTTAGCATTGTTCCCAAAGGATACAGATCCATCTCTTTGACTGATAAAGTTGTTTATCAGGTATCTGCATCCTGTCATGTGCATTGAGCCTCCACTGTCTACATACCAAATGCTATTTAAGCCTCTGGAAACTCTCTGCACAAGATAGCAAATTAGTTAGATTTAGGAACCCAAGCCAGTTTGGCTTTGGGTTTGCTCTTGAGAACATTTACAGTTTGTTCTAGACCAAGTTTAGAAATCCATGTCTTTTTGGCAATGGATTTTGCATTAAGTACAATGGTGGTATCCTTTTGAGGACCACCATCAACTTTGGTCATCAGTAGTTGTACCAAGTTCATGAGATCTTTAATCTCAGCAGTTTGTGAAACTGCTGATGATTCAGGTCTAACTACTGAAAGAGAATTTTGAGAAAAAGACTTTTGTTGAGATTTTGTCTTTTTCTGAGAAAAGGTTTTTGCTGGTTGTTGTTTCTTGGGAGAAAAAGTTTTTACATAATCATTTTTGATTAGTTTCCCCACAACTAGTTGTTGATTTTTCTTATTGAACTGAATACCCTTTCTATATCTGCAAAATTCTGTTTTGTGGTTGAACAGACCACAAATTTCACATTCTTTTGTCTTTTCTTTCAAAGACAAGTCTCTGACTGTTTTGATTGGTTTTAGGTCATCAGTAGTTTTCAGGTTCTCAACTCCTGATGTAGTTGAAACTACTGATGGCTTAAAGTCAGATTTAATCAGTACTTCTGAAGAACTTTCTTTGTGTGATTTTAGAAAGTTTTCATGGAAAGATGTGCATTCTTCCTGTTCAGAAGTTTCACCTGAAACAATTTTTCTCCCATCTTCAGTAGTTTTGGGAGAGAAATCTGTTGGTGTTTCAGTGTGATTGTACCCTATGCCAAACCTAACATTTGAAGCACTTTGTTTGTTTAGCAATAATTGGTACCCCTTACAAGATTCCACCCATTTTTCACATGTGAACTTGGTGTCAGCAAGCTCTTGTCTGACATTTCCTAGATCATTAATCATGATTTTAATTTGTGCTTGGGTTTCAATAGCAGAGTTAGTTAATTTAGAAACTTCTTTTGTTTTTGCAGCAAGTTTTCTTTCTAAATCACATTTCATCTGAGTGAATTTTCTCTCTGAATCATTTGCTTTTCCTTGTAAGTGCACATTTGTCTCTCTTATGAGAGCAAAAGATTCTTTGCATGAATTTGAGCATAGTTTTGACAAAGATTCTTTAGATACCTGTGACAAGGCAGATTTTGAGGAGCATCCCTCAAATGCCATTAAGGCAAAGTTCTTTCTGCCATTGTCAGGCTCTCCCCAGTTGATGTCAAACATTTTGTTGTCTGCATCAGGATTGCACTCTGTGGTGTCAAAAGGAAGACTGCTCTAGTCAACATACCCTGAAGTATATAGACTTTGTTGAGAGGGTTGTTGTTGCTGTGGAGGTTGTTGAGCAGCTGGAAAGGGAGGGATTGATTGTTGGCTCTGCATCTGTTGAGCAGGCATCTGTACATATTGTACTTGTGGCACATATTGGTGTTGTGGAGCTTGTGCCTGTACAAAATGTGCACTCCCTTGTGTTCCATTATTCCTGTTATAATTGGGGTTAAAATTGTTTCCAGACTGAGATTGGTTAAAGCCAAAGCTTCTACATTCTCTAGCAAAGTGTCCCAACTTTTGACACTTGTGACATCTAAGTTTAGATTTGTCAAAACCAATTTTTGTAGAACTGTTAAGTCCTGGAAACTTCCTTCCTGACCTTTTGTAAAATTTATTTGTTTTTAAACTTAACATGGCCAGTTGGTGCAAAATATCCATTTCTTCTAGGTCATCACTGCTGAAACTATTTAAGTCATCCATGATAAAACACATGTTATCAGCAGTTTGACCAAAGTCATTATTGTCATAACCTGGGAATGATCTTTCAGATGAGATCCCAGCAGTTATGTCAATGTGGTCAAAAGATCCAAAACTATTTGAACAAGTTGGTGAGTCTTGTCCCAATAGTGTTGTACTACCTGGTAGATAGTCATCAGCAGTTTTACCAGAATTTTGTAACTTTTTCTTTTGATCAATTTCTCTCTCAAAAGTAAGTAATCTCCCATGAAGTTTTGTAAGAGTGAGGGAGCTAAAATCTGGTGAAGATCTTAAGACTATTGAGTATGTTTCCCATTTATCAGGTAAAGACCTTAAAAATCTATGAAGCATAGATACAGTTGTATAGGTCTGACCATTTAGTTTTAGCTCAGATATTAATGAGGAAAATCTTTCAAATTGCTGAGTTAAAGTTTCCCCATTAATGTGAGCAAAAGTTTCATACTGTTGAGCCAAGATTTCTCTGGTGTTGGCAATCACCTCTTCAGTTCCTCCAAACTGTTCTTTTAGGCAGTCCCAAAGCTCTTTGGCACTATCACAATGTAATAGGCCAGAGTAGATTTCATTTGGGAATGCCATTGCCAACATAGAAAAAGCTTTTGCATCAAGCTCAAGTTTTAGGAAATCATCATCAGTATAGTCTTTTGGTTCTTTTGGAATCTCTTCCTTAGTTTCAAGATTTATATTTACTGGTTTATGAGGACCATATATCACAGATCTCCAACAACCTGTGTTGGTCTGTGACAAGGTATGTGCCATTCTCTTTTGCCATATGTTATATTCATTTCTTACAAGCATGGCAGGTTTAGTGGCAGAACCAGTATTATGAGGATCCATTTTAAAGAGTATTGATTTGTCAAATATCTCTTAAAGTGATGGATGTTGATAAAAGTGAGCTTATAATCCTTTATTGAATATCAATAAGAGCCTGTGTCTGATTCTCAATGTGTTAGATTGATATGTGATCAGATAAACCAGTGCTCTGATACCAATTGTTGGATCAGTATATTGCTCTTTGTTTGAACTTGCTAGTTGACACTTAAGTGTTTAGCAAGTTCTTGATGAGTGATAGCACAGCGGAATGTTTATAAGTTTAAAGCTACACTTATCAACAGGAGTTATTACTCCCCCTGGATTCAAGAACTAATAAATGATAAGTTTTTATTGAGAATCTAAGTATTGAATGAGAATGAAACACTTTGACAGATTCTCAGTAAACACGAAATGGAAATAACAATAATAAGTGTTGAAGGATTTCTTGTATTAAAATCAATGTCTAAAACAGAGGGATGAACCCTTCTATTTATAGACTTTACAAATACATGAACCTTGCCAAAAGCAAGTTCAGAAACAAGATGCAACAAGTTGCAGTCTTGGAACTTGTACATAAAGCAAAAAGAAATACTAAAGTAATAAACTACTGATATACAAAGTCGGTGGAAAAGATCTTCATGTAGTACTGATGAATGACAAACTACTGATGAGTAGTTTGTCTTCAGTAGAAGTGTCTGGTTTGAACTTCAGAACTTCTGATAACTTTTCTTCTTCAGCACTTCTGAATCTCTTCTTCAGCAGTTTGAACCTTCTTCTTCAGCAGTTCTATACTTAGAGTATTTTGACAGAAGTGAATTAGACTAAGGTTTGCAAAAGTGGTTTCACCAATCCTTTTTGTCCTAACACTATCTTATATATTGAGGGGGTTCCCCTCTGTTGTAATGGGGAGCTAGAACTGAAATGAGTCAAAGGAATTTAATTTCTAATTGGATTTGAAATGAAATTTACAAAGAAATTTGCAATTGAATAAATTTAAATTTGTGACAATTGTGGAGGACAAAATTATCATGTTTTACCATGTAACAGTATAATGTAAGTTGAAATATGGCAATGCAGTATTAGGAGTAGCTCCATAAGACATGGTAGTTGTTGTGTGGGTTAGGGTGGTTCTAGAGATGGTGGTGGAGGTGTCCAAGGCAACAAAGACAACAATGGGGGTGGTGGTCATGGTGGGGAGGCAAGGGTGATTCATATTCTTTAGGTTGGGCTCATTCACTATTTGAAAGAAATGTTGAATTCCTTTACGTGGGTAGTTTTTTGAAAATCCATCCCGATTCCAAATCCCTCCGATGTCAACCAAACATATTATTCCATAAATTTCAAATTCCACTTCTAGTGAATCAATAATAAAAATATTTATACACATCACGTACGAGAGGCACTCAAAATAAATCAAAATTATAAAAATATTTTATACACATCAATACGGCATACTCTACTTGTAAATCAATAATAAATAGAAAAACATGATTATAAAACTCACTTAAAACACTTGAAAAAACATAATCAAAACATACATTAAAGACGAATCACACTTTAAACATTTTAAAAAATCTTAAAAAAATAGTCTCTGATCACTAGTCAGTATATGAAAGTCTAAAACAGCCCCTACATCATTGAAACTCATCCACGGAATGAAGAGAAAATAATAACGATTGAATAACATACATTATTTAAACTGATCGACTACTTGAAGAAGGCTGAAAGATCGAAGGACAGAAAATTATGAAGAATCAATGGACATGTTTAAAGAATCAATGGAGAATAGTCAGGAAGCGGCTGATTAAATCGATGGATAAAGGAACCTTGCAATGTTCTTTTTTATGGTTTAGAGCCCAACAGTAAGATTAGTAAAGACTGTTGAGCCAAATTAGACCCAATTCTGGCCAAATTTAGACTATTGGGCGCCTCATATGCTTAGCACCTCAGGCTTAAAGCAGAGCCTCGCTTCACTTCATGTAGAATGGTTCCTCAGAGCAAAAAACAAAACACCTTTTTTTTCCAAAAGCCTCGGGCATCTTATGCCTTAGGAGCGCCTCAAGCGCGCTTTTTTAAACCAAGATTCCGGCAAATTCAAACGAAACCAAATACCCCCTAAGATTAGCATCATAAGACCACAACATTTATGTTTTGTAAATGAGCAAAACACCGCAACTCTTGTTGTGGATTCTTATTACCAAATAAATAAGATAGGACCTGATAACAAAGTACTCAAGTACTTATAAGTGAAGCAAAGAATGTTAGTCCTAATTTTACATTGTATAGATTTGATAACAAAAACTAATACTATACATATAGCTAAATCTATGGTGAGATTTACTACGTACGATTATTGTTATATAGGTAAATCTATATGTTGACTGTTGACTAGTGTATAGTACTTGTAAAAGAATAAGGTTGTAAACTTTGAGCATGTATATATAATCAACATCGAATTTTCCCAATGTGCCTTCTCAACATAGAAAATAGTACCCTCCGCGTAGACTATTTTATTTAGTTTTATACTTGATAGAACATGTGCCTGACGCCCTGACTTAGTTTTATGAAGCGCGAGGCACATTGAGGCGGTAGGTCCCTGGATCCTGGAGCGAGAGGTGCAAAATTTAGATATAAATCACCTTAACGTACAACCTAAAAAGTTGTATGTACAGTCCCCGATGCATAAAATCTGCGCAAGTTCACATGTACCAAAGGTGCTCTCAATGCGCATGCCTCTCAACTCAGTTAGTCAGCAGCGACAAACGTCCCTTTCCCACACCTAGCATGCCTTGTGCAGTTGTGCAGTTGTACTTGTTAAAAGTAAGGTGTTAAAAAAGGCTTTGTTATATGTATTTTATACTCCATATACATTAATTGTATAATAATATGTACACACAATAAGAATAGCTATGAAAAAGATTAAGTGTGAGGATTAACATCATAAGCCATATACAATAAACCCTGTATAGTGTTCAAAATCAATAAAAGTGAACACTTTTAGCATGCCACTTCATGTTTAAAGTGAACATAAAGTCATTTAATTAATTCACAACCAACTCATTATGTTATCGATCTCATCACTTGTTTATTTATCTTCATTATCAACTATATTATTAGAATTTAGATTATTAACTCTTCATTATTAGATTTTAATAGTGCAACTTTTCTTTGTTGGGTTAATGTTAATCTTGATGGGTCACAGAAACGAGTTATAGAGTTGGCTACTGGTGCAGAAAATCTATTTAGTCACATGTTACTTATGCATTTGTTGAGAGTCAAAGTAGTGGGTTAGCGTTTACCTTTTTTAGGAGTTATTTACGCTACATAGGTTAGTGCCTAGTGTTTATGTATGTACTTAAGTTTGATGAGTGAACAGTGTGTGAGTTTTAACTTTTAAGGCAGTAAACTATTACTATACTTGTGGGTGTGTTCTTTTGTCAGATTGCTAAATCAACAATTGGTATTAGAGCTATAGGCTCATAGCGTCATATTAGCAAGTTTGAAAGTTAATTTTTGAGAAGAAAGAAAAGGAGGGTTTATTGAGATCGTCAAGAAAGAGAAAGAAGACAGAGGCCGCCGCCGATTAGAACGGAAAAAATAAGGCCGAGAAAGTGGTGGATTTACTACAGAAAGAAAGAAAACAGCGATGAAGACAGGTTAAACCTTTTTGGTTCAAGTAGCAAGAAAAGAAAAACTGGTATCGGTTAAAGCAAGAAAGAAGCAAGTTTAGCAAGAAACAAAATCAACATAGCATGTTGATTGGAAGATAGCAAGAAAAGTAAACCAAGAATGTTCTGTGTGAATCATGAGAAACCAAGAATAGTTTTTGATCGGGTCTGTGTGATCAAGATCAAAATCGATCTATGTGATCGAAGGAAGAGTCTTGTGTGGAAATTGAAGAGGAGGAATGAGCTTGAAATTGTCTATGTGGTTCCACCTGATTAATCTGGGTGATTCAAGTCAGGGGTTTGATATGAATTGACGATGATGTTTGAGGTGTTTAGGCGACCTAGAAAGACACAAAAGGAAGTGTGTTTGAGGCGGTGCATCTATACGGTTCATCATCATCATCATACTCAGTAAATCCCACCGATAGCAAAGCTAAGGTAGGGTATGAGAAGGGTAAAATGTAGACAGCTTCACCATTACCTCGTAGGAATAAAGAGGCTACTTCCGGTGAGACCCCCCGGCTATATAGTGTTTTTGCATCTAGCCTTTGACATAAGGCATAACACTCAACAATCTACATAGAGGTTGATTGGTGCACGTATTCCCTTGTCTTTGGACTATCAACAATCTATACGGTTGAAAAGTAAATAAAAATAAAATAAAATAAAACCATTCAGTTGTGATGTGGGTTTGGTGTTGTACTAAGAACAAAAGGTTGGGTACATAAAACGACGAGTTGAAAGAATGAATGTGTTCAGTTCAAGAGCTATTTGGCTGGGGTTGGTGGAGCACCAACAGAATAAAGAGTCTTGGCAGGACATGTGACACAAGGTTAGCAAGGAGAGGAATTTATTGTTAGTTCCTACAAAAAAAAAGGGCCAGACGAAGGTCAAGATTAAAATGGTGAATGTTGATTTACCTTGACAGGTCACGGATACAGGCTATAGAGTTTGATACGGGTTAGCAGAAAATGTATATTTTCCAAATCGGTAAATTTAGGAGTCAAGGTAAAAGCAGTGTTACGAAGGACAGAACTCTTAAGGCATGAATCCATCACGAATTAAATTGTTCTGTTCAGCAATTATAGGATGAAATAGGAAGAATAAATTTCCCCTCTGTATTTACTTTTCAAAGATAAACAGAGAATTAAAACACACGTAAGAGTGTTCACTTCAACTTGTGATTTTCCATAAAAAAAAAGGACCCACAAAATATAATGATGATGAGACAATGAACTAACCAATGTAGGTGCCACAATTTGATCAGCTTCTTCAAATAGTTAATTGTTAACTGATGACCTTTCCTATTTTACCATGTATATTCAGTTCATCATCAGTCATTCAGTCCAAAGTTTAAAAGAACGGAAACGAGCCTCATGAGGCGTAAGCTTCGAGGTGAACCGAGGCGTAAGCCCGAGGCGTAGTCAAAAAATAAATATAAAAATTACGTGTCTATAAAAAATAAAATACTTGACCTAGAAAAGTCTAAAACATCAAAAACACGCGTAAAAAATAAAATAATTGACCCAAAAAGTCTAAAACACTAAAAAAACACATCAAAAACACCCTAAACCACCTAAGGCACACCTTTTCTTAGCGCCTCAGCCCTTAGAGGCGTATGTACAATCTAAACCCCATGAGGTGCGCCTCAGACTAGTTTTCTTAGAGTTTCGCCTCGAGGCATAGGCCTCACCCGTTTTTTTTAACCATGATTCAGTCACCATATATTTACCGGAGATGATGAAATGCTAATGGAAAACTTATATTGAAAGACTCTTAAATTAAGCAAGTCTTAAATGAAATGTCTTAATGCAACATAATGTAGGAAGTATAGATATAGATGACCAATTTACACAGGTATTACGAAACAAGGACTAAAGCCATAGATCAAGAATTAGCCTGTGCACAAAAGTGGACCTTAATCAAGAAATAAAGCAAATAAAAGAAGACAAGATGAGCATGTTGATTATGGATCCTAGCAAATCAAGTAACCAAATCTAAGTTCTAGGTAGGCAGATCAACGTACCGGGTGTATCATATCAGAACAACTTTGGTTTTCCTTTGCAGCACTGAGCAATATCATGGTAGAATCTCCAAGCTCCGGTCATGGTAAGAGACTTCGTTGTGCAGTTTCTCGTATATTAATCTCCTATGTAATATTTGAGGACATGTTTTTTTTATAAAGATTTAAACTTCTAGACATTGCAATTGAGAACTCAGACCTTAGTTATCCAGATTCAGCGGTTCGCAATTCTTGAGGTATGCTTTGCAACTCAATAGGAAATCCAAACATTGATCACTAACCAAAAGTGCAATGTGTAGAAGTGCAGAAGGCGTGCAACTCAATAGGCCCTGAGGCAGTGCGTTTCCTGAAACGAGTGCAGAAGATGGTCCACAGTGACTCACGGAGCTCTAAGAACCAAGGGTTTGTATTTAGCAGGACATGCTTTGCGATTCAAAAGGGGATAGCGACGCAGCTTGTTGCCCGCTTACCTACTATCTAAATGTAACTTGATTTAGTAAAAAAAAAATAGTTATTTTAACAAGAGATACAAAAACATATAGTGAAAGTGCAAAACAACTTTGAGTTACAATATATATACAAATGTTCATCTTCATAAATTGTGGTGTAACTTTATATTTATTTATAAACACACAAACAGTAATGATCAAATTATGGGTCAAAACATTCACAAATATTATTGTATCTGAAATCAAGACAATCAGAATGAGAGGCAATAGAAATCAAAATGCATGCAGAGCATCTCTTAGATAATATTTAAGAACATAAATCAGATAGATATGCAATAGAGAATTCAACAAGTTACCTAACCTGATCATTCAAGAAGACGATTCGTCAATATGTAAATCCCTAAGCTTTGCCGTGAGATCAACTGATAATCCTTGCTTTATGGTTTTAATTTTTTATGTTTTAAAACTCACAAGTGATGATTTAATCAGCAATTTCGAACAAGGCAACTCACTTTTCAGTTTTATCAGCATTGTGGCCAGTGGCGAATCATGAATTTTTTACTAGGGTGAGACAAAAGTAAGGGGACATAAATTTTTTCCCTGCTACTAAGTTTTGGATCGTCAATCTGGTCCGGTCTGGGTCGGTCAAAATGGTTGCAAAAGTGTCTAGGTGGTGTCAACTCAGTTGATTGGAGAGTTACGAGTACTCGACGATAGTCGAGGGATTACTCATTGAGTAATCGGCACCTAGGCAGGATTTTTACAACCATAACAATAACACACTACCAAAAAGCGAGGATATTTTGGACTAAAATACGAGAGTTGCTCTACAAGAAAGGGGGAAGTGAGGCACATAATGCCGATACAATATCCAGACGGTGTCCGAAATTTGAAAATACGTCGGGTTGTTTACAAATCTTCATAACAGAAACAATAACTAAATGTGGGCAAGTGGTAGTGATGATCTTCACTTTTACCGATTCACTTGCGAAGAATGGAAGCAAGAGGTGTTTCATAAGTACAGGGTTACGAAAACTTGGGACGAGGTCTATTTGTGAAAAATTCTTCGGAATTGTTCGAAATGGGTCGGGTTAGTTTTAGTCAATGAAATGGGCGAGTCAGGGCCAAAGCGTATGAAAACTAATTCGATGGGGGAGGGGTTTCGGTACCCTCTAGTAGCTCGGATGCTCATGTCGGCATCTACCTAAATGTAGAAAATTCGGATGCGGCCGAAGATGCACCACGTCGACCAGCCGGAAGGGTCAGGGGAAAAAAATTCATGAAGCCAATGCCGAATTCGTGAGTGAGATCACGAAACTAATAAGCAGTATCGAGAAAATTGCTAAACAAATAATGAGGAACGTGGACTTAATTTCTTACCAAGGACTTCAACAAACCTTGCTCTGAGTCGCTAAGCGATACTTGAAAAAGAGCAGGAGCGTATCGAAAAAAAATGGAAAAAGAACAAAACAATATTGAGTAGTTTTGGTAGCTTTTCTTTATGTATCTTTTTTTGTGATGTTTAATGTTATTTTAATTATGTTTAATGTGCTATGTCTTATTATTAAACTAGGAAGTACCCGCGCGTTGTGACGGGTTAATTACATAAGAGAAATCATTCAGGATCTGTTTGGTCTTTTATGGTACTGGAATTTCGATACAAGCAATTGTAAAAGAAATACTAAAAATAGGTTGGGTTTGTTACCGGCTGGTGCGATAAAATGTTCAATGCTACTTTTAAAAGGGATAAACACAAGTACACAACATATAAAACAAATTTCTTTGTATTTTGCAAACAAAAACAATATACGGCACCCGTGGAAAACAAGAGTCGAACCCACATGGATTAATTGTAGAGGGATAAGTTGAGCCACAACACACATTTTTAGTGCTTATATATATCGAAGATGAACACGGAAAAATAGGAAAGATAGTGGATGCCACGTAGCATTCACTGAATGGGGAAATCGTCCACTATAGCCGATGAAAGGAATTTAGTGTACAACTCACTTGATATTGTATGTATATAGATTTTTTTTTAATTTATAATTTCAAATCACATTTTTAAATAGAAAAGTTAAAAAATAAAAAAAAACGGATAAAGCCGCTGTTCACCTGAACCACAACAGGGTCAAGTGATTTCAGCAGTGGCTTTATCCGATGCACGGTCAGCATGAAATGACACAATACTAGAGGATAAATATGGGTGATAACTTAAGCCACAACACACATTCTTAGTGCTTATTATGTTACAATGGATTATTCTTGTGTCAAATATAAATTGTTAATTAATTTCTAAGAAGAGCCATTGATTTAATTAATTCACAAGATTTCTTAACTATAGGTTAAATATAAATTGTTAATTAATTTCTAAGAATTTATGGTAAAATTAGCTTTTAAATTAATAACTAAATTAAATAAAATTAAATCACATCACATTATATTATATTACATCACATTACATCACGTTACATCACATTACATTACATATTACATATCTAATTACTTATAATTGATGTGAATGAACACTGGTTCATGGTTTCATGGCATCAATGTAATGTCTTCAAACATCATGGATATTTTTGTCTTTTAGATGAGCAATGGCATAAGCGTAATAACAAGGTTTAGGGTTGGTATTCTTGTCATTGCGGTTCTTATTTAACTCTAACTAGTATTAATTCCCCCGCGTTGCTACGGAGGCATAAAATCGTACCAAGTAGCATGAGTAACACATTGTTGCCGATGACTAACAATACTGAAAAAACTCATAAAAAGATATAAAAACGAAAATAACAAAACTCATGTAGACGTAAACACGGAGAATCATGCATGCCCGTTGGGGCATGCCCGTTGTGGCATGATAATGCGCAAAAATTAGACCGAAACTTAAAACAAATCGTGACTGTTCGACGGAAAAAATATAGGTGAAAACGTTGAGACATGAACATATTTCCATCTCGAATGGGCAAATGAGACAAATGTGTACTTTTGTTGGGGAGCAACTAGAGTATTGATCAAAACAATCAAATTCTTTGTTTTCAACAAAAGTACCCATAAGTAGTGAGCCGAAGAAAAATAGGGTTCTTGTTTTCATTCCTTTGGGGTGTTATTTCCAACATTGTTGTAATTAATCACGGCTCAGCAATCACATTGTTAGAAACGACATCAAGATTTCGAAGCAGCCCATATAAGGTCGTACGATCCTACAGTATTCTAGATTGTCAATTGCGAATTTGACAAATAACAGTACCGATTACCGAGAAGATTAACATGGACCATTGTAACACCCTAGGAAAATCCCACATTTACCGTGGACAGAAGAGATCATTGGTTCATAAGTAATCCAATGCCTCTTAAATCACCAACACGTTTTGGGCTTAGTTGGGCCATGGAGCACATGAAAACTCCACAGTTGAGCGTGCTCGGGTGTCAGTAGTATTAGGATAGGTGACCTCCTAGGAAAGGGCAACAAAAAAACGAAGTCATGAGCTCTTGGATGGGCAACCCATTGGGGGCAAAGTGCACAATATTGGTGGTGCGAGGGACAATAATGATGTCGTTGTATTACAATATGGGGGTGATTGTAACGGTACCGATTACCGAAAAGATTAATAGGGACTAATGTGACACCCTAGGCAAATCTTACATCGACCGTGGTCAGGAGCGATCCTTGGTCATGAATAATCCAATGCCTCTTAAATCACCAACGCGTTTTGGGCTTAGTTGGGTTGCGGAGCATATGAAAACTCCACAGTTAAGCGTGCTTAGGTGGGAGTAGTATCAGGATGGGTGACGAACTGGTAAGTCTACATCGGGACAACCAGAAACAAATTTATGACCTCCTGGATGGGGCAATCCATGGGGGCAAAGCAGACAATATTGGTGGTGAGAGGGGCTGAATGTTACAAACAGTATCAGAGCCACTTCTGTGTTGTTCGAACGATGGGAAAACCTCATTGAGGACGATGAGTCCCTAAGGGTAGGGACCAAAAAGATTAACATGGACTAATGTGACACCCTAGGTAAATCTCACATCAACTGTGGTCAGCAAAGATCCTTGGTTCATAAATAATCAAATGCCTCTTAAATAACCAACGCGTTTTGGGCTTAGTTGGTTGTGGAGCACATGAAAACATCACAGTTAAGCGTGTTTAGGTGGGATTAGTATCAGGATGGGTGACCTCTTGGGAAGTCTCCACCGAGGCAACCAAGAATAAATCCATGAGTTCCTGGATGGGCAACTCATCGGGGGCAAAGAGGACAATATTGGTGGTAAGAGATGTCAAATGTTACAAACGCCTTTACTCTAGTTGACCGAACAACCCTACTACGCGAGGTTCATCAATGTTTCCATTTGATCTCCCCATGGGTTCAATACCTTTATGCTTAGCCAACTAGGTTATATTTTGGTAATGACTGCCTAGGGGCTAACACTGGTGTTTAGCAAGTGGATCCCCTGAGAGCCCTCCTCTGAGCCCTTGTCTTGTACCCTCTAGTTCTTTTTATACAAAAAAAAATGCAAACTTCGCTTTCATTATTGGTACCTAGATGATGAGACGGTCATTAGTGATGCCAGAGAGGTTGCTAAAGCCCTAGACATTATCAATTCAGAAGGGCCGTCCTTGGGGCTTCAACCCAATATAAAGAAAATGAGGTGTTTTGGCCAACATGTAACGGGGTGAAGGTGGAGTCGGGCTTTTCCCAAGTGAGATTATGATACCGAAGAAAGGTGTGAAGCTCCTTGAAGGGGCCATCAGTCGAGATACCGGCTTTATTAGTGAGTTGGCCATGAGGAGAGCCTCGTGTGCAATTGACCTTATGGGGCGCCCCCTTTGCCTTCGAGATCCTCAAAGCGAGCTCATTTTGCTTCGGTCCTGCATGGGGGTTGCTAAGTTGTTGTTTGGTTTACGCACATGCTAACCTCCCTTGATGGATGATGTGGTATCCCAGTATGATAAGGACTCCGGGAAGCGATTGTAGACATTGTGGTGTGCGGGGGGGGGGGGGAGGGGTGGTGACATCAAGTAGCGGATGGTGTCCCTTACGATGCATTTGGGACAACTAGGCCTTCTTTCGGCTCGGGATGTTGTTTATGCCTTCGCGGCTTTCAGAGCCCTGTCATGGAAGTTGCAAGACCACAACCTGCGGAACAACTGGGCTGTTGACCTTGACTACACGCATGCTCTGGAACGCCTGCATGAATCCTTCCCTAATGTTTTTCATGAATCCTTCCCTGATGTTGTTCTTGGCGGTTTCTCTAACAAGGACACCGTCCAACCCCCCCCCCCCCTCAAAGCCATATAAAACTTTGGCGAATGCCCTTAATAGTCTTTGAACCGTAATTTTCCGGTGAAAGCTAACTCGTCCTCTTGAATTTAAACTTTGAATGGGCGAAGATCCATGAGGTTAGTTAACTTTGATTTCTATTGTGTCTTTATCCGATTTATCTTCTTAAAGTGATACATTTGATATTATTGCATCTCTGTCAGAAAATAAAAAAAAATAAATGGCTTGATTATAATATTGGTGTTGTTTTCGTCTTTATAAACATTGATGCATAAATACATATTAAATTCCAAGAATTTGATGAAAATTAAGACAAGTTGAAGATCAACATTGTAATCTTTTTTAAGGTACAACCTTTTATCATTGTATTATAACTAACATCAATTTGGATATGTCTTTTTGTTGCAGCTTCTGATCCTCATACAGTTTGTATAGCTAATTTCATTGAAGTTTTATATGTTGATCTCCTTTGTAGTATCTCAAAAGACATGTTTTATTCCACTAAGTTTGATATTTTGATCGTTGCAATTGACTTTGGAAAGCTTGGCACTTTCAAGCCTGGCTTTGCAAAGTCAATCAAATTCGGCCTAATTTGGTTTACTTGTTACGAGATACAATAACGGATTGTGGATGTGTTAGTCATGCATTGTTTGCATTCTTCGTAATGATAGCATATTCAAAAACAATGATATCATTATATGAAAATTATAGTGTGGTTTAACAATAAAAGGGATGGAGGGTCCATTGGGATCTTGTAATTCTTGACGACAACATCAACTGCTTCATTTGTCATTGTTATGACCAGAGGGTGGTCAAAGATATTTTAAGTTTGTAACACTCTTCGCGCATTCACTATCTGTTTATGTATCTTGTGTTAAATGAATATTGTACTTTTGATTCATGAGCATTGTTTGATTATCAAGGTTTGAGTTCTCAATTGCAATGACTAGAGGGTCAAATTTGGTAGAAAAAACATGTCCTGAGGTACTACACAGGAGATCAATATTAAGGAGACCGCACACGAAGTCTCTTACCATTGCTGCAAAGGAAAATTGAAGTTGCGCTAACATGATACCTGCCTGGTACATTGATGTTGATTTCCTACCTAGAACTTAAGTTTATTACTTTGTTGCATTACCTATGTAAATTAGTAAGATATATCCATCATTTTAAGACTTCTTAAGTTTAAAAGTTTTTCAATACACAATTTCCACTTGGCTTGAAGTAAAAGTGGCTACTTTTACCGGTTTTTAGGGTCAGCTTGTTAGTTTATGCTTCATGTTCTTACTCATTATTACTAAACAGAACAGTTTGATTTGTGTTAGATCATGCCTTGAGTGTCTTGTCTGTCGTAACTGTTAGAAATCGGTACCAAAGACACACACGAATTAAGCCAAAACTTGTTTCTTATTATTTGATTGTGATTGAATGTATGCTTGACTTACAAAATCATCCATCTATTTATAAGCCTACAATCCTTGGTGATCAAGGAACTAGCCTTGGAGAACAAGGAAACTAGCCTTTATTCCTTGTCCACCAAGAAACTATAATAATCTAGAAACTTCTTTTGACTTAAACTAGGAAATCTATCTCTAAAACCTAGTTTACAAGATTGACAACTAAGTCCTTCTAGTTACCAAACCTTGCATTACAAGATTAATTTATCATTCACCCCCTAATCTTGTAACACCAATGAGTCATTTCATCTCATTGAACTTCAAACGTGGCAACGCTTTAGTAAGAATATCGGCCCTTTGTAAATTCCCACTTATGTGCTCCACTTGAATTTGTTCTCGCCCAATACATTCTCTTATGAAGTGGTACCGGGTATGAATATGCCTGCTCTTACCAAAGAATACCGGGTTCTTCATCAATTCTATCGCGGATGAATTATCAACTTTCAGAGTCAGCTTTTTCTCCTTTTCACATGTCATTTCTGATATTAAACCTCTAAGCCATAATGCTTGACAAGCCGCTTCCGTTGCTGTCATGAACTCTGCTTCACAAGACGATAATGCAACCGTCCCTTGTTTCTGAGAAACCCAAGTTATCGGTGCATCGTTATAATAAAACACTACTCGTGTTGTGCTTCTCCCATCGTCTATATCCATCGCATAGCTGCTATCGCTGAAACCAAGCAACACTCGGCTTCCACCCTTCCGATACATAATGCCGAGATCAATGCTTCCTTTCACGTACCTCAACACTTGTTTTACAGCTTGCGCATGAGTTTTAGTAGGCCTCTGCATAAAGCGGCTCACATATCCGACCGAAAAGCTGAGATCTGGTCGTGTATGAGTCAAGTATCTTAGACTCCCAACCAGTCGTCTATACTCGGTAGGGTTGACTTCCGCGCCTTCACCATTCTTTGATAACTTCAGACCTGGATCAAGCGGAAATTGAGTCGCATTGCTCTCCCACATTCCAAATTGTTTTAGAATTTTGGTCGCATATCCTTTTGCTACCAGGCAGGCCTTGTATTTCGAAATCTTTCCTTGCGCATCCTTCTTTACCTTGAACACCCACTTTACCCCGATGGGTTTGATCTTTGGTGGCGGCTCTACCAGCTTCCAAGTATTGTTCTTCTCAATTGAACTTATTTCTTCCTCCATAGCCTTCATCCAATGCTTCTATTTTATCGCTTCTTGAAAAACAATTTGTGACAACCGTCACCCTTGTCTTTCATCTAATTAACAACAATAGTCCTTCTGATATTACTATTATAGTCCCTATCAGTTTCGTTGTTTTCAAATTAAATTTTAGAGCGAACTAATTTTTTTTTATTCATTTATATTTATCAAATGCGTATGTTGAAATGTCATCCGGAATGGATATTATAAAAATTCCAAGTTTCATAAAGTTTTAAAAACATTTTTGGTTAGTCTAATTAACTTGGTTAAGTTTTTATAAAGGAAGGACTAACCTAAACTATAGTGCACTAACCTAGTTACAAAGTGAGGGACTAAAACTGACAAGTTTTCAAACTTTTAAAACCAACTTCTCCCCTCTGTCTCTCAGGCCGTTTTTTTTCCGGCACAGTCGCCGGCGGCGACTCCTTTTTTTTTTCCGGCCAGCCACAAAACCTCAATTATGGAACGTTTAAATCCGAATTTAATGCAAACGTTAAGCTTCTCCATCATATTCAAACGGATATACGGGTTTTAAAATGTCTTAAACGTGTTTTAATTAGGCTTTAAATTCGGTTGATGGTTGTAACCGCCGGAATGTTTAAACATCTTAAACGTTCGTATTTTGTTATGAAACCTATAAATTAAACATGTCAAAACATTCCCAGACCTGTAAAAGTGTCAAACACACAACCAGTTCGTGTAAATCGTTACAGAAAACGTGCAAGTTTGCAACTCAAGGTCCGGTTCTATTTCCTTCGATTCAACCTTCAAGCGACATTGTAAGTCGTCATTTATTGTGCCGTTTCGTTCCTTCTATATTGCCCTATGAAAGCCCTGTGGTTTCGGGTTTCATTGTTGTTGGCTTTGGGTTATTGAATTTAGGGTGAGGGTTAGGGTTTAGATAACCAATTTGGGGAAGAAGATGAGACTAGCTTTTTATATAAGTATATATTCTTTCAAATAAAAATCACAAGCATGGTTATAGAGTAGTGGTGCTAGGATTGGTCATGAGAACAGAAGGGCCGGGTTCGAATCTCACCACCCGCACCCCTTTGTCATTTTTTTTAGATTTTGTTTTTTTATTTATATATTAATTATATAAATGTATTAATCTTTAAATATTCATAATAAATTCATTTTTACTCCAAAAATTATGAAAATTTAGGAGTAGCTTCTTGACATCTCATAGAAAATTAACCCACTTTTATTTTCTGAAAAATGTTTTATTTTTATATTTTTATTAATTTAAATTGTTTTAATCATAATTAATTAAATAAAAAAATTCATTTTTAATGATTTTAATCTCAAAATTTTAGGATAATTATTTCTAAGCATTTTAATCTGAAATAAAAATTATTGGTTCAGAAAACATTTATTTTTATTGATTTTCCTATTTTTAGTCATTTAAACATGATTTAATCTCATTAAATCAGTTTTAAATATAAATAAGTTTCTAAAAATTATGAGAAAATTATTTTCATTTATTTACATCTTTAAGAATCCATTTTCTATAAAAATAACATTTTTGGATCATGTCTTGTATTTCTAATATTATTTACGTATAATTAGATATAATTAAACATTTATTTATTTACACTACTTAACATCTATTTTATAAATATTTTTCTTATAAAAATAGAAATGTCTTATGACTGAAAGTCTTTATTATCATTGATGGATCTTTGTGTAACTCATAATTATTTATTTCAATAATTATGATTATTGTATTTATTTACAATAATTATCTAAAGTAAATATCTAAATTATTTTGTTTTAACTATTCAAACATAAATTGTATCTAAATATTAAATTGGTAATATTTATATTACCTAAACCATATTTACAAATTTTGACATATTATTTCGACTTATCATAAAAACTCTAATTCCCCAAATCGACTTAGCAAACCCTAATGCCTTAGACCCTAGTTACCTTAGACTTTTTAGACATTTCCTTATTAGTATTCTTACACATTATAGGTTGAATTCCTCGGAATTCCCATTACTTAGCTCACGACCGCTTAAGTGGATTTTGATCGCTTTCGCAAACTGTGAGTATATCTTTCCCCTTTTTCATGTTTTACACTTTTGGGGTGACTCATGTACGCTTATTACTTCACTCACTTAATCATGGTTTATTCTATATTTACAATCGCAATTCTTGTATGTGTTTTACTTGTTGATTCGTTGATAGTGTGTACTTATGACCTTAATCATTAACCGCTGGGCGGCCTAGCATAGCAATAAATAGTACTTAATTATTGTTATGTGTGAACGATTATTCATCGCCTACTATGAGCGAATACTATATATATGTGACTCTTGATTTATTGAACGAAAGGTTTGATTTTGGGTAGCATTTGTACACAGCTTGAACACTAAAATTGTAGACAGTATGACACGTGAATTGCGAAACACTTTTTCTACTATATGTATTCAAACAGGGTATGCTCACCAATACATTTTTGTATTGACATATACTATTTTCGTACATGTTTCAGGTTATTATTGAAAAGTTTCTTTTAAGCTTTTGGATTTATATTTAAGTTTTGATTTCATTGTAATCTAGTTAGACTTGACGCTTTAGAATCATTGTACTTTGTATTTTTCATTTCAATGTAATAAATTATTTAATCAATGTATTCAAATTTACACTTTAGTCCATGAGCTATTGAACAATCGTCACTACGTGACACCTCGATGTTTCCACCATCGGTTGGGGTGTTACACAATTGGTTCCTCGTCAACCGAGGATAGTAACAATTGATCATCTCCATTCAATTGATGCGTTAATCTTGGTATTTCTTCGACCTCAAAATCTGCAAATTTCTTCGGAGTGGTTGAGGTTCGATTTGACCTTCTTAGCTGAGAAACCCCGCGGACTGCGCGTTCAGATCCGCGCGTGATGCGCGAGATCCTCCTTCTTCGTTTGTCTGCGCTGACGTTGCGCCCTCGTCAAACATTCTTGGCGCGAAATCACCTGTGTGGGCAAAGTTGTCTGTATGCACAAAATCTTCCACGTGCGCGTTATCGCCTGTAGGTTGCGCAGACGCTTCAGACTCGTGCACGTCTTCTTCTGTGGGCTGCGCTGGCGCTTCGGACTCAATGACGAATTCCGTCCGTGCGCTCTCTTCGGTATTAGTGCGGGACACGTAATCCTTCCAGTTATACTCTTCCGTCTCTTTGAACTTTACATCCCCGTCTTGAACTATGTGTACCCGTCCATTGCTCGGGTCAAACATCCGATGCGTATTCTCTCCTGTTTCCGGCTGAGAACCCATGTACACCATTAGCAAGCTTCTATCATCCAACTTCTTCTGTCCAGGTGTTAAGATTTTAACAAACCCTACACACCCGAACACTTTAATATATGAAAGATCTGGTTTCCTTCCCTTGAGCTTTTCATAGGGCGTTAAGTCTTGCAATGCCTTTGTTAGAGAACGATTCAACAAATAAACTGAGTGCATAATTGCTTCTCCCCAAAAGACTTGTGTTACGGACATGGCCTTTAGGATGCTTCGAGTAGTACCGATTATTGTGCGATTTCGTCTTTCAACTACCCCGTTTTGTTGAGGGGTATAGGGAGCCGTGTATTGCCTTGCAATTCCTCTTTCCTTACAGAAATCTCCTAGTGCATGTGATGCTCCATTATCGGTTCTCAAGGTTTTTAGGCTTGTCCCAAGTTTCCTCTCCACTCCTTTGATGAACTCGATTAGA
Organism: Ambrosia x helenae; assembly: GCA_030844895.1. Classification (NCBI taxonomy): domain Eukaryota; kingdom Viridiplantae; phylum Streptophyta; class Magnoliopsida; order Asterales; family Asteraceae; genus Ambrosia; species Ambrosia x helenae. The sequence continues at coordinate 4,235,910 of CM061233.1, read as the reverse complement.
ATTCTAGGAACTTGGTATTTGGTTTTCACCATGTAAGCCCACATAAACCTGCTGTAATCATCTACAATCAGTAGCATGTACCGGTTTCCTGCTTGAGTCATTGGTGTGATGGCTCCGTATAGATCGGCATAGAGTAGCTCAAGCGGCTTTGACGCGTGATATTTGACTTCCTTTGGAAAAGCTCCCCTTGTTTGCTTTCCTATCACACATGTGTCACATATTGAGGATGGTCTCTTGATGAATGGTAGCCCAATCGAGATTCTTGATAGCGTCCTTAGCGCATCAAAATTAAGATGACCGAGTCTGGCGTGCCAAAGCCAACACTCGTCATGCATGTTAACCTGTAAACATACTGGCGCAACAACTTTTAGGTTAATCTTATAAACACGATTGGTATCAGAGCTCAAGGTTGGGTAACAATACTTTCGATAACGATCAGCAAGTCCGGCTAGACAAGAACCAATTGCCAAAAGTGATTTGCGATCGAAGGATCTTAGCGACGGGTTTAGCCTGATCGGAAGCAGGCAGCGGCAGAAGAAGACGTGTCGTGCATAAATCGTTTAAAATGGGAGACGATGCTAATCGACAGATCGTTACAGCCAAAGATTAATTTATCATTCACCCCCTAATCTTGTAACACCAATGAGTCCTTTCACCTCATTGAACTTCAAACGTGGCAACGCTTTAGTAAGAATATCGGCCATTTGTAAATTCCCACTTATGTGCTCCACTTGAATTTGTTCTCGCCCAATACATTCTCTTATGAAGTGGTACCGGTATGAATATGACTGCTCTGATACCAATTGTTAGAAATCGGTACCAAAGACACACACGAATTAAGCCAAAACTTGTTTCTTATTATTTGATTGTGATTGAATGTATGCTTGAGTTACAAAATCATCCGTCTATTTATAAGCCTACAATCCTTGGTGATCAAGGAACTAGCCTTGGAGAACAAGGAAACTAGCCTTTATTCCTTGTCCACCAAGGAACTATAATAATCTAGAAACTTCTTTTGACTTAAACTAGGAGATCTATCTCTAAAACCTAGTTTACAAGATTGACAACTAAGTCCTTCTAGTTACCAAACCTTGCATTACAAGATTAATTTATCAGTAACTGCCTCAAACTTGACTCTTCTCTGTTTAAGTAAAATATGTTTCCCTAATCTGACAACCGGTACAGATTTGGAAAATATAAACTAAGATTACTTTAACGAATCTCAAGGTTTCATTTTTTCATTCTATCTCTTTCATTATAAGAAATGAAAGCATGTAGTTTTACAATGAAAGGAATGGAGGCTCCCTCAGGATCCTTGTAATCAGTTGCCTTGACACCATCCGCAGCATTTGTTATTATTATGACCAAGGGATGGTTAAAGATATTATAACGCTATTCGCACATTCGCTATCTATTTTTGTATCTTGTGTTAAATAAATACTGTACTTTTGGTCTGCGAGCATTGTTTGATTTTGGTGTTGAGTTTGTAGTTTAATGTTGACCAAGTAATGAGGTAGTACACAGGAAATAAATATATAGGAGACCGCTCAATGAAGTCTCTTACCATGATTGGTTTTTGAGTGAAGGTTCTACCATGAATCCATGATATTGCTCATTGCTGCAAAGGAAAACCAAAGTTGTTATGACATGATACCTGCCTGGTAAGTTGATGTTGATTTGCGTACGTAGAACTTAAACTTAGTTACTTGGTGTGTTAGGATCCATAATTAATCGCTTACTTTGTCTTTCTTTTTGTGTTTATTTTAAACTGAAGTATTATTTTTGGTTTGAAGATGAAATGTATCTTTTCAAATAATATCCACTTTCGTGCCATGCATCTAATAGTCTATTGATTTAGCAAAAAAAAAAAACATTTCGTATTACCTATGTATATTAGTAAGCCATATCCTTCGTTTTAGGACTTGTTGAGTCTAAAAGATTCCAATATACACTTTCTACTTAATTTGAGGTTGAAATGACGACTTTTACCTATGTTTTAAGCTATTTTTAAGAGCCATGCAAGTGGGCGCACCTAGGCCCTCAAGTGGGCAAGGCGCGGGGAATATGCCTTGCTACCATCCACCCATCCAGGTGATATTCTTGGTAGATTCACACTTGATTTCATCCGAATTCTAAAAATTCCGCTAAAATTTTGATATATTCGTGAAAACTGGTCTAAAACATCCAAAAAAATGGCATGGACCCAGCCTAAATCATGTCTAAAACTCCAAAAAATGGTATGTTTATGCTATGCACCTTGCTATTCTCAGGCCCTCTCTTTTTAAGCGCTTTGCGCTTAGGAACAATGTCCACCCTTTGCGCCTTGTGCCTTTGGAAACTATGGTTTTTGGTTCCATTTGATAATCTATGCTTCTTGTTCCTACTTTTTATTGTTGAACATAACAGTTTAATTCATGTTAGATCATGTCTTAAGTGTTTCATCCATTGTAATTGCCTCAAATTCGACTCCTCTTTGTTTAAGTAAAAAAAACATATTTTCCTTGTTTAACAACTCATACTGATTTGGAAAATATAAACTAAGATTATTATAACCAATCTCAGGGTTTCATTTGTTCAAATACCATATCTTTCAAGTTCTTAGTTTCTATGCCCAAACATATTTCTAAATGTTTTTGTCAAGTACATGCATTATATGTAGACAATTGTAAGGATTGTAATATAGCAAAATTGGGTTGGGGAACTTTTCCTTTTTTATTACATGTTCAAGATCTTTAATATGCCAAGATTATTTTGATGTTTGTGAAAAATAGGTTGGTTTTTTTTTTATATTATTAATCCTAGCAAATAATAAAAAATAACCAATTATTTATTTCACAATTTTCATGTCGTTGGGCACAACATTCACATGATTACAAATTGTTCGAATATGATATGGTTGGGAAAACAAAAGTAACACGTGTTACAAAGGTGACCGTAACTTTAGCCACCTTTGCATGTATTTCCTGGCTATAAATGTGTGAAGGGCGAGATTTGGGCATTCAATCATAAGCCAAAGTCTCTCCGAACACAAGTGCAGAGTACTCCGATTACTATACATGGCGCAGGGTAAGGAAAATTCTCTCCACCGGCTTTTTGTACTTCATCAGTTGTTACATATCGTGTTTGGTTTAAGTTTTGATTTAGCAAATTGAAGTTAATGCTTTGCTATTTGTATGTGCCCAATTTCAGTTTCGTTTAAATTGCTTGAATTGCTATATATGCTTAATTCACTTCATTCGGTGCTTTCAAGATCGCTTTAATTCTAAATCGATTGTTTAGATCTACTTGCAACTACAGATTGTGATATAGGTGCCTGATTTTAGTTTCAGATGAACTTAAATTGCTTAAGTTATTATTTATGCTTCAAATCGGTAGGTGTTTCTACAATCGAATCTCTAAATTTCAATCAATTGACTAGATTCACTTCGGACTGATGTTTATTGTTGTGTAATTGATTATTTTTCTGACGATTGACGGAGTTTTTAGTAGACATGTAACTATTTTGTGATACTTCACATAAATATGATAAGGGTCCCCGATCCAAAAAATAAACGACGATAGGCACACATAGCATTATTTTACTTTCTCTTACATTAACATTTCTTTCAACAATCGAATTAATTTATCACAAATCAACTCGAGCCATGAATCCAGTTTAGGCGAAAATGGTTTTGGATGTCTTAACATAAATGGTAAAGATTATCCTTTGTTGTCACAAATCAGTGTCGACACTCTGATTTTGTTTTCGATATTATTTAGGTAAGAAGTTTATTACTTTTAAAATTGTTAGATCCTTTTGTTACTGACTTTCCTTGTTGGGTAAAAGTTGTATGAAGTTTAAATAATATTAAGATCTTAAATTAGAAAATCACGCCTTACTTCTTTTCAATTTGTAACTGATTGAGTTTGGTTGCATAAAAACAGGAACTGAGACTATCTTTACCAATGAGGAATTGAGTACCTTTGCTGAGCAAATCATAGTGAGAGCACCGCATTACATTGAAATAGCGTGTGGTTGCACAAACAAAACGGTGGGGGACTCATTTGGCATCTTTAGAATAAGTGACGATGGTAGTATTCATGCTACCTGCAACTGCCAACTAGACTGTGGACAAGGTATGATCAAAGTCTGTCACACAACCACTTCCTGTTTTTGTATCTTTTGTTATAAAACTGAATTATCGTCCTTCTGGTTGAGAACAGTCTTCAGTTGTCCTCAAAAGTATACTAAACATGCTATGAGTGGCACAAATGTGTCCAACTGGAGGACAAAGGTTTGGGTGATAAATAGCATTGGTGAGAAGATAAAGTTGGCTGATACATGTCTTATCAAATACTATAAAGGAGATGAATACGTGAGACCACGCAAGCAAGTATCCCACCGTGACGAGTTCTTAACTTGTACAGCATGCAACAAAGTACGTCGCTTTCAACTTAGGACAAGGTTTGCATGTAAGTTTTACCACTTTGCAGCTGCAAGGGAAAACCGTACATGCAGTGACATGATACCCGGCAGGTAACTTGATCTACCTATCTAAAAGTTATAGTTGATTACTTGAAATGTTAGGATTATTCAAACATGTTTTATATGTATTTTGTTTGGTTAAGGGGGTCATGTGAAGATCTCGAGGAGAGGAGCTCAAGACCACGCAGTGGATGCCGCAAGAATAGCAAGTGCGAAGGTTGCAGACATTGTGTGTGTTTGGGATGTGAAATGTGCAGGTTCGAGGACTGCCCATGCCAAATATGTGTTGAGTTCTATGCCAACACACATAATTAAGCTTGTTCTAGGTTTATCTTTGTAAACATATTGAATAAACTATAAAAGCTTATAAGTTTTGTATTGCAAAAGAATTACATATCTTTTTCCCAACGTTATGCTTCCATCATATATCACTACAAATCAAAAGGATCTTAAGTGACACCGAACTCCATGCCTTTTTTCTAAACTAAAAAAAGAAGTATAAAACGTGAAGATAACAGTAATTGTAGGATTAAAACTATTTGTAGGATAAATACAATAAAAAAAGACTTGTAGAGCATAAATGTATTAAGCTAAAGGTTTGTCATCTTGATTACAAACATATACCATAAATATGAAATAAATTATTAAAATTTGGGGCTTTATTGGATCAGGAGCCTAAAGCAATAGCTTCAAAATACCCCCCCCCCCCTTAAGCCGGCCCTGCTCGTGACGGTATGGTGCGCCACAAACCCCCATGGTTGGTCCATTGGGATTATGGGGCGTGGGTAATGACTTCACATCTCCTACATATTTTACCGAGAGATTATCGATGGAGGCGTCATTGACAGATTTCAACAACATGACGATGTGGATGTTCGACAATACCGTTTTGTTCATTGGTATGAGGGCAAGATGATTTGTGATCAATACCAAGAGAAGTGGAGAACTGTGAAAGAGGTTGAACTTCACTACCTCAATCAGTTTGAACAATTTTAGTAGAAGTATTATGTTTTAACAGTTTTTGAAAGTTGTATAAACATTAGCTGACTTTTGAGTTAAGGGGAAAATCTACATGTAACTAGAGAATAATCAACACATAATATGAAACAACGAAGTCCATCAAAAGATATCAGACTACTCAAGAATTTTACACTTCTTTAATTAATTTGAAACTGAATATTGTTAAGAAAAAACGATGGAACTGAATGTTTATCTTTACTAGGAACTTGAGTAAAGAGTAGATCCGTTTGTTAGTTGGGAGTCTTCTCGACCTTTCTTTATTTAGTGTATCTAGTTGAGCCGGTTGAGGGAAGTTTTCATGTACAGAGCATTGAGTTACTTACGGAATCTCAAATCTCTTTTACCTTTTCCTATTCATCTATTCGGGATAGGACAAGCAGGCCACATTTGTAGGGTCTCAAATATCACAATATACTAAAACAAATAGTGAATGAAGTTCGTGTAGAAGGGAGATCTTATTAAAAGCCTGAAATTGAGTAGTGTTAACAAAGTAGAGACCTTGTTCACTGGTGGTGGGTAGTGCGTGTGAATAGTCCATCACGACCAAAAACAAACCAGAAGAACGAAATTCAAAAAAATACAACGTTATCTAGACATAATTTTTGAATAGATAGTAAATTTTGGAGAAGATAATTTAGAGCAACCAATGAAGGATGGGAAGTTCCGTGCCTCAGATATGTCAAGACTCGCCAAATCTGGTGTTACATGGTTGTTAGCACCCGTAGGAAACCAGGTTGTGCCTGCATTCAAGTGAGCGTCTACAAAATTAGCTAATTAATTGGCATGAAGGTAGAAGGATCACTGTTTGGACAATCACTTGGAATATGATCTATACTACAATGGTTACAAGTATGTAAACCATGCTTTTACAAGATGCCCAAAAGAATTGAATGGGTCATGGCGCTCGCATTTATTGTCTCCATGATTGTGGGGCGGACGATAGCTATGAAAGGCTTGAGGATCAGTTTTGGGCATAAGTTGATAGCCACTTTAAGACGCAATCTGTTGAAGAGCCATAGGTTATCAAATTCCTGGAATGATGATGCCGACCGGCGGAAAAGAGGAACTAGAAAAATATTTTCAGCAGGTAATATTCAAGAAATCTTAGCTCTACTGATTTACAGCGAATGCGAGTCATTTTGGTCAAAACAGGTCGAGTTGGGTTGACTCCAAAAACACTTTATTGTCCATTCTCTCAGTAACTTATTGTGTGGTGAATATGATAACAAAAACAATATTGGTACGACAATAATCGTAAAATTATTTAGGAAGTTGTATGAACTAAAAACACCTTTTTTAAGCTACTTTCAACTTGTTTCCTTACAAGCTAATTTGTTTTGACCCATTCGAGATCAAAACCCATATTGACCATATTGCAATTTGCAGCCTCGTCTTATTTGTGTAATTAAGGAAAAAGAGTTTGCTTGCTACCCACATTATTGATTTATCTTTGTCTTGAATTAGACAAGACCATACCTGCATCCAGGTATGGTTTCGTACCAAAAATATATAATTTTTGAACAAATAAATAGAACAAATCCTGGTGTTGATACATGTTAGGTTTGTTTCGGCTTACATATTATATGGCACATATGATGTCATAAGTCACATACCAAGTAAATCTTCATCATAGTTATTAGATATATGGATTTTAGTCAGAATCTAGGTATCCCTAAACTTTAGAGACAGCTATATGAAGTTTCACAACTTCTGCGCGTTAAAATCGGTAGGTTTAGGTTATATAAAGCTGCCAATAGGTCAAAATTGGTCAGTTGTGGGTCAAATGAGTCGAAAGTTTATTTTTAATACATACAACCACCTACATTATTTTATTCAAATTATTTATATTATTCCAGAAAAGCTAGCAGGTTTGTGATAGGATTATACACACTATATATAAAAAAGACTTCAAAAACTGGTCAAAGGTGTTTTAAGACTGAAATCAAAGAATTATTTGACTTGACCCGTTACCCAACCCTAATCCACCGGACAGCCGGACCTGTTAGGATCGAAGAACACACACGAACACAAGTATTTACGTGGTTCGGTCTAAACTGACCTACGTCCACGGGGCAACTGGTGTATTGTTATTATTGAGTGATACAAAAAGTTACAAGTACAAGAGGTTATTTATAGGCATAAATTAGGGTTTGTCCCTTTGCTAATCTTAATCACCAAGTTAAGCAAACTGGGCTTCAAACGACTGGGCCTATAGGTGGGCTGAAGGCAACATCTCCAACAATCTCTCACTTGGTGTCTTCGGACCACGAACTGCACCATCTCTTCTGTACTTCTGTAAATAAGATCTCCCCTTGATCTTCAATGCACCTCCAGTTACCCCAATCTCCTCAACACTATTCCTAGAGACCAGCTAAAGCTTCGCATAGCTTCAGCTTATCCAACGTCACACATTTAGTGAATATGTATGCTGGATTCTTAGCACCTGAGATATTCTTCAAGTTGATTGTGCCATCAGCAACCAATCCTCTCACAAAGTGATACCTTATCCTGATGTGTTTCGTCTTCTTATGATACACAGGATTCTTAGCAAGTTTCACTGCCCTTTCATTATCACAGTGTAGCAAGTACTCAGTTTGCTTCTTCCCTAACTCTTCCAGAAAAGCTTTCAACCATACTAGCTCTTTACTGGCTTCAGCTATAGCCATGTATTCTGCCTCTGTTGTGGACAAAGCCACACTTTTCTGGAGTCTGGACATCCAACTGACTGCAGTTCCTCCCACTGTGAAAACAAAAGCTGTGGTGCTTTTAAATGTCTCTTTGCAGCCACCCAGGTCAGCATCTGTATAACCTCTGAGAACTGAATCCTTCCCTTTGAAACATAACCCCATCTTTGATGTTCCCTTCAAATAACGAAGCACCCATTTAACTGCTTCCCAATGTTCTCTTCCTAAATTTGACATAAACTGACTGACAACTCCGACTGCATGTGCTATGTCAGGTCTTGTGCACACCATAGCGTACATCAGACTACCTACTACAGATGCATACGGAACTCTAGCCATATCAGCTTTTCTTCTTCAGTTCTAGGACATTGATCTTTGGTAAGCTTGAGGTGACTCCCCAAGGGCGTGTTTCTTGGCTTGGTCTTCTCACTGTTAATACCGAATTTCTCTAACACTTTCCCGATGTACTTCTCCTGGGACAGTGTCAAAGATCCATCTTTCTTGTTCCTGGTGATACTTATCCCGAGTATCTGTTTAGATGCACCTAAATCCTTCATCTCGAATATTTTGGACATTGGCTTCTTCAACTTGCTGATTTCATTCATATCTGATCCTGTAATCAACATATCATCTACATACAGAAGTGGAATGATATACGAACTCTTGAACTTTTTCAAATGACAACAGTGATCGGCTTCACACCTATTGTAACCGGTCTTCACCATGAAATTATCAAACTTCAAGTACCACTGCCTTGGCGCTTGTTTCAGACCATATAGACTCTTCTTCAACTTGCACACCCAGTTCTCTTTTCCAATAACCTGGAATCCCTCAGGCTGTGCCATGTAAATATCTTCATCAAGGTCACCATGTAGGAATGCTGTTTTCACATCTAGCTGCTCTAGATGCAAATTCTCTGCTACTACAATAATCAAAACTAACCTAATGGTGGTCATATTCACCACTGGAGAGAAGATCTCATCATAATCCCCTTCTTCTGCTGAAAACCCTTGACACTAAACGGGCTTTATACCGTTTAGAACCATCATGCTCATCTATTATCGGCTGCCGCAGAGGCTGTCGAGATGCGTTAGTGGCGTCAGCGGATGGACACCTGGCGTGAGCAGCAGGATACCGAGATGCGTCAATGGCGTGAGCGGCAGGACGAGGCGATGCGCTGGATGATTGCTGTCCAGCTGGATATCTTTCGCCAGCTCGGGATGCAGCCTCGTGTCATACCGATTATTGGGCCCAGCACGCAGCAGACCCCGCATGAGGCCGGTACATCCTCGCAGCACGTCGGGACGTCCTCGCAGCAGCCGCCGACTGATGATTCGCAGTTCTTTTATTGTTATCTTTTGTGATCATATTTTGTAAACGTTTTAAACAATTTCTACTTTATATTTACTTTTTTGAACTCTAATTATGTTAATTAATGTTTATTTTTATCTGTTTGTTTATATAAACGCTTGTGTTAACGCTTACACGCTTATCGAGATGACATTATTAAAAACAACACGTTTTCTAATTATAATTACATAGTAAAAATCTTTAAACAATTAAAATGTGTTACAAAAAAAAAAAAAAAAAAAAAAAAAAGATTGTCTACGGGCCATATAGGACTCTACGGCCCGTAGAGGCGATCAGAATCTTGGTAATGTTATATATATTATTTCTGATATGGAAACCAGTGAACTGGTAGCCCATATGGTCCTCATAGTTTCAATAAGCATGGTGCGTGTGTGTGTCTGATAATATGCCCAAGATCGAACCTTGTCCCAAACCGTTTTAATTTTTTTTTTCACCTACGGCCCGTAGAGGGCTATACGACCCGTAGGCAACACTTTACCATCCATCCCACCCAAATTGATCTTCAATTTAATTAGAAGTTACCTACGAGCCGTAGAGGTCGCTACGGCCCGTAGAGGTGATAACAATCATTGGTAATCATTACTGTACCTCGTACCTCGTTTTTAGGTTTGCCTACGGGCCGTAGAGGCCTCTACAGCCCGTAGATTGATCAAAAAATGATCCCTACGGGCCGTATAGGGTTGTGTGAATAAATTTCAAGCTTGTGTGAATATCCGGAGCCTTTAGTAAATGACTGAAATCCCCTTATTATATGTAAATAGCGCATATGGGAAAACGAAGAAGACTAGTCCAGTTAGGGACTGTTAATTGGCTAAGGAGTGTAATAACGTGTTGCCCCTCAAATATGTAATTTCTTTCTAATTTTTAACATAAAATCCTATGGTATTCTCTTAGGTGACCATTTTAAATGAAAAAAAAAATGAAAACGAATGTATAGTTGTTTAAGAAGGGCTAACGGAGTAACAGACCCCTCTCCACATCGATCAAGAACTTCTCCTCAACGACCCTCTCTTCCGTCTCTCTCCACCGGACTCGGACTTTTCAATAAACATTTCTTACGCAATACAAAAATAAATAAAAAAACACTAATTGTGTATTCCATATCTTTAAGAAGATAAAGCCAGAACAAATAAGAGGCTGATGCCTAGTTAATTATTGGGTGCATTTGCATAGTAGTCAATACACTCTTGGCATCCACAATCTTCAAATCTGCACATCTGACATCCAAAACAAACGCAGTATGTGCAACCTTTGCAGTTTGTTTTCTTGGGGCATCCGCTGTGCCGTCGTGAGCTTCTCTCCTCAAGATCCTCGCACGTCCACCTTAAAAGACAAAATACATTTAAAAACAGGTCAGTTGTATGTGATTATGAATCCTTAAAAATATTGGTAATTAAATTGAAGTTTTTAGATAGGTAGATCAACTTACCTGCCGGGGATCATGTCATGGCAGGTCCGATTTCCCCTAGCAGCAGCATCATGAAAGAACTTGCATGCATCCCTTGATCGACGCTCAAAGCGACGAACCTTGTTGCATGCACTACAGCGCAGAAACTCATCACGGTGGGAGACTTGATTGTGTGGTCTCACGTATTCATCTCCTTTGTAATGTCTCAAAAGACATGTTTCACCCAGCTTTACCTTCTCTCCGTCGGAATTTAGAACCCAAACTTTTGACCTCCAGTTTGGTACGTTTGTACTACTCGAGGCGTGTTTTGCGAACCTTGCAGGGCTACTAAACACTGTTTTCAAGCAAAAGTACCATAATTAAGTTTTTATGACAGAATATATATATCTTACAAAAAAAAAAAAAAAAAAAAAAAAAAGTGGGTGTGTAAGGGAGTTTCATCATGCCTCGATTGCATTGCAGGTTGCAATGGCAAGTGGCAGAGATGGTGCCATCATCAGCAATTCTCAAGATTCCCACAGAGTCTCCAAGCCTGTTGTTTGTGCAACCGCACACTATTTCGATGTAATGTGGTGCTCTCACTATGATTTGCCCAACAAAGGCACTCAATTCCTCATTGGAAAAAATAGTCTCATTTCCTGTTGTTTGTACAACCAAACAAAATTCAGTTATAAGTTAAAAAACATTACAGGTTTGATCGGATAGAAATATAAGAAAGTAATTTCATTTAAGGGGAAAACAATTTCTTTATCAGCTAGGAAAAAATGTACTCAAAGAAACTTATAATTTCATTTAAAAGGAAAACAACCATTCAGTTATATATCCAATTCATAGTAATATGATCAAGTAATTGAAGTATACATATAAGCATAACCTACAGGGAAAAATGTCCATGAAAAATATTAATGACTATTGAAAATCGATTAAGAAATTTAAATAATGCATCAGATATGATAGTTACAAATATTAATGACTATTAAAAGATGAAAATCGATCAAAATCTGCAATAAAGTAATCTAACCGCTTTGGAGGAAATAATCTACATACCTAAATATTATCGAAATACATTTCAAAATTGAAAAGACTATTTTGTGACGACAGACAGGCGGTGATCTTTATCATCTTTGTTACCGCATCATAAACTGCTTTGGAGGAAATAATCTACATACCTAAATATTATCGAAATACATTTCAAAATTGAAAAGACTATTTTGTGACGACAGACAGGCGGTGATCTTTATCATCTTTGTTACCGCATCATAAACTGCTTTTGCCTAGATTAATTCAAAGCGCGTGTTGATCCGTGATAAAGTAACTCCGATTGTTGAAAGATAATTTCTAAATATTAATGGAAATCAAGTGAAATGATGCGATTTGCACCTACTAGTGTTTACTACTTGGATCGGGGAAAATATCTTGCACATGCACACTGATTCATATATGTAATATGTCACAAAAGAGTTGAATTTCTAGTAAATAATCCATCAATCATAAGACCAAATATCAATTTAACACTCACAAGCATTAGTCCAAAGTAGATATAGTCAAATGATTGAAATTTAGAGATTTGATTGTAAGAACACCAATGGAATCAAAGCATAAATAACAAATTAAGCAAACTTAGTTCATCTGAAATCAAAATCAAGGCACCTAATTAAATCATAATCATTAGTCACAAGTAGATCCAATAAGTTGATTGAGAATTCAAAGCGATCTTAAAAGCACCGACTGATTTTGAAGCATATATAGCAATTCAAGCAACTTAAATAAATCTTAAAATCAAAATTGGGCACATATAGCCCAAGCATTAACTTCAATTTGCTAAATCAAAACTTAAAATCAAACACGGTCTGTAACAATGGATGAATTTCTAAAAAACATGAAAAAAATATTTATTTACCCTGCGCCATGTATTGTAATGCGAGTACCCTGCACTTGTGTTCGGAGAGTCTTTGGCTTATGATTAACACCCAAATCTCACCCTTCGGAATTTATAAGAAAATGATAAAGGCTAAAGTTACGGACACGTTACGCTCACCTCTCTTAGGTGACACTTGTAATGATTATTTTTGCCAAATCAGCTCACCATACGATGTCGTTTCAAGATAGTGTTGTTTCATGTGAGTGTTGTGTCAAGTGTCATGAAAATTGTGATACCAGAATATTCTTTATTCAAAAACTATCATAATTTAAATTTAGGTATCCAACAAACTAACTTCAATTTTAAGTTACTATTATATTATCAGGGTTTCTTCGTATATAGTCCATGGGTACGAGATAGGCTTTTCTAGGGTTTCTTATTTGAATATATTGAGTGCCCCTCTCCATTGTAATTCATTAAGCTAGAATCCAGTTTTCTTTACATGGTATTAGAGCAGAGGCTCTCGATGCAGATGTCACTTCAGAAACTGAATCCTGCCATTCCTATCATGTTCATGGTCTAATCTTGTTCCGGTTTCCTACCCTTGTTCTAGCTCCAATTTATTTCTCATGTCCCTCTTCTAACCCTAGCTCTGTTGTCGTCGTTGTTCACAATTCCGATCAGGGCATACTAGTTTCTTGTTCACAAATACTCTGGGAAATCTTTTTTGCAAGAAACTATTGGATCTCACCAATGCCGATATCACCCTCAAAGACCCTCGATTAAAGTTCTCAACAAGTTTGCTATCGTAACTCCTCGACCTCGCCACCATCGTTGCTGCTACACGTTGGGGCATGAGGGTGAATGGCTCATTGGTTTTCCACCGGATTTCTTCTATTGTCGACGTTCCACTCAAGAATCACCCATGCCATTAGTTTCGCCGAAATAGCACTTTCCATCACCATTTCGCTCCGGCTTCAATCGTCTAAGTTTTCTAAATGTCCAAAGCGCTACTTCCAGCTCCCCATTACAAACACTAACCTAGTTTTAAAGTGTTAATTATTCATTCAATTATATTAGTTAGATCTTTGTATACAACCCATGGACCCAAGAAAGGCTATTCTAGGATTTCTATCTTATATATATTGAGGGGGTTCCCCTCTGTTGTAATGGGGAGCTAGAACTGAAATGAGTCAAAGGAATTTAATTTCTAATTGGATTTGAAATGAAATTTACAAAGAAATTTGCAATTGAATAAATTTAAATTTGTGACAATTGTGGAGGACAAAATTATCATGTTTTACCATGTAACAGTATAATGTAAGTTGAAATATGGCAATGCAGTATTAGGAGTAGCTCCATAAGACATGGTAGTTGTTGTGTGGGTTAGGGTGGTTCTAGAGATGGTGGTGGAGGTGTCCAAGGCAACAAAGACAACAATGGGGGTGGTGGTCATGGTGGGGAGGCAAGGGTGATTCATATTCTTTAGGTTGGGCTCATTCACTATTTGAAAGAAATGTTGAATTCCTTTACGTGGGTAGTTTTTTGAAAATCCATCCCGATTCCAAATCCCTCCGATGTCAACCAAACATATTATTCCATAAATTTCAAATTCCACTTCTAGTGAATCAATAATAAAAATATTTATACACATCACGTACGAGAGGCACTCAAAATAAATCAAAATTATAAAAATATTTATACACATCAATACGGCATACTCTACTTGTAAATCAATAATAAATAGAAAAACATGATTATAAAACTCACTTAAAACAATTGAAAAAACATAATCAAAACATACATTAAAGACGAATCACACTTTAAACATTTTAAAAAATCTTAAAAAAAATAGTCTCTGATCACTAGTCAGTATATGAAAGTCTAAAACAGCCCCTACATCATTGAAACTCATCCACGGAATGAAGAGAAAATAATAACGATTGAATAACATACATTATTTAAACTGATCGACTACTTGAAGAAGGCTGAAAGATCGAAGGACAGAAAATTATGAAGAATCAATGGACATGTTTAAAGAATCAATGGAGAATAGTCAGGAAGCGGCTGATTAAATCGATGGATAAAGGAACCTTGCAATGTTCTTTTTTATGGTTTAGAGCCCAACAGTAAGATTAGTAAAGACTGTTGAGCCAAATTAGACCCAATTCTGGCCAAATTTAGACTATTGGGCGCCTCATATGCTTAGCACCTCAGGCTTAAAGCAGAGCCTCGCTTCACTTCATGTAGAATGGTTCCTCAGAGCAAAAAACAAAACACCTTTTTTTTTTCCAAAAGCCTCGGGCATCTTATGCCTTAGGAGCGCCTCAAGCGCGCTTTTTTAAACCAAGATTCCGGCAAATTCAAACGAAACCAAATACCCCCTAAGATTAGCATCATAAGACCACAACATTTATGTTTTGTAATTGAGCAAAACACCGCAACTCTTGTTGTGGATTCTTATTACCAAATAAATAAGATAGGACCTGATAACAAAGTACTCAAGTACTTGTAAGTGAAGCAAAGAATGTTAGTCCTAATTTCACATTGTGTAGATTTGATAACAAAAACTAATACTATACATATAGCTAAATCTATGGTGAGATTTACTACGTACGATTATTGTTATATAGGTAAATCTATATGTTGACTGTTGACTAGTGTATAGTACTTGTAAAAGAATAAGGTTGTAAACTTTGAGCATGTATATATAATCAACATCGAATTTTCCCAATGTGCCTTCTCAACATAGAAAATAGTACCCTCCGCGTAGACTATTTTATTTAGTTTTATACTTGATAGAACATGTGCCTGACGCCCTGACTTAGTTTTATGAAGCGCAAGGCACATTGAGGCGGTAGGTCCCTGGATCCTGGAGCGAGAGGTGCAAAATTTAGATATAAATCACCTTAACGTACAACCTAAAAAGTTGTATGTACAGTCCCCGATGCATAAAATCTGCGCAAGTTCACATGTACCAAAGGTGCTCTCAATGCGCATGCCTCTCAACTCAGTTAGTCAGCAGCGACAAACGTCCCTTTCCCACACCTAGCATGCCTTGTGCAGTTGTGCAGTTGTACTTGTTAAAAGTAAGGTGTTAAAAAAGGCTTTGTTATATGTATTTTATACTCCATATACATTAATTGTATAATAATATGTACACACAATAAAATTAGCTATGAAAAAGATTAAGTGTGAGGATTAACATCATAAGCCATATACAATAAACCCTGTATAGTGTTCAAAATCAATAAAAGTGAACACTTTTAGCATGCCACTTCATGTTTAAAGTGAACATAAAGGCATTTACTTAATTCACAACCAACTCATTATGTTATCGATCTCATCACTTGTTTATTTATCTTCATTATCAACTATATTATTAGCATATCATCAGCCTTCATATCTGCCAATTCAAGATTCCCAGCCTTGATCTCAGCCAAGCTGATTTGCAGCCTTATAATCAGCCATTTCTTGTAAATGTAAATATATTGTGTCCATAATTAGGAGCATACCTTGTACTATATAAAGTTGTGTAATTGTCAATGAAGAACCATCTTGAATCATTGTTTTACATGGTATCAGAGCTTCTCTCGATCCTCTAAAACCATATTTGCTTCCCTGCCTCATTTCCCCTGTTTCTCTGCCTCAATCATTCTCATCCCTCCCCCCTCACATGGAGACAAAACTCCACCCAGCCATGACAATATCAAACATCAAGAACTTCGTACCGATTACCCTCGAGTCTGAATCCCCTCACTTCACCACCTGGTCAGAACTTTTCCAGGTGCACTGCAGTGCATACCAGGTCTCCGACCCTCTTTCTCCTCGCACCACTGCTTCCACATCCACCGACGCCGCGGCTGTCGGGTCCTCTGATGCGACCTGGTCTCGTCTTGATGCAATCGTTAAACAGTGGATATACGGCACAATATCAACAGATTTGCTCAACACCATCGTTGTACCAGGCCAAACAGCCTTCGAAGCCTGGACAGCCGTTCAAAACCAATTCAACGATAACAAAAACACCCGGTCAGTCTATCTAGGTCAGGAGTTCGTTAACGTGCGCCTTGCCGACTTCCCAAACATGGCTGCCTATTGT
Organism: Ambrosia x helenae; assembly: GCA_030844895.1. Classification (NCBI taxonomy): domain Eukaryota; kingdom Viridiplantae; phylum Streptophyta; class Magnoliopsida; order Asterales; family Asteraceae; genus Ambrosia; species Ambrosia x helenae. The sequence goes on along the minus strand of CM061233.1, from coordinate 4,218,999 downwards.
CAGCATGTGAAGCTTTTGTCTGACCAACTCACCGGAGTCGGGTCTCCGGTGGATAATCAGCATCTGGTTCTCCAACTACTGACCGGCCTTACTGAACAATACGACGGCATCTCCACCGTTCTTCAAAACCGTGACCCTCTGCCCGATTTCCAGGAGGTTCGATCCAGACTTTGTATGGAAGAAAAGAAGAAGAAATATCAGATGAATAATGCTGCTCGATCTTCAGCCACTGCATTCGCAGCCTCTGTCACCTCCCAATTGACCGCTGACAACCACAATTCTGATCGCAATCGTGGCCGCGGGCGTGGGACTCGAGGGAGAGGAAGAGGACGTGGTGGTGCTTCCAGAAGGTCTTCTGGTTCTAATTCTCAATCACCTGCTCTCCAACATCCTTATATTGTGTTTCCTACATCTTGGGCCTCTTCTCAATGGGCCAACCTATTAAATAAAAACCAGAACAGTCCAGCCCGACCCCGTGCCCATACCCCTCTGTTCCAAAAACGGGCTCCTCTGATGGGCCTGGTATTCTTGGGCCGAGACCAGATCAGGCCTACATGGCAGGTTGCACCCGACTGATATTGCTCAGGCCCTCTATACGCTTTCTCTTCAGCAGCCCGACAACTCAGTCATGGACACCGGCGCCTCAGGTCATATGGGTAATGAACAAGGTACGTCTTCCCCGTCTATTTTTAATTCTTGCACTAATAAAAGTATAATTATCGGAAATGGCTCGACCATTCCTGTACTTGGACAGGAAACCTTACCTTACCTCCACCCTTCCCACCCTTTAAACTCAACAATTACCTTTATGCCCCAAATCTAATCAAAAACCTAATATATGTTCGTCGGTTAACAACTGACAATTTGCTTTCCATTGAATTTGACCCTTTCGGTTTTGTTGTGAAGGATCTCAAGACACGGGCACCTATCCTACGATGCAATAGCACGGGGGACCTGTACCCGCTCACCTCTCCAACTCCTTGCACCTCAAACTCTCCAACTGCTTTTGCGGCCGTGACTCAAGATTGCTGGCATCAACGTCTTGGGCATCCTGGCTTAGAAACGCTTAAGTCATTAAAATCTTCTTCTTGTATTGATTTCAATAAAGTTAATAAGACTTTGTGTCAATCTTGTGTGTTTGGTAAAAGTGTTAAGCTTCCTTTTCATACTTCTATCAACACAACTGCTTTACCTTTTGATATCATACACAGTGACTTGTGGACTTCACCGATCCTTAGCACTGGTGGTCATAAATATTACATCCTATTTCTTGATGATCACACAAATTTTTTATGGACTTTTCCACTTAGCAATAAATCTCAGGTGTACTCTTGCTTTACATACTTATACAACCTTATCAACACTCAATTTGAGAGAAAAATAAAGCAATTTCAATGCGATAACGGTCGTGAGTATAACAATAACACCTTTCACAATTTTTGCAACCAAAATGGCATGTTATTTCGCTTCTCTTGTCCTTACACGTCACCACAAAACGGTAAGGCCGAACGAAAAATCCGTACAATCAACAACATGATCCACACCTTACTATCACAAGCCTCTCTACCCTCTAATTATTGGCACCACGCATTAGAGGTCGCCACTTACCTTCTCAACATTCTCCCTAACAAAACCAAACATTTTCAATCTCCTACATCCCTTCTATACAACTGTGAACCCGAATATGCCCATCTACGGATTTTCGGGTGTCTTTGCTACCCTCTTCTTCCCCCCACCACCATCCACAAACTTGCAAATTGTTCCCAACCATGTGTATTTCTAGGCTATCCTCTCGATCATCGTGGATACAAATGCCTAGACCTCACCACTCACAAGATCTTCATCTCTCGTCATGTTCATTTTGAGGAACCCATTTTTCCTTTCAGCATCCGTACCCCCACCACACCTTCCTCATATGATTTTCTATCTCCCGCTCTCCATCCGATCTTTTGGAACCACATTCAACAACCCTCCACTTCGCCCACTAGCACCACGACACCCCATCCACATAGCCCACATAACCCTACAGCTCCCACACCAAACATCTCAAGCCCAAATAACACTCCACCCACGACCCCACCATCTACGACCCATACTTCTCCCAGCCTCCCTCAGTCCTCCCCAATTCACACACCTCCAGCCCCATCCACTACAACCCAACCCACCTCTGTCCTCTCGGCACATCCACCCATTCTCACTTACTCCCGTCGCACCACACGACAAACCCAACCCACTAACACATCTTGTGATCCACCACAACAATCCACATCTCAACCTCATTCTCCTTCACCACCTCCACCCCCACCCCCACCCCCACCCACAGTCACCAACCGTACCATGCGGACTCGCTCCATGGCCGGGGTCTCCAAACCCTGTCAACTTTTTAACCTTCACACTTCTACCATTGCCCCGATCCCTAAAACACCTCAAACTGCCCTGTCCACACCGGAATGGTACAATGCCATGAACGATGAGTTTAGTGCACTAATTAAAAACAAGACTTGGGAACTCGTTCCTAGGACATCTGACATGAACATTATTCGGTGTATGTGGTTGTTCAAGCATAAATTTAAATCTGATGGGAGTCTGGAACGGTACAAAGCCCGCTTGGTTTGTGATGGTCGTAAGAAACAGGTCGGCATCGACTGTGGCGAGACATTTAGTCCAGTTGTTAAACCGGTCACCATACGTACAGTGCTTTCCTTGGCCCTTGCCAAGTCCTGGCCGATTCATCAACTGGACGTTACTAATGCCTTCCTTCATGGCAACTTGAATGAGACGGTTTATATGCACCAACCCATGGGTTTTCGCCATCGGGACTTTCCTGATCATGTGTGCCTTTTGAAGAAATCTCTTTACGGTTTAAAACAGACACCCAGGGCATGGTACCAACGCTTCACTGACTTTGTTCTTTTGCAGGGTTTCATGCAGAGCAAGTCCGATAACTCTCTCTTTATTTATCAACATGGCACTGAAATCGCCTATCTGTTGATATATGTTGATGACATTATTCTCACCACTTCCTCAGACACTTTGCGTAAGAATTTGATGTCTCTTCTGGCCAGCGAATTTGCTATGAAGGATCTTGGCCCTCTCACGTATTTTCTCGGGATCTCTGTTACTCGCACCAATAATACTATGTTTTTGTCTCAACAAGTATACACCAAAGACATTATTCACCGTGCAGGTATGGATTCTTGCAAACCAATTGCCACCCCTGTCGACACTCAGCCGAAACTCAGCAACACTTCCGGCCCCTTGTTTGATGACCCCACTTTGTTCCGCAGCTTAGCAGGTGCTCTTCAGTATCTTACTTTTACTAGACCGGATATATCTTATGCAGTTCAACAAATCTGCATGCACATGCACTCTCCGACAGTTGAACATTGGAATGCCTTAAAACGCATTATTCGGTATTTACAAGGTACCTCAGACTTTGGGCTACATCTAGGTCCCTCCTCCTCCGTCTCTCTTGTTGCATACACTGATGCTGATTGGGCCGGGTGTCCTGATACTCGTCGATCTACATCTGGATATTGTGTTTACTTAGGAGACAATTTAGTCTCATGGTCATCAAAACGACAGTCTACTGTCTCACGCTCTAGTGCCGAAGCTGAATATAGAGGTGTGGCCAATGTGGTCGCCGAAATTTGTTGGTTGCGTAACCTGCTTCTCGAGTTGCACCGTCCCCTCTCTCAGGCCACTCTCGTCTACTGTGACAACGTGAGTGCCATATATCTATCAGGAAATCCCGTTCAACACCAACGAACCAAACACATTGAACTCGACATTTTGTTTGTGCGCGAGCAAGTTCAATGTGGCAATGTTCGTGTTCTTCATGTTCCTACTCGTCATCAGATTGCAGACATCTTCACTAAGGGACTTCCCAGAGTACTGTTTGATGATTTCAGATCCAGCCTAAGCATTCGACCTCCTCCCGCTTTGACTGCGGGGGTGTAATAGCATATCATCAGCCTTCATATCTGCCAATTCAAGATTCCCAGCCTTGATCTCAGCCAAGCTGATTTGCAGCCTTATAATCAGCCATTTCTTGTAAATGTAAATATATTGTGTCCATAATTAGGAGCATACCTTGTACTATATAAAGTTGTGTAATTATATTATTAGAATTTAGATTATTAACTCTTCATTATTAGATTTTAATAGTGCAACTTTTCTTTGTTGGGTTAATGTTAATCTTGATGGGTCACAGAAACGAGTTATAGAGTTGGCTACTGGTGCAGAAAATCTATTTAGTCACATGTTATTTATGCATTTGTTGAGAGTCAAAGTAGTGGGTTAGCGTTTACCTTTTTTTAGGAGTTATTTACGCTACATAGGTTAGTGCCTAGTGTTTATGTATGTACTTAAGTTTGATGAGTGAACAGTGTGTGAGTTTTAACTTTTAAGGCAGTAAACTATTACTATACTTGTGGGTGTGTTCTTTTGTCAGATTGCTAAATCAACAATTGGTATTAGAGCTATAGGCTCATAGCGTCATATTAGCAAGTTTGAAAGTTAATTTTTGAGAAGAAAGAAAAGGAGGATTTATTGAGATCGTCAAGAAAGAGAAAGAAGACAGAGGCCGCCGCCGATTAGACCGGAAAAAATAAGGCCGAGAAAGTGGTGGATTTACTACAGAAAGAAAGAAAACAGCGATGAAGACAAGTTAAACCTTTTTGGTTCAAGTAGCAAGAAAAGAAAAACTGGTATCGGTTAAAGCAAGAAAGAAGCAAGTTTAGCAAGAAACAAAATCAACATAGCATGTTGATTAGAAGATAGCAAGAAAAGTAAACCAAGAATGTTCTGTGTGAATCATGAGAAACCAAGAATAGTTTTTGATCGGGTCTGTATGATCAAGATCAAAATCGATCTATGTGATCGAAGGAAGAGTCTTGTGTGGAAATTGAAGAGGAGGAATGAGCTTGAAATTGTCTATGCGGTTCCACCTGATTAATCTGGGTGATTCAAGTCAGGGGTTTGATATGAATTGACGATGATGTTTGAGGTGTTTAGGCGACCTAGAAAGACACAAAAGGAAGTGTGTTTGAGGCGGTGCATCTATACGGTTCATCATCATCATACTCAGTAAATCCCACCAATAGCAAAGCTAAGGTAGGGTATGAGAAGGGTAAAATGTAGACAACTTCACCATTACCCCGTAGGAATAAAGAGGCTACTTCCGGTGAGACCCCCGGCTATATAGTGTTTTTGCATCTAGCCTTTGACATAAGGCATAACACTCAACAATCTGCATAGAGGCTGATTGGTGCATGTATTCCCTTGTCTTTGGACTATCAACAATCTATACGGTTGAAAAGTAAATATAAAAAACAAAAAAAAAACCATTCAGTTGTGATGTGGGTTTGGTGTTGTACTAAGAACAAAAGGTTGGGTACATAAAACGACGAGTTGAAAGAATGAATGAGTTCAGTTCAAGAGCTATTTGGCTGGGGTTGGTGGAGCACCAACAGAATAAAGAGTCTTGGCAGGACATGTGACACAAGGTTAGCAAGGAGGGAATTTATTGTTGGTTCCTACAAAAAAAAGGGCCAGACGAAGGTCAAGATTAAAATGGTGAATGTTGGGTTACCTTGACAGGTCACGGGTACAGGCTATAGAGTTTGATACGGGTTAGCAGAAAATGTATATTTTTCAAATCGGTAAATTTAGGCGTCGAGGTAGAAGCAGTGTTACGAAGGACAGAACTCTTAAGGCATGAATCCATCACGAATTAAATTGTTCTGTTCAGCAATTATAGGATGAAATAGGAAGAATAAATTTCCCCTCTGTATTTACTTTTCAAAGATAAACAGAGAATTAAAACACAGTTAAGAGTGTTCACTTCAACTTGTGATTTTCCATAAAAAAAAAAATAGGACCCACAAAATATAATGATGATGAGACAATGAACTAACCAATGTAGGTGCCACAATTTGATCAGCTTCTTCAAATAGTTAATTGTTAACTGATGACCTTTCCTATTTTACCATGTATATTCAGTTCATCATCAGTCATTCAGTCCAAAGTTTAAAAGAACGGAAACGAGCCTCATGAGGCGTAAGCTTCGAGGCGAACCGAGGCGTAAGCCCGAGGCGTAGTCAAAAAATAAATATAAAAATTACATGTCTATAAAAAATAAAATACTTGACCTAGAAAATTCTAAAACATCAAAAACACACGTAAAAAAATAAAATAATTGACCCAAAAAGTCTAAAACACTAAAAAAAACACATCAAAAACACCCTAAACCACCTAAGGCGCACCTTTTCTTAGCGCCTCAACCCTTAGAGGCGTATGTACAATCTAAACCCCATGAGGCGCGCCTCAGACTAGTTTTCTTAGAGTTTCACCTCAAGGCATAGGCCTCACCCGTTTTTTTAAACCATGATTCAGTCACCATATATTTACTGGAGATGATGAAATGCTAATGGAAAACTTATATTGAAAGACTCTTAAATTAAGCAAGTCTTAAATGAAATGTCTTAATGCAACATAATGTAGGAAGTATAGATATAGATGACCAATTTACACAGGTAATACGAAACAAGGACTAAAGCCATAGATCAAGAATTAACCTGTGCACAGAAGTGGACCTTAATCCAGAAATAAAACTAATAAAAGAAGACATAATGAGCATGTTGATTATGGATCCTAGCAAATCAAGTAACCAAATCTAAGTTCAAGGTAGACAGATCAACGTACCGGGTGTATCATATCAGAACAACTTTGGTTTTCCTTTGCAGCACTGAGCAATATCATGGTGAATCTCCAAGCTCCGGTCATGGTAAGAGACTTCGTTGTGCAGTTTCTCGTATATTAATCTCCTATGTAATATTTGAGGACATGTTTTTTTTTATAAAGATTTAAACTTCTAGACATTGCAATTGAGAACTCAGACCTTAGTTATCCAGATTCAGCGGTTCGCAATTCTTGAGGTATGCTTTGCAACTCAATAGGAAAACCAAACATTGATCACTAACCAAAAGTGCAATGTCTAGAAGTGCAGAAGGCATGCGACTCAATAGGCCCTGAGGCAGTGTGTTTCGTGAAACGAGTGCAGAAGTTGGTCCACAGTGACTCACAGAGCCCTAAGAACCAGTGGCGCAGCTTTGTTGGGGCGGGGGGGCGGCCGACCCCCCGAATTTTCGCGCAGAAGTTCCGATTATATAGTATTCGTATAGAAAATTTTGGAAATATAAGGTTTCGACCCCCCGAAACTGGTTTTCGACCCTCTGGCGTTTTCTGACCCCCCGAACCTTTGGGTCAAGCTTCGCCACTGCTAAGAACCAAGGGTTTGTATTTAGCAGGACATGCTTTGCGATTCAAAAGGGGATAGCGACGCAGCTTGTTGCCCGTTGACCTGCTATCTAAATGTAACTTATTTTAGTAAAAAAAAAATTAGTTATTTTAACATGAGATACAAAAACATATAGTGAAAGTGCAAAACAACTTTGAGTTACAATATATATACAAATGTTCATCTTCATAAATTGTGGTGTAACTTTATATTTATTTATAAACACACAATCAGTAATGATCAAATTATGGGTCAAAACATTCACAGATATTGTATCTGAAATCAAGACAATCAGAATGAGAGGCAATAGAAATCAAAATGCATGCAGAGCATCTCTTAGATAATATTTAAGAACATAAATCAGATAGATATGCAATAGAGAATTCAACAAGTTAACTAACCTGATCATTCAAGAAGACGATTCGTCAATATGTAAATCCCTAAGCTTTGCCGTGAGATCAACTGATAATCCTTGCTTTATGGTTTTAATTTTTTATTGTTTTAAAACTCGCAAGTGATGATTTAATCAGCAATTTCGAACAAGGCAACTCACTTTCAGTTTTCTCAGCATTGTGGCCCACTGGCGAATCATGAATTTTTTACTAGGGTGAGACAAAAGTACAGGACATAAATTTTTTCCCTGCTACTAAGTTTTGGATCGTCAATCTGGTCCGATCTGGATCGGTCAAAATGGTTGCAAAAGTGTCTAGGTGGTGTCAACTCAGTTGATTTGAGATTTACGAGTACTCGACGATAGTCAAGGGATTACTTGTTGAGTAATCGGCACCTAGGCAGGATTTTTACAACCATAACAATAACACACTAACAAAAAGCGTGGATATTTTGAACTAAAATACGAGAGTTGCTCTACAAGCAAGGGGAAAGTGAGGCACATAATGCCGATACAATATCCAGACGGTGTCCGAAATTTGAAAATACGTCGGGTTGTTTACGAATCTTCATAACAGAAACAATAACTAAATGTGGGCAAGTGGTAGTGATGATCTTCACTTTTACCGATTCACTTGCGAAGAATGGAAGCAAGAGGTGTTTCATAAGTACAGGGTTACGAAAACTTGGGACGAGGTCTATTTGTGAAAAATTCTTCGGAATTGTTCGAAATGGGTCGGGTTAGTTTTAGTCAATGAAATGGGGGAGTCAGGGCCAAAGCGTGTGAAAACTAATTCGAGGGGGGGGGTTCGGTACCCTCTAGTAGCTCGGATGCTCATGTGGGCATCTACCTAAATGTAGAAAATTCGGATGCGGCCGAAGATGCACCACATTGACCAGCCGGAAGGGACAGGGGAAAAAAAATCATGAAGCCAATGCCGAATATGAGTGAGATCAAGAAATTAATAAGCAGTATCGAGAGCACGCCATAAATGAAAATTGTTAAACAAATAATGAGGAACGTGGACTTTCTTACCAAGGACTTCAACAAACCTTGCTCCGAGTTGCTGAGCGATACTTGAAAAAGAGCAGGAGCGTATCGAAAAAAAATGGAAAAAGAACAAAACAATATTGAGTAGTTTTGGTAGCTTTTCTTTATGTATCTTTTTTTGTGATGTTTAGTTTTATTTTAATTATGTTTAATGTGCTATGTTTTATTATTAAACTAGGAAGTATCCGCGCGTTGCGACGGGTTAATTACATAAGAGAAATCATTCGGGATCTGTTTGGTCTTTTATGGTACTCGAATTTCGATACAAGCAATTGTAAAAGAAATACTAAAAGTAGGCTGGGTTTGTTACCGGCTGGTGCGATAAAATGTTCAATGCTACTTTTAAAAGGGACAAACACAAGTACACAACATATAAAACAATTTTTTTTGTATTTTGCAAACAAAAACAATATACGGCACCCGTGGAAAACGAGAGTCGAACCCACATGGATTAATTGTAGAGGGATAAGTTGAGCGACAACACACATTTTTAGTGCTTATATATATCGAAGATGAACACGGAAAAAAAAGGAAAGATAGTGGATGCCACGTAGCATTCACTGAATGGGGAAACCGTCCACTATAGCCGATGAAAGGAATTTATTGTACAACTCACTTGATATTGTATGTATATAGATTTTTTTAATTTATAATTTTAAATCACATTTTTAAATAGAAAAGTAACACTACAACAAAAATGGGTTTTTAGTACGCACAAAAGTGTCCTAAAATGTTATTTTATAGGACCTTTTATTTAATAGGACCAACGGTAAAAGCGTTTCATGTAAGGGGGTCGTAATAAGTCACGAAACTTAAAAAGCGTCCTAATATCTCAAATGAGATTATGAAACCAATTTTATGGTCGCTAAATATGTCCCAAAAAAAACTCCTAATAAAACATATTAGGACACTTTTACAAGGTTTTAACATGTGCTTACCTAGTTTTAATCTTTTAATACACATACAAGAGTCCTAAAAAATTAAGTTATAGGACCCTTATGATGTAACATTATAGAAGCATTAGTACCAAAAAAAGGGTCCTAATATCTCAAATAAGATTATGAAACCAGTTTTATGGTCGCATAAGATGTCAATGAACAAACAATATAGCGTCCTAAGAAAAGCATATTCATACACTTTAATAGGACCAAATTTGAAAGTCCTAACAAGTCATGATACAACGGTGTTTTAAACATATACACACACAATTTTATGATATACTGTATATAACATCAACTAACGAAAGAAATAAAACTTTATTATATTTCAAATAAACATATTCATAACAAAAACACTAAACATGAATAAGTTATAGCATCATCCAACATAAAGTTTTGTAACATTTAACAAAGAAACTAAAAGCAACGAAAGAGATAAGCAGCATAGAATCCTGAGTCATCATGTGTCCTCAATCCTCACGGACTACCTACAAATAAACCATCCGTGTATAAGCATTAAGTTCCAGATTATTAAAATTATTCGTATCACAAAATTAATAATTACATACCGAGATGAAAGGACAAGGCCATGCAATGGAGGCACCAATACTGATACAAAGTTCTGCCAACATAAACAAGATAAACAAAATGATTTATCAGCAAAATACAACAAAATTTAGACACTAGTGTTATAATAATTATAATCCAATCACTTGAAAGAAAAACAGATGAACTATACCTGGTAGAGCATCAAAGATATCCCAGCATTAAAATCATAGCTAGAAAGGACATACTTGTTGACCAAGATCATGCTACATGATGAAAGACAATAAGCAAGGCCCGATAACAGCGCCTGATTGCTGACTTTTATCCTACTTGTCTTTGAACTCCTTTCTCTATCTTTATCTAACCTTCTACTCTCCACATCCGCCTCATTATCGCCAATATTTTTCATTGTAAAAACTAACCTCTACAAATACAAAACTGCTATATCATTTTCTGCACATTATTATTTCCACAACACTGAACCATTTAATATTGATCAATTAGTGACCGTTTAAAGCGATTCTCGAGTTCCAAATCAAAAAATAAGTTCATTGATTGATTAGCAATGTGTTATTCTAAAAGACGAAATGTAAACTATGTTCTTTGCCATTTCCATATCAGCAGATTTGTCAACAAAAACATGACAAATACCATATGGTACATGTTTAAAAAAACAAGATTTGCTACATCATTGCGCCTTTGTACATACCTGAACTAGTGCCTCTGTCCGAGACTCAAAGATAACAAGAAGAACACCCAAAGGAGATGATATCTTATCTAAGATCAATCCATCTGACAACTGGTTGCAACACCACGACCCGTTGCAGCCTCTCTTCCTAGTGATCCACCAAGATCTTAGTAATCAAACACATGTTATAATCCAGATAGCCCAATGTAGTTATAACATGCTCCATATTGATATCATAAATACTTACTAGTCGCTTTCCTGTAACAATAGCCGGCGAGTAATCATGGAATTTCGAGTACTCATCCAAAATCCAAGCCATGGTCTGTCAATAAGAATCATAATATTTATATTTGTATATTGAGCAAATGCTATTGCGTGTAATCATTCATCACAACAGGACAAACCTGGCCATTGGTACCCATATCCAGTGCTAGAATGTCAATATTCACTCTAATAAGATCATGAATCTTTTGTGTAAAGACACACGGGTAAGCCATTCAAGCTCACTTGTAGACAATTCCTTTGGAGAGCATCCAATTCCACCTTTCGCTTCACCATATGGTACATTGACCACCGGAGTCTTCCAAGTTATCAGTTGAGCCCGTGCATTCACCTCTCCATGTTCAACCGTATAACAAGCAATATATCAAACATATCAAACAACTTTCATGGAGTTTTGTCATTGCCAAAACAGAATTTCCCCTTTACTTTTAACAAGAAAATCCAGTCTGAATCTGTCACGCTTCCTAATTATAAAAAAAATAAGCACACATACTTAAAATGATAGTTAGGCCATTGACTAATAAAAGATACAATTCATACTTTCTAGTTTCCAATAAGACAACTGGATCAATGGATACAATCCCCCAAATCAAGCAAAATTTACCCATCCTACCCAAAAAATAGGAAATCACAAACAGAAAATCTCACCAAAATCAATTAAAATGACAACACTAAACCTGCACTTCAAGTGCAAATATTTAACAAAATTAAGATGAACATAACAATAATAAAAAGAAGCCATATATGAACTCTACCCGAACTTGCCGCTAATAATCCGCCCATTCAGTCTGTCACTGTCACCACCAGCATGTTTGTTAACACCACCGCTAAACCCTCATTTCCACCACCTTAGCTCTGGCCTCCATCACCATTAACCACCATTGTCCTTCACCTAACCACCTCAAATCAAAACATGAGTAGAATATTTAAGTATTCATACTACCATGAAGCTAATAACAATACTTTAAATCCTATATACCCATAAATATCATATCATGATGTTATTCATGTCTATGATGCCGCTTCTAACCAATAACAATAGCAAAGAAACCTAGGAAAAAAAAGAGTTAACTCATTATACCTACAAATTTTCAGCGCTCAAATGGTGGAAGCATGTTTCAACATCTTTTGCGCTATACAAACGGATTTATTCCCTCATTTTCGTCATGGTTACACCTCAGTATATCTGCAAATAGAAATATATATGGAAACATCTCAGCTTGAGTTGTATCCATCGATATCAAGGAAAAGGGTTGTATAAAAGAATTAACCAAAACAGAACATCTTTAAGCAGCTACAACATAAGGATGGTGGGGCACATGCTGAGTAACCGAGCCATATAGCACGCCACATCTTCAATTTTCAAGCTACCCGAATCGGTGGGGATGAAAGCCGATGAATTCAAACTACCTAATTTATATCATATTAAATAAGCACTCTTTATTTAGTATTAAAAAAATGTATTAAAAGTTAATTAACAAATTAACATAGTATACATCATTTGGTTCCTTTTCCAACAATCCCAGCCTTCTTGGTCCTCTTTGTCTGCATAAAGAGTTTGCAAGGAAATAAGCACTCTTTGTTTAGTATTAAAAAAATGTATTAACAGTTAATTAACAAATTAACATAGTATATTATTTGAAATCTCAAACAAGAAATGTAGAACACGGGATAGGGGAATCACATTCTAACCCATCTTGTCTCTAGTAGAAAGAACACAATAAACAAGAAAGATCATTTACCTTGTTTAATATTCATATCTGTGTATATTATATATTTGTATAATAATACTCTTTACCACCAAAAAATCAGATTATGAATCTATATCAAGACCTAAATGGTCCAACCTACAGTACTTCTTACAAAGTCTAAGCCTAGAAGATTATTCTTACTTCTTGTAATTTATAGATCCAAAACTTCTACAACCCTATTTATATATCATAAAAAGATAGCTGTAAAAAAACACCTAACACGGTAATATCTGTAACGACCAGAACATTATTTTATCAAGACCAATGTTTTCTTTTGGACATTTTGTCAAACACCTGGTGTGCCCCAGTATTATCAACCCATTAAAACTAAAAACCCAAAGCATAAACACTAATTTAAGCCATACCTATAGGAAAAGGAACCAAATGATGTATTAAGTAGATGTGTTCGTTTTGAAACAATACTCCAGCATTTGGGTCATCGGAATGATGTTGAATCTTGTAAGGGGGTTGGAGAACGTTAGGGTTTCATGTGGAGGTGGAATGGGAGAAACTAAAGATTTTTGGAGAATATACTGATTATTAATTAGGAAGAGAGGCGGGAGAATGAATTAGTGTGAGGAGGGAATAAGGATTTGAAAGAAAAATATATTATGACAGAAAACATGACACACCAAAATGTGAGTCAAAAGTTAATCATATTTTAGACCACCCGTAATGGTAAGTCAAATGGGCGGTAAAGGGGCTTTTTAGCGCCCCATTCACCCACAAACACCGCCCCCATGCAGGTTAAAGGGGCGTGATGGCCTCCCCGCGAAAATTTTCGCTCAAGCCAAATGTTTGCCCATCCAATGGGATGCTACTACGTGGCAGCTTTAAAAAAAAGGGTAACGGTCAAATTTTCAATGGTTGGAAAATATAGCCGTTGGGCTATTTTAAATTTTTTTTTTTATTAATTTACCCCTATATAATAATCTCCAACCTTTATAATTTTTCACTACCAATTTTACTCTCCTTCACCAAATATTTTATACAATCCTACTATTTTCTATAAACCATCAATCAAAAAATGCAACCATTTCGCCCACCTTTCGGTGTACCATCTCGCCCGGGCAACCCAAACGCTATTCGCCCAAATACCACTCAACCTCAACAACCGTATAACTTTCAAGATTTTGACACGAGCAACATGGGGTTTTCGCAGTTACTAAACATTCCCCAACAATTCTTCCAAGGTCCTACGGGATACGCTAATATGATTATTAGCGTTGGGGGTATGTCGGGGTCTCAACAAGACGAGGAGCAAGTAATTTTTTTTTAATTTAGTGAATTAATGTAATTTTTTATGTTTATCTAGTTAAATATTTAAATTAAATAATAGTTTGTTTATTTAAAAATTAAAAAATAATAAAAAATGGCATGTAGCTATTTATTTTGCCACGTCATTTTTAAAAAAATGAAATTAAAAATTTATTTACTTAGCGTAGCTACATATTTATTTACATGTATTATGTGTTGGTAAAATAATCAATTACTTACACATATCTCAGTTCTTTACACATATGTAGATAATTTACCTACACATAACGAAAATTTTCCACATGTGTAGGTAATGTATCATTTAACTGATTGCAAGTTTTTGTGGGAAATTTTCGCACCAACACCAAATGTGGGTAAAAGCCATTACCAACACATATTAAGTGTTAGTCATTATGAAAAAAACATCACCAACCATTACCCACACATATAATAACATGTGTAGGTATTTACCCACACATGTACATGTGTAGGTAAATTATGTGTGGGTAAACATCCCAATTTCTTGTAGTGTGAGAGAAGCGATGATGAGGAATTCCTAGAAACCCTAGATTTGAATCATAAATAGAGAGAGAAAAATAGGGGGCGATGGAGGCGGGTGACTGAAATGAAGAATGATGTAGAAACCCTAACTTGTATCCCGTGCTTTGTTTGATCGAAGAAGAATGAGGTTTTGAAGATCTGATTGCTAATTTTGTTCTGATTATTTTTGTTTTGAAGTTGGATGTTAGGAGAGAGAGGGAGCTTTTATGGGGAGGCACGCGCGCAGGAAGATTTGAGATTTTAATGACACAAAACCATGACACGCAAGTTCCTTTACCGTCATGCTTTTTAAATTTATGACGGAAAATTGTTGACACGCGGAGAAAAACGTCAAGAATTTATGAGTTTTTATCAAAGATGACATTTTTTTATGACATACATTTTTTTATGTCATTAAATGCATGTATGTCATAATTTGCATGTCAAGAAAGGATGTTTTTCTAGTAGTGCGTGTTTTTTTTATTATTACTAAAATATCAAGGGTAATGTTACGGTGTATTATAATAACACCATCATGATTAAGCGTCCTATAAAAGTTAAAGTTATAAGACTCAAATGTTAAGTATACCATTTAGTTATGTTATAATAAAACTCTAGTGAAAAAGCGTCCTATAAAACTGATGTTTTATGACTCAAATATCATGTGTCCTATTATGGTGTATTATAATAACATCACAATGATTAAGCGTCCTATAAAGGTTAAAGTTATAAGACCCATATGTCAAGTGTCCTATTAAGTTATGTTCTTATATGACTTCTACTAGAAACGGTCCTATAACATCAAACATTTATGACTTAACTACAAAGTGTCGTATTAAGTTATGTTATAATAGGACCCCCAGTGATCAAGTGTCCTATTACATTACCACATAATAGGACACCCACAACTAAATGTCTTATAAATTACTTTATTAGGATGTACATTTTAAGGGTCTTATTAAGTTATATGATAATAGGACCCCAAAGAATCATCCATCCTATTAAATAACTTTTTAGGACACTGGTTTAGTAGCGTATATTATAAAAGGACCCCAAAAGTTCATTCGTCCTATTAAATAGTTTTTTAGGACCCCATTTTACAAGCGTCCCACACAAAAGGTCCTTAAAAGCCCTTTTTGTTGTAGTGTAAAAAATAAAAAAAAACCGGATAAAGCCGCTGTTCACCTGAACCACAACAGGGTCAAGTGATTTCAGTAGTGGCTTTATCCGATGCACGGTCAGCATGAAATGACACAATACTAGAGGATAAATCCGGGTGATAACTTAAGCCACAACACACATTCTTAGTGCTTATTATGTTACAATGGATTATTCTTGTGTCAATTGATTGTAAGTGAGCCATTGATTTAATTAATTCACAAGATTTCTTAACTATAGGTTAAATATAAATTGTTAATTAGTTTCTAAGAATTTATGGTAAATTAGCTTTTAAATTAATAACTAAATTAAATAAAATTAAATCACATCACATTATATTATATTACATCACATTACATCACGTTACATCACATTACATCACATTACATTACATATTACATATCTAATTACTTATAATTGATGTGAATGAACACTGGTTCATGGTTTCATGGCATCAATTTAATGTCTTCAAACATCATGGATAGTTTTGTCTTTTAGAGGAGCAATGGCATAACCGTAATAACAAGGTTCAGGGTTGGTATTCTTGTCATTGTGGTTCTTATTTAACTCTAACTAGTATTAATCCCCCCGCGTTGCTACGGAGGCATAAAATCGTACCAAGTAGCATGAGTAACACATTGTTTCCGATGACTAACAATACTGAAAAAACTCATAAAAAGATATAAAAACGAAAATAACAAAACTCATGTAGACGTAAACACGGAGAATCATGCATGCCCGTTGTGGCATGATAATGCGCAAAAATTAGACCGAAACTTAAAACACAGCGTGACTGTTCGACGGAAAAAATATAGGTGAAAACATTGAGACAGGAACATATTTCCATCTCGAATGGGCAAATGAGACAAATGTGTACTTTTGTCGGGGAGCAACTAGAGTATTGATCAAAACAATCAAATTCTTTGTCTTCAACAAAAGTACCCATAAGTAGTGAGCCGAAGAAAAATAGGGTTCTTGTTTTCATTCCTTTGGGGTGTTATTTCCAACATTGTTGTAATTAATCACGGCTCAGCAATCACATTGTTAGCAACGACATCAAGATTTCGAAGCAGCCCATATATGGTCGTACGATCCTACAGTATTCTGGATTGTCAATTGCGAATTTGACAAATAACAGTACCGATTACCGAGAAGATTAACATGGACCATTGTAACACCCTAGGCAAATCCCACATTGACCGTGGACAGAAGAGATCCTTGGTTCATAAGTAATCCAATGCCTCTTAAATCACCAACACGTTTTGGGCTTAGTTGGGCCATGGAGCACATGAAAACTCCACAGTTGAGCGTGCTCGGGTGTGAGTAGTATTAGGATAGGTGACCTCCTAGGAAAGGGCAACAAAAAAACGAAGTCGTGAGCTCTTGGATGTGTAACCCATTGATGGCAAAGTGGACAATATTGGTGGTGCGAGGGACAATAATAATGTCGTTGTATTACAATATGGGGGTGATTGTAACGGTACCGATTACCGATAAGATTAATAGGGACTAATGTGACACCCTAGGCAAATCTTACATCGACCGTGGTCAGAAGAGATCATTGGTTCATGAATAATCTAATGCCTCTTAAATCACCAATGCGTTTTGGGCTTAGTTGGGCTGTGGAGCATATGAAAACTCCACAGTTAAGCGTGCTTAAGTGGGAGTAGTATCAGGATGGGTGACCAACTAGTAAGTCTACATCGGGACAACCAGAAACAAATTTATGACCTCCTGGATGGGGCAATCCATGGGGGCAAAGCAGACAATATTGATGGTGAGAGGGGCTGAATGTTACAAACGGTATTAGAGCCACTTCTGTGTTGTTCGGATGATGGGAAAACCTCATTGAGGACGATGAGTCCGTAAGGGGTAGGACCAAAAAGATTAACATGGACTAATGTGACACCCTAGGTAAATCTCACACAACCGTGGTCAGCAAAGATCTTGGTTCATAAATAATCAAATGCCTCTTAAATAACCAACGCGTTTTGGGCTTAGTTGGTTGTGGAGCACATGAAAACATCACAGTTAAGCGTGCTTAGGTGGGATTAGTATCAGGATGGGTGACCTCTTAGGAAGTCTCCACCGAGGATGGGCAACTCATCGGGGGCAAAGAGGACAATATTGGTGGTGAGAGATGTCAAATGTTACAAACGCCTTTAATCTAGTTGACCGGACAACCCTACTGCGCGAGGTTCATCAATGTTTCCCTTTGATCTCCCCATGGGTTCAATACCTTTATACTCAGCTAACTAGGTTATATTTTGGTAATGACTGCCTAGGGGCTAACACTGGTGTTTAGCAAGGGGATCCCCTGAGAGCCCTCCTCTGAGCCCTCATCTTATACCCTCTAGTTCTTTTTATACAAAAAAAAAATGCAAACTTCCCTTTCATTCTTGGTACTAGATGATGAGACGGTCATTAGTGATGCCAGATAGGTTGCTAAAGCCCTAGACATTATCAATTCAGAAGGGCCTTCCTTGGGGCTTCAACCCAATATAAAGAAAATGAGGTGTTTTGGCCAACATGTAACGGGGTGAAGGTTAGAGTCGGGCTTTTCCCAAGTGAGATTAGGAGACCGAAGAAAGGTGTGAAGCTCCTCGGAGGGGCCGTCAGTCAAGATACAGGCTTTATTAGTGAGTTGGTCGTGAGGAGAGCCTCGTGTGCAATTGACCTTCTGGGGCGCCCCCTTTGCCTACGAGATCCTCAAAGCGAGCTCCTTTTGCTTTGGTCCTGCATGGGGGTTGCTAAGCTGTTGTTTGGTTTACGTACATGCTAACCTCCCATGATGGATGATGTGGTATCCCGGTATGATAAGGACTCCGGGAAGCGATTGTAGACATTGTGGTGTGTGGGGGGAGGGTGGTGACATCAAGTAGTGGATGGTGTCCCTTCCGATGCATTTGGGACAGCTAGGCCTTCTTTCGGCTCGGGATGTTATTTATGCCTTCGCGGCTTTCAGAGCCCAGTTATGGAAGTTGCAAGACCACATCCTGCGGAACAACTGGGCTGTTGACCTTGACCTTGACTACACGCATGCTCTGGAACGCCTGCATGAATCCTTCCCTAATGTTTTTCATGAATCCTTCCCTGATGTTGTTCTTGGCAGTTTCTCTAACAAGGACACCGTCCCACCCCCCCCCCCCCCCCCCCTCAAAGCCATATAAAACTGTGGCGAATGTCCTTTTTAGTAAAATCGGACAGAGCATGAGAGAAGATTTTGGTTTGTCCCCTGTTGAATTTACTGAATTTTGATATGCAAATGGTTTGTGAAAGAATCGGTTATTAAGAGGGAAAGGAATATGGAGGGAAATTTGAAATTCGGTTATTGAACACAACTTTTCATATGTAGAAATGTACATACAAGGACCTATTTATACTTACTAATCGGTGTGAATACAACCGACATGTCCCTAGACTAATACATGATGCCTTGTAACTAACTTATGACAAACCGGTTGATTATACAACCGTTCGACCCATTTTCCTAACTTAGGATAAGTTATATTAACATATGTACAATATTTACTAACATAGGTATAAAATCAAGATTATTCTTCTAACATCCCCCTACCAGAAAAGGAGTGGTAGAATGCTTGCAAGGACCCCACACCCAGGATTTCCTAACTGTCATCCCTATTGAAGGTTTGGGGCAATGTATGTCAGCGGTTGAGTACAAGGTGATTTTTAAATACTGCTTGATGATTCCCATGTTCCAAAATGACGAACCTTCCTCGGTTTGTTTAAAGGTCTGCCTGGATAAATATGAGGAACATGCGGTCCACTGCCGGGGTTAAAATATCGCCATGACCTGGTTCGGGATGCCTTATGGGATATACTCAGGTCAGCCGAGATATCGGCTAAGAAGGAGTCGCCGGTTAATTTTCTTACGAATGCAACGAAGGAAAGATCCACTTTACGCTTTGTGGACGTGCTCGTGTTTGGCGGGGCGGGGCGGGTGAGAAACGTACTTGCGTGGACCTCACGGGTGTATCCCCCTAGTCGAGTTTTGAGACAGTGAGTTTGTGGCTGGGCAAGCCATGCTGAGAGTAGAGTCGAAGAAGGTTGAGAAGCGTGCTAGAGCCTGTGAAGAAAATCACCATGCCTTTATCCCCTTGGCTTTTAATATAAACAATAGGATTTGTATTCTGTAATGTTTTTGTGTGTCTATCAACAATACATCAAGGCCTTTATATAGGCTTACATATGACTAATCTCTAGCTAAGATTATGGAGTCAATGGTTGACTAAGAGACTTCACTTGACTTGACTTGACTTGACTTGACTTGACTTGATTTATGTTATGGAGTCAATGGTTGACTAAGAGATTTGACTTGATTTATATTGTTAATACGCCCCCGCAAGATGGAGGAATTGACATGAAGAACTTTGAGTTGCCCGGAATTGACTTGTTCCCGCACAAAGTGATAGTCCAGAGCGATGTGTTTCATGCGGGAATGGTAAACAGGATTTGCACATACATAAGTAGCTACAGTGTTGTCACAGTAAAGTGATGGGATGCTCTTAATTGGGAGCCCAAGTTCACCAAGTAAATTTTTAACCCATGAGAGTTCAGCCGCAGCATTAGCGAGTGCTTTGTACTCAGCATCGGTAGATGATCTAGAGATAGTTTTTTGTCTAGCAGATTTCCAAGAGATGATATTGGACCCAAGATATATGACATATGCTGTAGTGGACCGCCCCCCATCATCAATACCGCCCCAGTCCGAGTCCGAAAAAGCCTGCAAGTTTAGGTTAGTATTGCGTTTCAAGAATAACCCATGATGGACCGTTCCTTTCAAATAGCGGAGTACCCATTTGAGAGCTTGCAGTGTGATTGTTTAGGTGAGTGCATGAATTGAGATAATTTATTGACGGCAAAGGAGATGTCGGGACGTGTGAAGGCAAGATATTGCAAAGTGCCTACAAGTTGGCGGTAGGGAGTGGGATCGACCGGGGGAGTGGAGTCAATGGAAGAAAGAGAGTTGGAAGTGCTTAAAGGAGTGAGAACCTCTTTTTCACCATCCATTTTAATGGTGGTAAGAATATCTTGAATGTGGTGATGTTAGGAAAGAAATAGACCATGAGGCGTAGGAATGACTTCGATTCCTAGAAAATGATGGAGAGGGCCTATGTCTTTGATAGAGAATTGGTTGCTTAGGGCTTGAACAAAGGAATCCATAAATGGATTGTGATTGCCGGTGAGGACAATGTCGTCAACGTACACAAGGAGGTAGCAAGTGATGTTGTTGAGATTGTATACAAAGAGAGAGGGGTCATAAATGCATTTTTTAAAGTCAAAACGAGTGAGAAAGTTGGTTAGTTTGATGTACCAAGCACGCGGTGCTTGCTTAAGCCCATAGAGGGATTTTTTGAGTTTGCAAATGTGACGTGGGAATTCCGTATTGGTGAACCCTGTAGGTTGCACCATAAAGACATCTTCGTGAAGAGTCCCATAAAGAAACGCATTATTAACGTCTAGTTGAAGTAAAGACCGTCCTTTTGAAAGAGCAATAGAGAGAACGGTGCGAATGGTAACGGGTTTAGTAACGGGACTAAATGTTTCGTGATAGTCTTTTCCATATTGTTGGTGAAACCCTTTGGCAACTAGACAGGCTTTGTACTTGTCAATCGTGCCATCAGGTTTGCATTTGATTTGGAATACCCGTTTGCAACCAATGGGACTTTGGTTTGCAACCAATGAGAGCATTATACTCAAGATCCATGGCATGGTTCCAATCCGGATCTTTCAAGGCTTGAGTATAGTGGTTGGTTCAAGAGAAACGGGTAGAGGGTGAATGGTGGTAGAGTTGACAAAGTTGGGTTATAATACTTTGAGTTGGGTTTTGGTTGTCGACGAGGTGGTTGAGGGTTATGTGGAGGTGAGTTCGTGGGATCATCGGATGTGTTGGATGAAGACATTGGTGAGCTGGGTTCGGTGGAGTGGGAAGCGGTTGGGGTAGGGGTGGTGCTATCGGGTGGAGTTGGTGGGCCGGTTGGGGAGGGTGTCTCGGTGGGCTGGGGTGTAGGGCCTGTTGTGTGGGAGGTTGGGTTGTTTGGGCCTGTTGTGTGGTAGGGTAGGATGTGTGCAGGAGGTAGAGAAGGTGGGCCGTGGGTTTGTGGAATAGGGGTTTGGGCTTCAGGTGATGTGGGTTGTGGAGTAGGGGTTGGATGATGCAAGATGCTTGGGTCTGGAGTGGGTTGGTTAGAAGAGGAGGTGGATTGGGCCGATTGGTATGGGAATAGGAAGGAGTCAAATGACATGTGTTTGTGTTGGGGGTTGGTGGTTTGAGATGGAAAAATATGTGGGATAAATTCAACGTGGCGAGAGTGGTATAGTTTGTGACTAGTAGGGTCATAGCATTTGAATGCCGATTTGGAGGATGAGTACCCAAGAAATATGCACGTCGTTGAATGGGAGTGGAGTTTGGAAGTAGCATAGGGTCGTAACCATGGGTAGCAAAGACAACCAAACGGTTTGAGTTTGGAATAAGTAGGAGCGGTTTTGAACAACATATGGAGATTTGTTGTTAAGGATGGGTGTAGGCAAATGATTGATTAGGTGGGTTGCGGTTTGAAAGGCATGTGACCAAAAATGTTGTGGTAAGTGGGAGTAGTGGAGTAATGCGAGGCCGGTTTTCACAACGTGTCGGTGACGTCGTTCGGCAATATCGTTTTGTTCAGGTGTGTGAGGTGGTGTCGTGTAATGGGAGATACCTTGAGAGGCAAGATAAGGTGAAAGACCCACATATTCACCCTCATTATCAGTGAACAATGCAACAATGTTGGTTTTGAAAAAAAATTCAACAAGTGGGCGAGATTTTGTTGGAATAGTTGTTTGAGCAATATGAGTTATAGGGAGAGTTTTACCATCACCTAGTATGATCTTATCGGGTCCTCCGTATTCGGAAAGAAATAAAAATTGTTGGTTGTTGTTCGCGGTGTTGTTGGACGCACCGGTGTCCCACATCCAAGATGGGGTTGTAGCCGTTGGGTGAGGGGTGGTGTAGTTAACCACCGGGGTGGTGGTATTTTGAGGCGAGACATTGTGTTCTCGTAGGAAGCGACCAAGTTTGTGACAATCTTTAGTGTCATGTCCGGGAATGTTACAATAGTAGCAATAGGTGTTATTGTTGCGAGTCGGGCGAGTGTTGGTATTGGTAGTTTGAGGTGGCCCTTGGTTTCAGGTTGTGGCGGCGGTAATGTGGGTGATTTGTTTGGCCATGGTGAATCGAAAGGAAAAAAAAGCAGAATGCAGACAGAAGGTGTCTGTCGAGTAGGTTGGGATCGAAGATGGCTCAAGGGAGCTTTTAGGCTCTTTTTTGTGTGTCTATCAACAATACATCAAGGCCTTTATATAGGCTTACATATGACTAATCTCTAACTAAGATTATGGAGTCAATTGTTGACTAAGAGACTTGACTTGACTTGACTTGACTTGATTTATGTTATGGAGTCAATGGTTGACTAAGAGATTTGACTTGACTTGACTTGATTTATGTTGTGAATATTTAACACTTTTGACTCTTTGGGCTCTGACGTCGGAAGCTGTTCGTTTCCCGGCCAGAGTCCAAAGGGCTGTTCCCAACAATATTGCGACGCCGTAGGGCCAAGGGTTTATTTTCGGTAGACTAAGTTTTGCTATTCAAAAAATGGTGGAGGCAGAGCTTAATAGTCTTTGAACCATAATTTTCCGGTGAAAGCTAACTCGTCCTCTTGAATTTAAACTTTGAATGGGCGAAGATCCATGAGGTTAGTTAACTTTGATTTCTATTGCGTCTTTATCCGATTTATCTTCTTAAAGTGATACATTTGATATTATTGCATCTCTGTCAGGAAAAAATAAAAATAAATGGCTTGATTATAATATTGGTGTTCTTTTCGTCTTTATAAACATTGATGCATAAATACATATTAAATTCCAAGAATTTGATGAAAATTAAGACAAGTTGAAGATCAACATTTGTAATCTTGTTTTGTTTTCAGGTACAACCCTTTATCATTGTATTATAACTAACATCAATTGGAATATGTCTTTTTGTTGCAGCTTCTGATCCTCCTACAGTTTGTATAGCTTTCATTGAAGTTTTATATGTTGATCTCCTTTGTAGTATCTCAAAAGACATGTTTTATTCCACTAAGTTTGATCTTTTGACCGTTGCAATTGACTTTGGAAAGCTTGGCACTTTCAAGCCTGGCTTTGCAAACTCAATCAAATTCGGCATAATTTGGTTTACTTGTTACAAGATACAATAACGGATTGTGGATGTGTTAGTCATGCATTGTTTGCATTCTTCGTAATGATAGCATATTCAAAAACAATGATATCATTATATGAAACTTATAGTGTGGTTTAACAATAAAAGGGATGGAGGGTCCATTGGGATCCTTGTAATTCTTGACGACAACATCATCTGCTCCATTTGTCATTGTTATGACCAGAGGGTGGTCAAAGATATTTTAAGTTTGTAACACTCTTCGCGCATTCACTATCTGTATATGTATCTTGTGTTAAATGAATATTGTACTTTTGATTCATGAGCATTGTTTGATTATCAAGGTTTGAGTTCTCAATTGCAATGACTAGAGGGTCAAATTTGGTAGAAAAAACATGTCCTGAGGTACTACACAGGAGATCAATATTAAGGAGACCGCACACGAAGTCTCTTACCATTGCTGCAAAGGAAAATTGAAGTTGCGCTAACATGATACCTGCCTGGTACATTGATGTTGATTTCCTACCTAGAACTTAAGTTTAGTACTTTGTTGCATTACCTATGTAAATTAGTAAGATATGTCCATCATTTTAAGACTTCTTAAGTTTAAAAGTTTTTCAATACACAATTTCCACTTGGCTTGAAGTTAAAGTGGCTACTTTTACACGTTTTTAGGGTCAGCTTGTTAGTTTATGCTTCATGTTCTTACTCATTATTACTGAACAGAACAATTTGATTCGTGTTAGATCATGCCTTGAGTGTCTTGTCCGTCGTAACTGCCTCAAACTTGACTCTTCTCTGTTTAAGTAAAATATGTTTCCCTAATCTGACAACTCGCACTGATTTGGAAAATATAAACTAAGATTGCTTTAACGAATCTCAAGGTTTCATTTGTTCATTCTATCACTTTCATTATAAGAAATCTATAGCATGTGGTTTTACAACGAAAGGTATGGAGGCTCCCTCAGGATCCTTGTAATCAGTTGCCTTGACACCATCCGCAGCATTTGTCATTGTCACAACCAAGGGGTGGTTAAAGATATTATAACGCTATTCGCACATTCGCTATCTATTTTTGTATCTTGTGTTAAATAAATACTGTACTTTTGGTCTGTGAGCATTGTTTGATGTTCGTGTTGAGTTTGCAAGGCATGCCTCAAGTGTTGTGAACCGGAGTATCAAGGTTTGAGTTCTCAATCGCAATGACTGGAGGGTCAAATTGTTAGAAAAAAAAAACATGTCCTGAGGTAGTACGCAGGAAATCAATATATAGGAGACCGCTCAATGAAGTCTCTTACCATGATATTGCTCATTGCTGCAAAGGAAAACCAAAGTTGCTATGACATGATACCTGTCTGGTAAGTTGATGTTGATTTGCGTACGTAGAACTTAAACTTAGTTACTTGGTTTGTTAGGATCCATAATTAATCGCTTACTTTGTCTTTCTTTTTGTGTTTATTTTAAACGGAAGTTTTATTTTGGTTTGAAGATGAAATGTATCTTTTCAAATAATATCCACTTTTGTGCCAGGCATCTAATAGTCTATTGATTTAGTAAAAAAAGTTTTGTATTACCTATGTATATTAGTAAGCTACTTAATTTGAGGTTGAAATGACGACTTTTACCTGTGTTTTAAGCTATTTTTTAAGAGCCCTGCAGGTGGGCGCACCTACCCTCAGGCGGGCGAGGCGTGGGGAATATGCCTTACTACCATCCGCCCAACAAGGCGATATTCCGGGTAGATTCACACGTGATTTAAGCCAAATTCTAAAAATCCCGCTAAAATTTTGATATCTTCGGGAAAACTGGTCTAAAACATCCAAAAAAAATGGCATTGAACCAGCCTAAATCATGTCTAAAACTCCAAAAAAATGGTATGTCTATGCTATGCACCTTGCTATTCTCGGGCCCTCTCTTTATAAGCGCCTTGTGCTTAGGAACAATGCCCATCCTTTGCCCCTTGCGCCTTTGGAAACTATGGTTTTTGGTTCCATTTGATAATTTATGCTTCTTGTTCCTACTCTTTATTGTTGAACATAACAGTTTAATTCATGTTAGATTATGTCTTAAGTGTTTCATCCATTGTAACTGCTTCAAATTCGACTCCTCTTTGTTTAAGTAAAAAACATATTTTCCTTGTTTAACAACTCATACTGATTTGGAAAATATAATCTAAGATTATCATAACCAATCTCAGGGTTTCATTTGTTCAAATACCATATCTTTCAAGTTCTTAGTTTCTATGCCCAAACATATTTCTAAATGTTTTTGTCAAGTACATGCATTATATGTAGACAATTGTAGGGACTGTAATATAGCAAAATTGGGTTGAGGAACTTTTCGTTTTTTTATTACATGTTCAGTATCTTTAATATGCCAAGATTATTTTGATGGACTTTTTCGTGAAAAATATGTGGTTATTTTTATATATTATTAATCCTAGCAAATAATAAAAAAGGGCCGAATATTTATTTCACAATTTTCACGTCGTTGGGCACAACATTCACTTGATTACAAATTGTCCGAATATGATATGGTTGGGAAAACAAAAGTAACACGTGTTACAAAGGTGACCGTAACTTTAGCCACCTTTGCATGTATTTACTGGCTATAAATGTGTGAAGGGCGAGATTTGGGCATTCAATCATAAGCCAAAGTCTCTCCGAACACAAGTGCAGAGAACTCCGATTACGATACATGGCGCAGGGTAAAGAAAATTCTCTTCACCTGCTTTTATACTTCATCCATTGTTACATATCGTGTTTGATTTAAGTTTTGATTTAGCAAATTGAAGTTAATGCTTTGATATTTGTATGTGCCCAATTTCAGTTTCGTTTAAATTGCTTGAATTGCTATATATGCTTAATTCACTTCATTTGGTGCTTTCAAGATCGCTTTAATTCTAAATCGATTGTTTAGATCTACTTGCAACTACAGATTGTGATATAGGTGCCTGATTTTAGTTTCAGATGAACTTAAATTGCTTTAGTTATTATTTATGCTTCAAATCGGTAGATGTTTCTATAATCGAATCCCTAAATTTCAATCAATTGACTAGATTCACTTCGGACTGATGTTTATTGTTGTGTAATTGATTATTTTTCTGACGATTGACGGAGCTTTTAGTAGACTTGTAACTATTTTGTGATAATTCACATAAATATTATCATGGTCCCCGATCCAAAAAAACAAACGACGATAGGCACACATAGCATTATTTTACCTTCTCTTACATTAACATTTCTTTCAACAATCGGAACTAGTTTATCACAAATCAACACAAGCCATGAATCCAATT
Source organism: Ambrosia x helenae (assembly GCA_030844895.1). Lineage (NCBI taxonomy): Eukaryota > Viridiplantae > Streptophyta > Magnoliopsida > Asterales > Asteraceae > Ambrosia > Ambrosia x helenae. The sequence goes on along the minus strand of CM061233.1, from coordinate 4,191,582 downwards.
TAGGCGAAAATGGTTTTGGATGTCTTAACATAAATGGTAAAGATTATCCTTTGTTGTCACAAATCAGTGTCGACACTCTGATTTTGTTTTCGATATTATTTAGGTAAGAAGTTTATTACTTTTAAAATTGTTAGATCCTTTTGTTACTGACTTTCCTTGTTGGGTAAAAGTTGTATGAAGTTTAAATAATATTAAGATTTTAAATTATAAAATCACGCCTTACTTCTTTTCAATTTGTAACTGATTGAGTTTGGTTGCATAAAAACAGGAACTAAGACTATCTTTACCAATGAGGAATTGAGTACCTTTGCTGAGCAAATCATAGTGAGAGCACCGCATTACATTGAAATAGCGTGTGGTTGCACAAACAAAACGGTGGGGGACTCATTTGGCATCTTTAGAATAAGTGACGATGGTAGTATTCATGCTACCTGCAACTGCCAACTTGACTGTGGACAAGGTATGATCAAAGTCTGTCACACAACCACTTCCTGTTTTTGTATCTTTTGTTATAAAACTGAATTATCGTCCTTCTGGTTGAGAACAGTCTTCAGTTGTCCTCAAAAGTATACTAAACATGCTATGAGTGGCACAAATGTGTCCAACTGGAGGACAAAGGTTTGGGTGATAAATAGCATTGGTGAGAAGATAAAGTTGGCTGATACATGTCTTATCAAATACTATAAAGGAGATGAATACGTGAGACCACGCAAGCAAGTATCCCACCGTGACGAGTTCTTAACTTGTACAGCATGCAACAAAGTACGTCGCTTTCAACTTAGGACGAGGTTTGCATGTAAGTTTTACCACTTTGCAGCTGCAAGGGAAAAACGTACATGCAGTGACATGATACCCGGCAGGTAACTTGATCTACCTATCTAAAAGTTATAGTTGATTACTTGAAATGCTAGGATTATTAAAACCTGTTTTATATGTATTTTGTTTGGTTAAGGGGGTCATGTGAAGATCTCGAGGAGAGGAGCTCAAGACCACGCAGTGGATGCCGCAAGAATAGCAAGTGCGAAGGTTGCAGACATTGTGTGTGTTTGGGATGTGAAATGTGCAGGTTCGAGGACTGCCCATGCCAAATATGTGTTGAGTTCTATGCCAACACACATAATTAACCTTGTTCTAGGTTTATCTTTGTAAACATATTGAATAAACTCTAAAAGCTTATAAGTTTTGTATTGCAAAAGAATTACATAGCTTTTTCCCAACGTTATGCTTCCATCATATATCACTACAAATCAAAAGGATCTTAAGTGACACCGAACTCCAGCTCAATCTTTGTGGAGGCCTAAAGCAAATACTAAAATGGAGGCCTTTTTTCTAAACTAAAAAAAGAAGTATAAAACGTGAAGATAACAGTAATTGCAGGATTAAAACTATCTGTAGGATAAATACAATAAAAAAAGACTTGTAGAGCATAAATGTATTAAGCTAAAGGTTTGTCATCTTGATTACAAACATATACCATAAATATTAAATAAATTATTAAAATTTGGGGGCCTTATTGGATTAGGAGCCTAAAGCAATAGCTTCAAAATACTCCCCCTTAAGCCGGCCCTGCTCGTGACGGTATGGTGCGCCACAGACCCCCATGGTTGGTCCATTGGGATAATGGGGCGTGGGTAATGACTTCACATCTCCTACATATTTTACCGAGAGATTATTGATGGAGGCGTCATTGACAGATTTCAACAACATGACGATGTGGATGTTCGACAATACCATTTTGTTCATTGGTATGAGGGCAAGATAATTTGTGATCCCCAAGAGAAGTGGAGAATTGTGAAAGAGGTTGAACTTCACTACCTCAATCAGTTTGAACAATTTTAGTAGAAGTATTATGTTTGAACAGTTTTTGAAAGTTGTATAAACATTAGCTGACTTTTGAGTTAAGGGGAAAATCTACATGTAACTAGAGAATAATCAACACATAATATGAAACAACGAAGTCCATCAAAAGATATCAGACTACTCAAGAATTTTACACTTCTTTAATTAATTTGAAACTGAATATTGTTAAGAAAAAACGACGGAACTGAATGTTTATCTTTACTAGGAACTTGAGTAAAGAGTAGATCCGTTTGTTAGTTGGGAGTCTTCTCGACCTTTCTTTATTTAGTGTACCTAGTTGAGCCGGATGAGGGGAAATTTTCATGTACAGAGCATTGAGTTACTTACGGAATCTCAAATCTCTTTTACCTTTTCCTATTCATCTATTCGGGATAGGACAAGCAAGCCACATTTGTAGGGTCTCAAATATCACAATATACTAAATCAAATAGTGAATGAAGTTCGTGTAGAAGAGAGATCTTATTAAGAGCCTGAAATTGAGTAGCGTTAACAAAGTAGAGACCTTGTTCACTGGTGTTGGGTAGTGCGTGTAGACTAGTCCATCACGACCAAAAAAACAGAAGAACGAAATTCAAAAAAATACAACGTTATCTAGACATAATTTTTGAATAGATAGTAAATTTTGGAGAAGATAGTTTAGAGCAACCAATGAAGGATGGGAAGTTCCGTGCCTCAGATATGTCAAGACTCGCCAAATCTGGTGTTACATGGTTGTTAGCACCCGTAGGAAACCAGGTTGTGCCTACATTCAAGTGAGCGTCTACAAAATTAGCTAATTAATTGACATGAATGTGGAAGGATCACTGTTTGGACAATCACTTGGAATATGATCTATACTGCAATGGTTACAAGTATGTAAACCATGCTTTTACAAGATGCCCAAAAGAATTGAATGGGTCATGGCGCTCGCAATTATTGTCTCCATGATTGTGGGGCGGACGATAGCTATAAAAGGCTTGAGAATCAGTTTTGGGCATAAGTTGATAGCCATTTTAAGATGCAATATCTGTTGAAGAGCCATAAGTTATCAAATTCCTGGAATGATGATGCCGACTAGCGGAAAAGAGGAACTAGAAAAATATTTTCAGCAGGTAATATTCAAGAATTCTTAGCTCTACTGATTTACAGCGAATGCGAGTCATTTTGGTCAAAACAGGTCGAGTTGGGTTGACCCGAAAACACTTTATTGTTCATTCTCTCAGTAAATTATTAGTGTGGTGAATATGATTACAAAAACAGTATTGCTACAACAATAATCGTAAAATTATTTAGGAAGTTGTATGAACTAAAAACACCTTTTTAAGCTACTTTCAACTTGTTTCCTTATAAGCTAACTTTTTTTTTGACCCGTTCGAGACCAAAACCCATGTTGACCATATTGCAATTTGCCGCCTCGTCTTATTTGTCTTGAACTAGACGAGAAATATGGGAGCAACAACTTCAGATGGGGTCTCAGTTCAGGTTCCAACATCCAGGTATGGTTTCGTACCAAAAATATAAAAATTTTGAACAAATAAATAGAACAAATCCTGGTGTTGATACATGTTAGGTTTGTTTCGGCTTACATATTATATGGCACATAGGATGTCATGAGTCACATACCAAGTAAATCTTCATCATAGTTAATAGATATATGGATTTTAGTCAGAATCTAGGTATCCCTAAACTTCAGAGGCAGCTATATGAAGTTTCACAACTTCTGCGCGTTAAAATCGGTAGGTTTAGGTTATATAAAGCGGCAAACAGGTAAAAATTGGTCAGTTGTGGGTCAAATGAGTCGAAAGTTTATTTTTAATATATACAACCACCTAAATTAGGATGACAATTTATAGATCTATCAGGCAAAAAAAAATATTATATAGCATTAGTAATTTTTTTATTATATGCTTTATATAGTACATGGGGTATACATAAAATTATTTGATATTTCTTTTTTTTCTTTTTTAATACATCTGTTACTTTTTAATCAAAAAGACAAATGTCATGTTGATTTTAGTCTACAAGCACCATCTGGTAATACACAAAAACTTGTGCATTAAGGATAATGAAACTATACATGCTATCTGATTCCTGTCCCATATTTCACTGTAAACTACATCACCATTGTGGAAGCTGGGAAAGCCTTATCTAGAAGTGTATAAACACCCCCGCCTAACAGTAAAGCGCCGCTGCAAACAAAAGTTCAGAATGCGTTAGATATAATGAATATCTAAAAATTAGTGAGGGTGTAGTATTTAAAAAATAGAAAGAAAGTAAAGATCATTGTGAACTTCTGCAAAAGAAATGTGTATAGGTAAAAGAAACATAATGTAAGCTACCTCATAGGGTTGATCCAGGCGGAGAACTTGCGGAAAGAGAGCAGGCTCTGTGCACATTAGCAGATCCAGTTATGGGTCAATTTGGGTTTTGTTTTATTCTAAAAGTAACGGTTCAAATAGAAAAAAAAAAAAACAAAAAAAAAGGAAGTTTGATAGAATAAAAAGGGGTAACTTTGTAGAAATGTAACCAAGTTTGCTAACTGTTCCAACTAAGTCACTCAAACTTTTTTTATCTCTCTAAAGTCACTCAAGTTCATTTATTGTTCCAATACTATGTAATTATCAGGTTTTCAGGTTAAAGTGATGTGTCAGGTTTTAATATTTTTTTAATAAATTTTTCGAATGTGTAAAATTAAAAAAAAAAAATTGAAATCTTCATTTTATAAAACCTACCTAATATAAATAATATCCACATAAGCATTAAAATGAAAGGAAAAAAAAAAGAAAAAAAGAAGATGACCTGATGACGTGGTAATTACATAGTATTGGAACAATAAATAAAACTTGATTGACTTTAGAGAGACAAAAAAAGTTTTAGTGACTTAATTGGAACACTAAGCAAACTTGGTTACATTCATGTGGCATTTCTCCGAATAAAAAGGATCAAACAGGTTGACATATGTTTATTTAGTGCATGAATCCTCCTAAATCAATATGTTAAAAAGAATTTTTGTATATTTGACACAACATTATGAAATTTAAAAAATTTGGACAAAAACTGATTGGGGTGCGTTTCAACCTCCCCATTTTCACCTCTACAATTCAAATTATACTTTACCGTTTTGTGGATTGATACGAGAGAAAAAGAAATAAAGCTTGATATGAATAACTTAATACAACAATTTGTTACTGATTGACCTTGAAATTTCTTTAAAGAAATATCTGGTGTTGTATGTAAAAATACCTGCAATGCTCCAGCAAAAGAAGCAGCAAGGAGCAGAGGAGCAACGTAGCCAGTCGTGTAAGTCAATAGTAAGCTGCCACCTATTAAGGGATCCTGTTGCAATAGAAATTCAGTGTTTCATTTCGTAATCAAGTAAAAACGGTCATCGTAGTAGTATTTTTATTATTATATTTAGAGTTAATTACACGTATGGTCCCTCTGGTATACACAAATTGCATAAATGCCCCCAATTAACACGGATGGTCCCTGAGGTATACAAATTGTACTCGGATGGTCCCTATTCCTAACTGCCGTTAGTTTTCTCTGGTAAGTTTGTATGAAATGTCTACTTTATCCCTGGCTAAAAGATAAAAAAAAATATAAATAAATATAAAACAAACAAATAGACAAAACTTTTACCCCACCCCCATCTACCCATCTTTTCTTTTTCCCTTCCTACCATTATCGAAAACAACCAGTCACTCATCCAAAACCACCGGTCACCACCATAAACTCCCGTCAACCACAACCATCACCTCCCTTCAAAGCATCACCTCTCGTCAACCGTCATCCATCTTCTTCCACCATCATCATCTCCAACATGAAACACAATCATCATCGGCTAACAATTTGCAAGTCCATCGTCTCACTCGACCCTACTCCCCTCAATTTGCAAGTCTATCAACTAAGGGCAACGAACTTTCCAATTGCTCGCTAATGTCCTGATTCAAACTTCGAGCACATCTTACAATGAACTAGAACTACTACCGGTGCGGAACTACGCCGTGGTGATGGTGGCGCATTTGTAGGTTGTGTTGGTTTGTTGTGGAGAACAGAAAGTGGAGCTTGTAGGATACTTGTATTGTACAAGTTCTAAGCACCAGAGGGGATTGTGGCTGTGGAGGATGTCGATTGTGGCGCAGGGGATAATGGCAATGGAGGATGGTGGTTCAGTGGTTGTGTGGTGGACGGCGGTTATGCAAAAGTGGTTGAAAAACAAGTTTGATTTTGCAGATTGAGTTGGAAAAGTGGGGTAAGGGTGTAGGTGTGGGTGGGGCCCAAATGTTTGTATTTTTTTTAATCTTTACTTTTATCGCTAAGGGTAAATAGTTAATTTTACTGTCCTTTAACCGGAAAAAAATAGACAGTCGTTAAGGGTAGGGACCGTCATGATTATAAATTACAAACCACTGGGAGCATTTATGTAATTTCAAAGTCTTGAGGACCAAACTTACAATATATGCAAAGTATATGGACCATCCGTGTAATTAACTCTTATGTTTAATCTTATAGGGACCATCCGTGTAATTAACTCTTATTTAATATTAAGGTTATTATGTTACTTCTACAACTATTGTTACCCTAGAAAAGATGTCACAAGCCTTTTGTTTCATTCTTTAAATCTAAGGAGGATGAATGAACTGTTACTCAGTTGTCCAAACACTGGTGGTGGCAAGATGGGCGTGTCAACATTGGGTTTAGGATGAAGCAGGTCCTTTTAGTGCGAGCCAGGCCAGGATGGGCAAGGTTGAGCTACGAGAATTTTTTGTCCATTTTAAACAAAATTATTAATAATAACACATAAAGATGTTAACAAAAGCAATATTATCTGAATCTATGAATAAATTGATTTAGATGTTGTCCATAATTTTTTTTTAATATTTTATTTAGCGTATGCTACATGTTAAAAACAATATATAATAATACCTTGGATGCCGCAACGTATCCAAGGAGGGTGGCCAGCACAGGTGTACTGCATGGCGATGCAGCTAAAGCAAATGTAAGACCGGCCAAATAAGCTTGGATGCCTGAAAAATTAGTGGATGTTTGGTTGTCAGAGTACAGCCACATCTCACAGACATAAGCCAAATACAATAGATTAAAAATGGATGACTATGAAATTTAATTTAATTACTTGAAGGAAAATTAGCAGCAGCAGCGCGAGGATCAAAGTTGTCAAAGAAAGAAGGGAGTTGTAGCTCTATTACCTGCAACATTAGTCAAAATATATAACAGCTTTAAAATATGGCATTCTGAAAAATAGTCCTAACTGGGAATAGAAGATATATGTTATAAAAGAAGTAATAGATAGGGCAAACTATAAGAAAATGCATTGTATTTTACAAATATATGCAACATGCTTTCTTTTTAATCATTTAACGCCACATGCTTACTGTTTCTTACCAGATATGCAATTGTAACCATTTGATGTGTGGATTTAATGATTAAGTTCATAATTAGTCTATAATAGAGCGTTTAGAATGTAACTTATATGTCTATTTAAACCATTGTAATCTCTATTATTATTTGTTTAATACAATTACATGGTTTGATTTGGTAGCCAAATCAAATCTCCCTAAAATTCTGGTCCCTAACCCTATTACAGCCGTCGCCAACTTTGGCCAGCAACAACCCTACTGCCGCCACCAAACCAAATCAGCCCTACCCTGCCGACGCAACTTCCGGCACCAAACCAAAAACCGAAACAGTCCCACATACATCTCAGCCCTATATGATAACTATGGCTGCCATAACTTCATACACGAATCAAGATAAGACTACCCACTTCTCCAACAAGTTTGCCTTTACCCTTAAACCCACTAACTATGGATATTGGCGATCCATGGTTGAACCGTTTCTGATATCTCATAATCTAATTGGTTACGTTGATGGCACTATACCGTGTCCACCACAACAAGTAACAACCGGTACAACCACAACTGATAATCCGAGCTATGCTCCATGGATTGTCATTGATGCACATATTCGCATGCTTATTATCTCTAGCATCTCTGAATCCTCTTTTCAACATGTTCAAGGCCGAACATCCCGTGATATTTGGCTTTCTCTAGAACGTGCCTAAGCACTTATTAGCGCATCTCATGAGTTTACACTCAAAAGCCAACTTCTTCGTATCACTATGAAAGGAGATAAGAAACCAACCGACATTGGGGAGCCCTTCAAAGACAAAGATCTAGTGATGCTTGTTCTTTCTAGACTCGGAGAAGAATACAATGGCTTGAAGGCAAACCTTCTTGGTCGTACCCCACCGGTTGTGTTTACCGAACTAAATGGGCTTTTAAGGTGATCATGACTCTATGATCTCCAAAGTGCATGGCCCGCCCACTGCTACCAATCAAAACAGCCCGCAAACCTTCATGGCTGCTGCCCCACCCACAGCCGCCCCTTCTTCTTCCGCGCCACCCAACCTAGATGCCATTGCCATTCAAACCCACCTCAATAATCTCCGACTAATGGCTGCCCAAATGGGCTATCAACTTCAACCTACAGCCAACTCTACCCCTCAACCTCAAGCCTATTATCTATTGTCTATGTGCTTGTTTATGTTGACGATATTATCATCACTGGTAATCATCCCAAGGCAATTAATGATATTATTGGTCGTCTTAGCTCCTTGTTTGCTGTCAAGGACCTTGGCCCACTACACTATTTCTTGGGCATTGAAGTTGTTCCTCATGGATCCAACCTACTCCTTTCTCAGGAAAAGTATGTTATGGATATTTTTCAACGAGCCGGCATGGTAGAGTATAAGCCTTCCGCGTCTCCTATGAGCCCCTCCCATGAGTTGTTACCTATTGATAGTCCTCCCCGCATCCCTCTAGATATCGCCAAACTGTTAGGGCTCTTCAGTACGCAACATTGTCTCGACTCTAGACTTGACATTGCGTTTGCAGTGAACAACGCGTGTCAATTCATCCATGCCCTTACTTAAAATCATTGGGAAGTTGTGAAACGTATCCGACATGGTTTAGTGGTTTACTATTCCGACATGACACAGGCTTACGGTTACGCGCCTTCTCTGATTCTCAATTAGGGCTGGCATAACAGGTTACACGAACCTGTTAAGACACGAACACGAAACTTGTAAACACGAACACGACACGAAATCTAATCGTGTCATTTTTTTAAACACGAACTTGTGTATAACAGGTTAACACGATAAGACACGACAAGACACGATAAGGAACACCTAGTAAAATAAGTTAACACGACAAGACATGATAAGACACAAGACACGACAAAACATGATAAGAAACACGATAAGACCTGTTAAGACACGTACACGATAAGACACGAACACGAAACAGGTAAACACGAACACGACACGAAAATAAACAGGTCTTAACGTGTCGACCTGTTATAGCAGGGCCGGCGATGAGGGGGTGCGGGGAGGACTCTCGGCCCGGGCCCAATTTCTAGAGGGGCACTTTGAGCGGCGGCGAGTGTTTTCTCTCTGCAAGTATTTTCTTTCTGTTGTCGACCAAAAAAAAGATTTCATCTTGAACATCACTGGATATAAACGCAAGAAGGTAAAGAGTAGATAAGGAAGAAGATGAGTCATACATCAAAAAATTGATTGGAAGGATACAATAGAATTATTATGGAATTTTAATAAATTGTGGTTTTTTTATGAGCCAATTAGCCAAACATATTAATTTTTATAATTATTGCGACACTTTCTGTTCTACATCCGCTTCGGTTATGAAAACATTGCTTAAAAGGCCTAAGACTAAGAGGCACATATTTCGTGACTCGGCCCGGGTACCTAAATTTTCAGGGACGGCCCTGTGTTATAGACACGAAACCTGTTAAGGCCAAACACGAAACCTGTTAAAATCGTGTAGGTTCGTGTCAGGTTATCGTGTTCGTGTCTAAATTGCCAGCCCTATTCTCAATGGCATCAAAAGATCAGGATTCAGGCCTACTCGGATTTTGACTGGGCTGGTTAACCTATTGACCGTCGTTCCACGAGGAGATTTGCTATTTACTTAGGCTCTAATCTTGTCTCATGGGCTACTAGAAAACAAAGAACTGTCTCTCGGCCATCTACGGAATCCGAATACAAGGTCATTGCTGACACTGTTGCCGAACTAATCTGGCTGAGGTCTCTTCTTCAGGAACTTGGAGTAGTTTACCAATCTCCGACACTTTGCTGTGACAATCTTGGTGCAACCTATCTTTTTGCGAATCCTATTTTTCACGCTCGTACGAAGCATGTGGAGGTTGATTACCATTTTGTACGTGAACAAGTTGCTCAGGGAAAACTAAATGTGATGGTCATATCTACTGATGATCAAATTGATGATGTATTTACGAAGCCATTATCCTCTCAATGATTTATGGAATTACGGTCCAAGTTGCAGGTCGTTCCCCGCCCTCAACTTGCGGGGAAACGTTAGACTTAATGATTAAGTTTATAATAAGTCTGTAATAGAGGGTTTAGAATGTAACTTATTTGTCTATTTAAACCATTGTAATCTCTATTATTATTTGTTCAATACAATTACAAGGTTTTATTTGATGCAATAAACTTGCCATTTTTACCCTTTAACGGGACAAATTATAATCTTTGGAAATAAATGGTAAGTATATTACCTTAACTAATTCACATTGCATTTTGTTACAGTTTGCCCCTTGGTTTAAAAAATAGCGCCTCGGGCGCGCTTTAAGCTCTTGAGGCCCGAGGCTCCAAAAAAAATCGTTTTTTTGTCGAAAAGCCATGGGATACATGAAGCTCTTGGGGCGGCTGTAAGCCTGGCGCTTGAGGCAGCGCTTCAGTAGCGCCTTAGCCCAAAAACCATTTTTTGATAGTGTCATAATTTAATAAAAAAATTATGTTTTTACTATTAACAGAATCCAAATTCTATTTGATATTTTCATTTTCCAAAAAAACTAAAGGGTTCATCCTCTTTATAATCACATTAGCTGACACAACGATGTTCACTTGTAGAGTACTAGACTATGGTAGTATAAACAATATTACTCATATTATGATTTCTTGATACATCTGTTACAATAACTATGATTAACTCAGTTTGTGGTTTCTCATTTACTCCAAGTATTGTATATAAATAGATGTCACTGTCTCATAACGAACTGCGGCATCAATTCTTCCAATCTTGTTTTAAGGCGTAAAACAGATAAAAAAAACGTAATCTGATTACTTACCTCAAGAAGATTTAACCCCATAACAACCGCTAAACCAGAAGCCGCCAATGGTAAACCCTGTCCTACCTGTCCATATGCCTTTCCAGCAAACGAAGCTGCTATACCAAGTAATGCTAGTGTGGTGGCCAAACCCATTGCAAATGCAAGGGAGTCCCCTACAATCTAAATTAAACCATTCATATAAGTGAAGTGCAAAGAAGAAATAAGAGAGGGAAAAGGCTATGCATTTAGTAAATTATTCACAAATTTAGATTACATCTCAATGCCATCTCAAAGTTGGCGTTGAGCTGGTCAAACAATCTTAAAGTTGAATATGGAAGTTTTAACGTTTAGGTAAATAATAGAGGTGGCAGTTCCAACCCAGTTACTTATCAATGAGTTGTGTTTTGGCTCAAAAGGGAATGGGTCATACGGGTGGAAATCACCAAAACTCTAGACTTAATGCATACAACCTCCTAAATTGTTATCATTCAAAGATTTATATTATTGTTGTAAGAATAATGTTTTGTGAAAATAATTAATGATTATTATATAAACGGGTCAACCCAGCTCACTTCGACCCATAAAAAAAATGAACTATGTCAACTGCACCTGTTTGACCCGTTAAAAGCAAAAGGTGGGACAATTAAAAGAAGAAAAAATAGATCAACTACCTCTGCTCTACTTTTTCCGGATCCAAATGCACCTAAAATAGTGACAGCATGCCAGGTCAGCATCAAACGTAACACGAGGCCACAACTATTAAACCAAGTTAACCGTATAATTCTACAGATTTAGAGCTATTTACCAATATAACCAAGTGTCAATGGTAGAACACTTAGCGTGCAAGGGGAAAGGCTAGTCACTAGGCCCGCACCAAATATAACTGCCAAACTGAGAAAAGAATATTATGAGACAACATAACAATGCATACTATCATTTTAATGGTCATTTAAACGTGTAAGAAGTTATATGTGATGCACCTAGCAAAACTTAAAGATCCTAATTGAATTTGAACAGCTTCGTTTGCCTGCTGTCCTGCCGAATACATGAGGCCTCCAAACCAATCTCCAAGGCTTCCATCAGCCAATGTGTAAACAGAAAAGGCCGTTCTTTCCTGACTCAAACAAAAATAATTGTAGTTCTTTAGCTTACACTATTGAGTACACAATAACATGATTCTTATTTTTATAAATGTTTTAAGAAATGCACATCCAAACACTTGTTTTGAAAATAAACAGAAAAAGTTTGTTAGCAACACGTCATAATTACAACTTTGATTGACCTTACCAAGACTTGCTAAAACAAAAGCTGCGAAGAAATTCGATAAAAAAAAAGGAGCTTTACGGAAGAGTCAACAAGTTGGAAGAAGTCAAAACTGATGAGAAAAGGATTCATACCATTATTTCTTCCATATTCACGGCATGTGCACTCTGACTATAAACCAAAGTTGCAGCTAAAACATCAAATAAAAACATTTATTATCAGTTTATCACTGCCCAAACTTCGACCAACTACAAGAAAATCACGCCACGAAATATAACTTCAAAATATGTTTTCTGTGTCATTTTCACAAACACACAAAGTAAAGGTGTTCACAATCCAGTTCGGCCGGTTTTGACGAAAATTTTCAGCCAAACAGAGCATACCAGAGTACCAGCTAAAATGGTTCTGTTTAGGAGGTTTAATGTAGTCTTTTTCTTTAAAAAATTAAAATTGTTAGTTATGTTAAACTTGTAGCATCCGGCCTCTCTCACCACCACCAAGATTGTCCGCTTTGCACCCGATGGGTTACCCATATAGGAACTTATGGATTTGGTTTTGGTTGCCCCGGTGAGGTCACCCATCCTGATACTACTCACACCTAAGCACACTATTGGCTATGCGTTAGTGATCTAAGTGGCAGGGCATTCCTTATGAATAATAATAATAATAATAATAATAATAATAATAATAATAATAATAATAATAAGGTTGTTGAATATTATACATCTATTATCTATTAATCTATTAATATATATAAAAGAATTGAACATTGCTGACGTGGCGTGTAATGGTGCCTTCAACCTCTCCATGAAACTGCCACGTGGCATTATAATTGAAAGATTTTAGTGTTTTTGATTTATTTCCTTTTTTAATTAAAAAAAAAAGATAAACATAAACCCTAAATTTATCTCTCTATCTCTCAATTCTCAATTACTAAAATTAAATTGAGTTATTTTAGAAAAAAAGAATGTAAAAACAAATTAAAAATTTTCTCTTATGTTCCTCCCATAATTTTTAAACGTTAATATCTTTTATATTCGAGATTTTTTAAATAAAAAAATTACACCAAATTAACGAGCGTTTTATTATCTTTCCAATGAGTACCATAGTGCTATATAAAAAACGGAGAAAAAAACGATTATTTTTTGTGGGGTTATGTTCATACAGGAAAAAAAAAACACAAAGTGTTCAGGTTATTCATTAATCATGTTTTTTTCTTTTAAACCAGGTTCTTATCTACGATGTTGAAATTCAGCCCAATCGCCATGCTATCATTGGAATTTCACTCTTCTAAAGATGGATTGGTATACTTCATCAAGAGAAGCTAAGAGAAAGAATTGCGCAACACTGCAACACGATGTGTCACCTTATAGCAAGGTTACTTTTTTATTTATTTAATTACAAGAGTAATAATTATTACTATTAGTATTAATATTATTAGAATGGTTATATTTTTCAACCCTCATCATGAATTCTACATCTATATAAGTCAAAGTGAAATTGTAACATATTTTAAATTACGTGAAGATGATTATATGTTGAAGGTTATCCTTTAATACTGTATTATGTTTAATATGGTTTATGCTTTTTATTTTTTTAACTCTTTAAATAAATGTTTTTTTAACTAAGATTGATTATGTTTAAGTTATTTACTCTTTTCGTGATTTGAGTTTTCTTCTTTTTATCATTTTTATCATTTTTTATTAAATCATATTAAAATTTTCTACCCCGGGACCTTCCCGGGTAATCAGCTAGTTTATACATATTGCAGTTTTCTTTAGGCAACTCATTAGAAAACTAAAATCAAAATCAAAATCACAATCAACACAATTGGAGCTACTAATCCAAAGAAACAGTTAAACACACATCCAAACACTCCACAATATGAACATAAACATATCAAATATCAATAGATATTATACAAACGAAGATTAAAACCCTAACCTGAGATGGCGGTGGTCAAAGAAGTGATTTTGAAGCTTAAATTCTGTTGAATCTTGGAAGAATCATCTTTGTTGGTCGATTGATGTATCTTTTTTATTGGAAGGTCAATTTTTTCTTTGATTTACAGAAACAAGTTAGGTCAATTGGGTTAGTTAAGTGTTGTAACAAACAGATGGTGATAAATTGTAACTAACCAGATATGATTGTGTGTGGGCGACGATAGGATGAAGAGATGAGACGATGAGAAACGCCATTAATAATACTCATATTCAATACCTTTCTTCAGAGCAGAGTAGAGTAGAGAGAGAGAGAGAGAGTGACTGTAAGTTGTTAGTTGAACCACGTCTGTTTATGCAACGGTCATTTTGTATAACAAGCAACAACATGAGGTGGAGTTCGAGTCCTACCGGTATCAAAATGCTGCTGGTGGGTGTTTTACCGCAGTTGGCTTTCGGGCGATGGGTTTTCTCCTAAAACTGGTGTGAAATTACTGGTGGACCGGGTACTCTGGGGGTATTCCTTTGTCTGGTGGGTACTTCGGGAGTGCTTAGGATTGATTTGTTGTCCGTTAAAAAAAAGTAAAAGGGTGGTTGGGATTGCTTTTTGCAAACACATTATGTGTTTTGTTGTGGTACGGGTGGAGCTGCTTTTAAATTATTGCGTTTTGGTAACCTATTAAACGCAAAGTGTGAGGTTATGGTACAAAGGCCGTATTTCATGAGAATGATTAAAAATTGATGTTTAGACATCATTTTTTGGATTTATTCAATATGTTTTGGATTGTTTAGCTAAATAACACCAAACTTAAAACACAATGCCAAGAACATGTGTTCTATGTTGTTGTGTTTTAGCCGTGTGTTTTGACTATGAATTAAATTCCACGGCTATAACACATTGCATTGTGTTTTAAATTGTAAAACAACCCAAAACATCATAACTAAATCCAAAACATGATGCCTACATGTCAATTCTTGATCTTTCTCACACTTCTCACGAAATATAGTCTTTGTACCCGAACCTTTACCAAACGCAAATAATCTATTTTTATAAACCTTTCCCGAACACAAAAACTGATTATTTGTATTTTTAAAACACAATAACCTAAAAATCCATTTTAAAACTAAACCCCAAACACCCTCTAAGAATCACTACCGACTAGCGATTAATGAGGATCAGTAGGGACTAATCGTGATTAATCGGATTAGGATTTTATATATAAAATTCAGTTTTATATATAAATACACACACATTTTATATGTAGTTTTTTTCAAGTAGCCAGTTTAACCATTTCCTCGACTCATATCTTTAAGTATATAGGATTAAAGTGCCATAATTTACAGGTTTTGGCCGGAATTTAGCTGGAATAGCCAGACTAGCGATTAATCAGTGTTTGCTCGGTAAACCTCTGACTAGCGACTAATCGGAGGCTAGGCGGGATTTTTACAAACGTGATGATGTCCTTGTTGCGGGAACGGTTTCGGGTTAGCAGGTTGAATTTATGAATTAAACATGATTTATATAACCATTATATTTAAACATATGACAGGCTGTAAATGAGCTAACAGTTTGTAAAAAACGGTTCAATAGGTTGATGACCGTTAGATATGTTAGTGTTATTCGATTGACTTGTTGACCCAATTGTTTCATAATACATCAAGCAAGTTTAGAAGGGTGCGAAGTCAAGTCCCAATCGATATTCAAACATGCGTAAATATCATGACTAACTCCCACAATATTATTATTTAGATCAGGAAAACTACTCAAAAACTCAACTCCTACAAATCCATACCCAATACTTGATATATATAGCTAACATAACGTATTAGACTATAAATAAGATTGTTCATATAATTATTCTAAAGACATCCAAACCTAACTCGTTTAAGATGCTAGATAATTATCTAATCAATTAACTAGGACATGATAATTACACCCAATAATCAAATAACAAGTGTGTTTAATTATTCATAGTTATCAACTCTTAAGCCTCTCCAAAACCACTGCAAGTTTGGATCGGTTTTATTGTTCGGAATTTCCAACACGGAGTTCACGCTTGGCCGAGTTTATTATGATTTTACGTATGGGGGTTCTAAGCAGGAAATTGGGAGCAGGGTCCAAGGGACGGCAACCCCTGGATCATTAAAATTACATTGGAAAAAGTAATTTATGAAAAAATAGCCTTAAAATTCTATCCAAAATTTGGCTCTAATCTGAAGCAACTTGAATTAAAAAGAGAGAACTGTCATCAAGTAGTTACGTTTGGTATGTTTTTGAAACAAAGGATTAGTTGCGAGATACGCGTGGCACCAAGATTTTCACACCATAGGTCCACAGCAATGACGGAGTAGACTGATAACTTTGGAGTTTGTGAAATAATTCTCTTGATTGAAACAATGAACGATTACATCAATATATAATGAAGTGCCTCATAACTACCTTCCTCTAAACATGGAAACATACTATATCTATTATGCACAATTATAGGAAACTAATAAAGTGATAATAAAAGAGATAATAACTACAATTTAATATGTTTGACTAATACTCCCCCTTATCTGGACCGGGAGTGGAGACGGACGTTCAAGCTAGACCGAAAACCTTCAAACAACTGTCTCGAGAGACCTTTAGTAAAGATATCCGCATATTGGTAGGAGGCAGGGACATGGAGAACACGAACTTGGCCTAAACGAACCTTTTCACGTACAAAGTGAATGTCAAGTTCGACATGTTTTGTTCTTTGATGTTGCACGGGGTTATCTGATAAGTATACCGCTGAAATGTTATCACAATAGACAATAGTGGCTCGTGTAATTGGCACATGCAATTCTAACAATAAATTTCGTAGCCAGCTAGTTTCGGCCACAGCATTTGCCACTCCTCGATATTCTGCCTCGGCACTAGAGCGGGACACCGTTTGTTGTCGTTTCGAAGACCAAGAAATGAGATTATTGCCGAGGAAAACACAAAATTCGGATGTGGACCGGCGAGAATCCGGGCAGCCAGCCCAGTCAGCGTCAGAATAGGCGACAAGAGATAGCGTAGCCGATGGTGTGAGGTGTAACCCATAATCGATAGTGCCCTTGATATAACGGAGTATGCGTTTTAAAAATGCAAAATGTGAATCCCAGGGAGCATGCATGAATAGACAGACTTGTTGCACGGCGTAGGCGATGTCGGGGCGAGTAAAGGTAAGGTATTGAAGAGCCCCGACCAAGCTACGATAGAAAGATCCATCGGGAAGTAAATCTCCGTCTTCAGCGCTAAGCTTAGATGTCGTGTCAACTGGTGTGTGACATGGTTTACAATCGGTCATGTTGGCACGGTGCAAAATATCACGAGCATATTGAGATTGAGATAAGAAGAGGCCTCGATTGTCACGCCTTAGTGAGATGCCCAAAAAATGATGTAGGCTGCCTAAGTCGGTCATAGCAAACTCTCGTGAGAGTAGACCGATGAGGTTGTTCAGCAGAGTACCTGAGGAAGCTGTTAAAATAATATCATCAACATATAATAGTAGGTAGGCAGTGTGACTCCCCTGTCGATAAACGAATAATGAATTATCACAAACGCTCCTTTGAAACCATGTGCAGTGATGAAAGTAGAGAAACGATGGAACCATGCCCTGGGTGCCTGCTTAAGTCCATATAAGGATTTGCGCAATCTACAAACATGATTGGGTTTTGTGGTGTCAGTAAAACCCGGTGGCTGAAACATGTAGACTGTCTCTTGTAGGTTGCCATGTAAAAATGCATTTTTGACATCAAGTTGGTGGATAGGCCAGTTGTTAGTAAGAGCAATAGAAAGGACAGTGCGTATGGTGGCTGGTTTAACAACTGGACTAAATGTGTCTTGACAATCAATGCCCACTGTTTGTGATTTTCCATTGACAACAAGGCGTGCTTTGTACTGGTCTAGACTGCCATCTTGCTTAAATTTGTGACGAAAGAGCCACATGCACCGAATAACAGGGTGGTTGTTGGGCCGAGGAACCAATTCCCAAGTATCATTTTCAATTAAAGCTTTATATTCAGTTAGCATAGCCTTTTGCCAATGTGGGTCGGTTAGGGCTTTAAGGTGGGAGGTGGGTACGGGGGAGATTGGGTCGGTCGTGGTGGCTGTGAGAGTGTATTTCGGGTTTGGTTTAAGGATACCATCTTTCCCTCTAGTGGTCATGTGGTGGGAGTTTTGAACGGGAGGGTCCGGTTGGGTGTGTGTATTGTTGGGCGGTTGGGTAGGTGATAAATGAGCAGGTGGTGGGCATTGTTCGGTGTGTGGGCCGAGGGTGTTCGGAGGAGATAGTGGGCCGGGAGTTATGTGGGTGGGAGGTTGGGTTGAGTGGTGTGGGCTGGGAAGAGTAGTTGGGCCGGTAGAGGTTTGGGGTAAGGTGTGAGAATGTGGGCTATGGAGGTTTAGTGGGCCAGGATTGGTAGGCGTGGTTGGGTCGGGGGAATTGGACGAGTGAGGAGGGCTGGGTGGATGAAAATTAAATGTGTTGGAGGGCAAGTTGTCATCGTCCAAAAATTGATACGTGGTAGGTGAGGTTGGTGTGGTAAAAGGGAACGTGGATTCGTCAAAATCCACATGACGGGAAATATGGACTTTACCTGTTGAAGGATCTAGACAGCGATAGCCTCGGAAGTTTGGTGGGTAGCCTAGGAAAATGCAACGGACAGATCGTGGGTTCAGTTTATTGGATTCAGTGGGTGAAAAATTTGGGTAACAAGCACATCCGAAAACCCGTAGGTGATCGAACGTTGGGTGGCATAAGTATAAGGCAAAGGTGGGTGAGTTGTAATTTAGGCGGGTGATGGGAAGAATATTGTGAAGGTATGCGGCGGTGTGGAGCGCCTCAACCCAAAATGTAGGTGGTATGTGAGCATGTGTTAGGAGAGCTCGGATGATGTCGTTGAGGCGTCTAATCATACGTTCCGAGCGCCCATTTTGTTGGGATGTTTGAGGACAAGAAAAGCGGAAAGTGAAACCATTGGAGGAGGTAAAGTTGTGAAAAGCATGGTTATCAAATTCTCCCCCTAAGTCACATTGAAAGGCTTTGATATTTTTATGAAATTGGGTTTGGATAAATTTATGAAATTTAACAAAGGTTGGAAAAGTTTCAGATTTGAATTTTAAGGGGTATACCCAAACATAACTGGAAAAATTATCTACCAAAACCATATAATATTTGTAAGCGGCATTACTAAGGACGGGTGAGGTCCACAAATCACAATGAACTATATCAAATGGGGCATAAGTAAATGAATTTGACGCAACAAACGAAAGTCGTTTACTGTTAGATAAATGGCAAGAGTCACAAAATGCAAAAGATTGTTCATTACACGGAATATTAAAAGTACTAGAAATAAATTTTGAAACTTGTGTGCCAGGATGTCCAAGACGATCATGGCACTTATTTGACTCAGCAGCTAAAAGGACTTGACGAGGTGGGGTGAATGGGTAAAGATCACCGGTGCTATCATGGCGTGAAAGAGGCTGTCCAGTCTTGAGATCCTTCAAAGTAAAACCATAGGGGTCAAATTCAACAGACACAAGGTTATCTAGGGTAAATTTTCGAACGGAAATAAGGTCTTTCACAACTGTGGGTGCATATAATATATTGTTTAAGTGGTAAGTGGTATTTGGGGTTTTATGGTAGCCCTTACCCGATCCCAAAATTGGCAAAGATTGGCCATTACCAACTAGAATATTGGCATTAACTGAATTTGATAAAAGGGAAGAGATTTTACCTGGGTCCGAGGTGAGATGCGAGGAGGCACCGGTGTCCATGTTCCACTGTGGCGAAGGTGTATTGAGGGTTAAGGCCGAGAGAGCGGTGCCGAGTTCGGTGGGTTGTAATGGGTCAATGGGAGGTGACGGATGGTAACCGGTTGGAGGGGGATAAGGAAAGGAAGGGGTCTGATGGGTAAGGCCATAGCCGGGTGGGTTTGGGCCTGGAGTAGTGGGCTGTTGGGTGTTGTTTTGGGCTGGTCTGGTCCAGTTTGAATACCATGGTGCTTGGGCTGGATGGGGGCAAGGAGGTGGAGAAGCCCACCAAGGGTACGGTGCTGGGGGTTGGTTGTAGTGTGGGGATGGATTCTGTGAAGGCGGGTATGGTGATGGAGTGTTCGGGTAGTATGTGTAGCGACCACGACCGCGTCCCCTATAGGAGTTACGGCCGCGACCCCTGCCACGGTATGGTTGTTGGGTTCAGTTATCATAGGTTTGGGTCTGTTGGGTACGGTTTTCATAAGATTGGGCCGGATGGAAGGATTGGGGAGGGGGTGGGTTCGGTTGAGGCGAAAGGTTCGGGGTAGGATTCGGTGCACTGTTGGTAGCAGCAAGGGCTGTTTGTAGAGACTGTCTAGCGGCTTGACGACGCTGTTCACGCTCAATCATATCACGAGCATCGTCCCATGATTTTTCATGCTTGAGTAATAAAGGATGCAATAGTATCATATTCTTGCGGTAAACCGGTAACCATTTGAAGAACTAAACGAGACTCGCTTACCGGGTGATCAACATCATTGAGTTGGTCAGCAAGGTCCTTCATCCGTTGAAAGTATTCAGTGAGCGACGAGCAGGAAGCCATGGTAGTGGTGGTGAATGCGTGTTCAAGGGTAGCGACACGGGCATTTTTGTTGTTGAGAAACACGGTATGGAGCCGATCCCACGCTTGTTGTGCAGTGTCAACATTGTCTATGGCGCGTTTGGCATATGAATCGGATAAAGTGCCAAGAATCCACTGTAAAACTACAGCATCAACTTTCGACCACGACTCGTAAGTCGGATCAGACTCGGTCGGTGGGGCTGAACCATCAATGTGAGACATGACATCATAGGCACGGGCATGGAGCTTAAAAAGTTTAACCCAATCTGAATATGTGACCTTTTCGCCATCAAGGATGCGAACCTTATTCTGAATGTTTGTCACGGTGTAGACGGGGTGTAGAGGTTTGGGTTGGGATTCGGCTGTGGAAGGAGATTGCTTGTCTGCCATGTGAAGTGTTTCGTAAAACACAGCAGGAAGGAAAAAAAAATGAGGCGATAGGGTTTAGAAGTTAACTGGCTGTGATACCATGATAACTTTGGAGTTTGTGAAATAATTCTCTTGATTGAAACAATGAACGATTACATCAATATATAATGAAGTGCCTCATAACTACCTTCCTCTAAACATGGAAACATACTAAATCTATTACGCACAATTATAGGAAACTAATAAAGTGATAATAAAAGCGATAATAACTACAATTTAATATGTTTGACTAATATAGACATGGAGAGGCGAAGCTCATGTATATGCATAAGCCAATGAAGCTCTGCTACTATGTGAATAAGGGCGTGTTAAAGCAAGATACTACAGCGCAACAACTGTGCTTCTGTAGGCAAATGTGTCCTCCATAGGTATACTGAATATCTAGAGAGTTGTTTCCTGATGAGACTGGAGTAGACAAAGGTCTGCACTGGTTTAGGCCAGTGCACTATGGAAGGTTTTTTAAGTACAGTACCTATGCCGAGACATGTACAATGTATCATTAGTGAAGGTAGCTTGTGTCCCTAGAAAGTAACTGAGTTTGCGCATGTCTTTGAGGAAAGATGGAGTGTGAAATCGGCTAATTTGGTTGATCACAAAGGTTGATGAGCTACTGTGATAAGAATATTATCCACAAAACCGATACATAACATGTGATGAAGTCTTGGCGGTAAATATATAAGTGTTGGAGATGCACTGTATAAATCTATATGAGTTAAGAGATGTGGATAACTTAGAAAGCCAAGCCTGATAAGCTTGCACGACGCCGTTAAGTGCCTTTTGGAGAAGGCAAACATGATGTGTCTACTTGACGCCGTCATAGAGAGACATTGTTTAATTAGATCCACTTGCCTAATAACCCGCCTGGGATGAAAATCTTCGGGTAGTCAATACCCTTGATCTGATGGAAACCCTCAGCCACCAGTTCAGTCTTGTATTCACTAAATAGTGTCATCCAGACGGCATATAATCGATAGGCACTGACTTGGCGCATGCACCAGAGCTAAAGTGCGGTTAGAATGAAAGGTGGCAATTGCTTGTGAGAGATTGAGGAAGTCATGTGTAGAGGAATGAGCTAGGACATAAGTCATAAGAGGTGTGGAGTCGCAAGTAGGTGAACGTAGAGTGAATACTGTCTCAAGAAAGGTGACATGTCGGGAGGTGTAGGTGCAACCATAGTTGTCAAAAGCGCGCCTAGGCGCAACCAGGCGTACTAAGGGCGCTGCGTCTTGTGAGGCGCGCGCCTAGGCACTGAGGCGCACTATTGGGGCTGTTTTTTGACTGATTTCCGGCCAAATTCAGGCTAAAAGTTGCCTAAACCTCTAAAACATCCTAAATGAGTTATGAACAAGTCCTAAGCAACCCTAAAACGTCATAATGTAGCCCTAAACAAGCCTAAAACATCTCTAAAATCCCAAAAAAATGTATTTTATACTATGCGCTTAATTATAAAAAGCCCTCGTTTTTTATGCGCATAGGCGCTTTGACAACTATGGGAGCAACATATGTGGTGATCAAAGCAAAGATATCCATGATGTTTAGGAGGATATCCAAGGAAGATGCTAGTAGTGGATTTGCAATTAGGAATGAGTAGCGAAGGCAACGAAAGATAAGAAGAGATGAGTAATCCGGTTTAGAAAACAGTAGTGATTATGATTGTAAGAGGGTAAGCGATTAATAAAAAAACGAAAGAATTAGGAAAATCAATAACGAGTTGGGTAATAGATAAGTTTTTTGGAACAAGTACAGTATTTTATTTAAAGGTAGGATTATGTAAGGAAATCATAGAATAACTGAAGTGTGATATACGCATGGTCGTTCCATCGCCAACAATCACTCAGTCCATACATGAAGATGGTGTTGCATCTGAATCAGGGATTCTAAGAATCGAGTAACCTGCAATTATCTGAAAATCGACAGTTAGTCCAAAATGAAATAGGGGGTGTTGACGCCCATTGTTGAAGATGATCGCTCCTGAAGGCTACTAATGAAGTACCGTATCCAAATGAAGTTGTTGAACCAATAAAGTGAGAAATTTTTCCACTGTTATTAGGTTGTTTGGCCCGAAAGGAGGTGAAGCACACAGTTCATTTGGTTCATGAAGAAATGCATAGAGTTTTCGGTTGAATTTTTCAATTATGCAGCATAGCTGCATAGACAAGTAGTTTATGTTGGCCGATTTACGAAAGATAAGCGTAAATTGATAACAAACTGATAAAGAACGATAATAATTGTATTGAATTGATCGTATATTTACAAAGTGTTTCGTATCTTGGTTTTGATAAAGAAACTTGATAACCGTACAAATGAGACATATTATACATATATATACTAAGTTAACCGATGTGTTTGTTGATATGAATCGACGTGTCTTGAAGTGAACCGGTGTGTCTTGATTGGTCTTGTTTCGTATTGAACCGGTATGTCATGAACACACGAGCCGGGTTGATTTGATTCATCGTAATATATCTAGCTTATACTTAATATTAACGTCCAATACCCTCCCTTAAGCTAGATTGGTAGTACATTTAACATAGTGCGTAATCTTGTGAAGTCCTTTGGTTGTAGTGCTTTGGTGAAGATATCCGCTATTTGATCTTTTGTGTTGCAGTAATTGATCTCCACGTCTTCAGTCTTGATTATGTCTCTTATGAAGTGATATTTGATCCTAATATGTTTGCTTTTCCCATGATAGACTGGATCCTTTGTGAGATTGATGGTAGATTTATTATCACAATATAAACTAATTGCTTTATTTGTGTCAATCTCTAAATCTTTTAAGATCCCTTTTAGCCATAGAGCTTGACATCCAGTGAGAGATAAAGCAATATATTCCGCTTCTGTTGATGATAATGCTACCACCTTTTGTTTCTTTGATTGCCATGAAATTGCTCCTGATCCTATATTGAAAATATATCCTGATGTGCTTTTGCTATCATCTATATTTCCTGCATAGTCACTATCACTAAAGCCCTTCAAGTCAAATGAGTTTTTGTTGTATACGATTCCATATTCTGAAGTGCCTTTTATATATCTCAATATATGTTTTCCTGCTTCCCAATGTGACTTCTTTGGTTGATCCATGAATCTGCTGATTTTGCTGACTGCAAACATTATATCAGGTCTTGTATTTGTTAAGTACATGAGGCTTCCAACTAAACTTCGATATAAGCTTGGGTCAATGTTCTCTTCGTTGCTATTCTTGATCAACTTCAAACCATATTCCATTGGAGTTGAGGCTCTAATGCTATCTGCCATTCGAAATCTTTCAAGTATGTCTTTGGCGTACTTAGTTTGAGAAATCTTTATTGCTTCTTGATCATAAGTGACTTCCATTCCTAAGAAATAATGTAGTTTTCCCATATCTGTCATTTCAAACTCCCTTTGCATGGATTCCTTAAATGAGATTATTTCCTCCATGCAGTCACTAGCTATGATTAAATCATCTATGTATAAACACACTACTACTCTGGAGGTCTTTGTCTTCTTTAAAAATAAGGTATGTTCAAATGTGCATCTTTTGAAGTTATTTTGTTCAAAATATTGATTGATCCGACTATACCA
Organism: Ambrosia x helenae; assembly: GCA_030844895.1. Lineage (NCBI taxonomy): Eukaryota > Viridiplantae > Streptophyta > Magnoliopsida > Asterales > Asteraceae > Ambrosia > Ambrosia x helenae. The sequence continues at coordinate 4,166,768 of CM061233.1, read as the reverse complement.
TGCTCGTGAAGCTTGCTTTAATCCATACAGTGCTTTCTTAAGAAGACATACCTTATTTTCATTTCCCTTTTCTATAAATCCCAGAGGCTGTTCTATAAATACCTTCTCCTTTAGTTCTCCATTCAAGAATGCAGTTTTCACATCCATTTGGTGTAGATACCATTTATATTTAGCTGGTAGGGCAAGTACTAGTCTTACAGTCTCAAAACGGATTACAGGTGCAAATACTTCCTGATAATCTATCCCATATTTTTGTTTGTAACCCTTGACCACTAGACGAGCTTTGTGTTTATCTATATTTCCATGTTCGTCGTATTTGGTTTTGTATATCCATTTTACTCCTATGGGTTTTTGATCCTTTGGTAAATCAACCAACTCCCAGGTTTCGTTCTTTTGTATAGATTCTATTTCCCTTTTCATTGCTTCCTTCCATTTTTCATCTTTACTTGCTTCATCATAATCAATTGGGTCTGAGTCAGTGTAAAGTGCAAAGTTTGCAGCTTCTTGATGTCTTTGATATAAATCCCTTACTTCTGGACTACTTAATGGTTGGGTTCTACTAAGAATATCTGCCATTGAACGTATTTTTAAAGGTGGACTTTGACTGGATGTTGTGGCATCTAGATTTTCATCCTCAATTTCGATTCCTTGCTCTTCCTGTCTTTCATTTTCAGATGCATTGTGTATGGGTGAGTATTCTTCATTTCTTGATGTCTGATCATGTGTATTGTTCTCATTGTTTTCCGTGTTTTCATCTTGAATCACAATATCTTCATCTTCTATTTCTTTCCAAGTTTTGTCTTCATCAAATATAACATCTCGGCTAACTATAGTTTTTTCTTGTAGTTGGATTGTATAATTTATAAGCTTTACTATTCTCACTATATCCAACAAAGATGGCTCTTTCTGTTTTATCATCAAGGTTACCCCGTTTTTGTTCTGGAACATGTGCATAGGCAAGACAACCAAATATTCGTAGATTTGATACATCAGGTTTGATTCCAGTCCAGGCTTCTTCTGGAGTTTTATCACTGATACTCTTAGAAGTTGTTCGATTTAAGAGATATGTTGTGCAACTTACAGCTTCTCCCCAATATTCATTCGGGAGTTTCTTTGTCTTCAACATGCTCCTACTTAATTCCATTAAGGTTCTATTTTTACGTTCTGCAACTCCATTTTGTTGTGGTGTATAACTTGTGGTCAGTTGATGATGTATTCCATGTTCTTGTAAGAATTCTTGGAAAGTATTTCCACAATATTCTCCACCTCTGTCTGTCCTAAGATATTTTATTCTTTTGTCTGACTGATTTTCTGCTAAGGCTTTAAATATTTTGAAGAAATGTAGTGCTTGTGATTTTTCCTTAAGGAAGTATACCCAGGTTTTTCTTGTAAAATCATCTATGAAAGTAATGAAGTATCTGCATCCTCCTATTGTCTTTGTTCTCATTGGTCCACATATGTCTGAGTGAACAAGTTGTAGTGGACTTTCTGCTCTCCATTTTGCTTGTTTGCTAAATGGTTTTCTTGCATGTTTTCCTAAGGCACATCCTTCACATACGTTTTCTGTCTTATATATCTTAGGTAACCCTTTCACTGCATGTTTGTGTTCCATTTCAATTAACGTTTCATAGTTAATGTGACCATATCTTTGATGCCATAAGTCTGAACCGGTCTTTGTGGATGTGTATAGTACTTTTGGCAAGTCTTGATTTGGGTATAAAGGAAACATCTTGTTTTGAGTCATAGGTGTTTCTGTAATTGTCTTTCCTTCATGATTTTTTATGGTGCACATTCCTTTACCAAAAAACACATCATATCCCTTTTGCAGTAATTGTCCTACACTAAGTAGATTGTGTCTTAATCCTTCCACATAAAATACATTTGGTATTTTGTTTACCTTATCATTTACTCTTATGCATACTTCCCCACTTCCCAATACTTGTAGTCTCTTATCATCACCTGTTCTAACTTCTCGTCTATCTTTATCATTAAATGTGATGAATATATTCTTATTTCCTGTCATATGATTACTACATCCGCTGTCTAAGTACCAACAATTTTTATCCTTATTTTCTTCCATATTGAATATCATGAACATGGTATCTCGTTCTGTTTTATTTCCTTCTTTACACACCATTGCGGATTCTTCTTTCTCACTCTCTTCCTTATTTGGACAATTTCTAGCTATATGACCTAATCCTTGGCAATTATAACATACAATGGGTCCGTATCGCCCTGGTCTGCCTCCTCTTCCTCTTCCTCTTCCTCTGTAGCTGTTACTATATCTATTCCCTCCTTTATTTCTTACTTGAGTCCCGTCTTGTACTTGGAATGCTTGATCAATGACTTGTGTGTCATATTGCTTAAGTCTTAATTCATGGGATTGTAATATTCCCATAAGTTCTTCAATTGATAATTCCTCTAAATCTTTGGACTCTTCTACAGCTACTACCACTGACTCATATTTTCTGGTCATACTCCGCAATATTTTCTCAACTACTCGCTTATCGCTTATATCTTCTTCATTCATTCTTAATTGGTTAACTATTGTTGTAACCCTATCAAAGTATCCTTCTATTGTTTCTGTTTCTGACATTCTTAAGATGTCAAATTCGCATCTAAGGGTTTGTAACTTTACTGTCTTTACGCGACGCTCTCCATGATATGATTTGTATAATATTTCCCATGCTTCCTTAGATGATTTTGCATTTGCAATTCTTTCAAATATTGTATCCGTTGATGCTTGAAATAAATAGTGAAGTGCCTTCTTATCCCTCTTATTTTGCTCTTTGTGTTCTTTTCGTAAGGCATCACTAGCATCATTTGGTAATTCCCTAACACCATCCTCTACTACATTCCACAAATCTTGGGACTCTAAAAGTACTTTCATTTGAATATGCCAATGATAGTAATTTTGTCCCAATAATTTTGGAATTTGGGTTTGTACTCCTCCTTGTGTTGTCATATTCCCTTCTTTCTTTTGTCCTTTTCTTAAGTATAATTATTTGTGAATTCAAGAATTTTTTCGAAAACAGAAAAAAAATTTTGTTGTAAAATAATTCTTAATCGTACTGTTTTGACTTTTAGAGTCAAAGTTTCCTTTATTATTTTACTATAATCTTGTTGATAATTTTCCCGCCAAAAACAGAAGTGACGAAAAAATATCAAAAAAACAGAGTGTCTTCTTCGTTGGTTTCCGACTTGATCACGTAATTTCAAAACAGAACTGTTTCTGTATGAATTTTTAGTGATCTATAACTAAATGATTTCTCTTCTTAATCACAGGGATACTATCGTTATGATACGCTAATTCTATCCTAATGTAAAGTAATAAAAATTAACAAGATCTAAATAGGGAATCGAAGGTTTTACAAACGGATTTCTTTTGTGATTTGAAGAGGATTCTCTGTTGTATTATTTGTGTGACTCCTTTCGTGATATTAACGTTCCTTCGTGTGCCTTTGATTAATAAAAGGATTCCTCTGTTTTACTTGTTTGATTGTAACCGTCGGAATCTCAATTGTTCTTGATAGATTCTTCGTGTAATGGCTCTGATACCAGATTTGTTGGCCGATTTACGAAAGATAAGCGTAAATTGATAACAAACTGATAAAGAACGATAATAATTGTATTGAATTGATCGTATATTTACAAAGTGTTTCGTATCTTGGTTTTGATAAAGAAACTTGATAACCGTACAAATGAGACATATTATACATATATATACTAAGTTAACCGATGTGTTTGTTGATATGAATCGACGTGTCTTGAAGTGAACCGGTGTGTCTTGATTGGTCTTGTTTCGTATTGAACCGGTATGTCATGAACACACGAGCCGGGTTGATTTGATTCATCGTAATATATCTAGCTTATACTTAATATTAACGTCCAATAGTTTAAATATCAATTCTGTAAATGTTGGCTGGTTTTCAGCAGTTTCAACACTACAAACAAAAGGATAAAACCTTGCAGAATCTGAAAAACCGAAGTATCATCTGAAACTGGTTTACCAATGGCTTAAAATTAATCCGTCAGTTTCAACAATCTTTCATAATTGTGAAGAACTGGTGGTGCCGACTGCAAGATGAGCAAGTGACGGATTATGGTGACCACTTGCCGTTTCAAGCTAAGGTAGTTTTGCTGTTGAGTTTTACAGAGAGACGAAGCTTGTGACGCTAGTGATATTCGTTAGTGATTGTGGTCATGCGTATTGGTTGTTGCCATGGTTCATTTTTAGAGTAGAGATAGGCTGGATGAATAGAGTCAATTGGATGTTGGGCAAGAGTAATATTTAGCGTTTTCTTAGGATAGAATTCGGCTAGATGAATGAAGCCGAATTTTGTTGAAGAACAAGGCAGATATTAGGGTTTTGATCAGCTTTGATACCATGAAAAATTTCTTGGTTTTTTTATTGAACAAAGCAATGTACCTCACCTCAATATTCATGGATATGTTATCAATATATATATATAATATTTTAAAAAGATAAATGTATGGCCTAATGAACTTATACACTTGTACTAAACCAAGTATAATTTCCTTTTTATAAATGCAAGAAACCCTTCTAAAGTATAAACCCAACAAGGGAAACTACCAATCTTCTCATATCTATTTTCAAAATATAACAAGTAAAAAACACATTCAATTTTCTCTGAAAATCACACCAATTTCAAAGTGCAAAAATTTTCCAGTTTACAAGTACCAAAGATCGTTTCTGAAGAAGACATCCTTCACAGCATCAGGTGGATGCCTGCAAAAATAATGATATAGCCATCGTAACGTTGATATTGAAAACTTATGAACCAGTTGAGGGGTTTTCAAAACGGGTCAATAACTTATGAACCTTCTAAGCCTTTTATTTTACTCATTCGGCTCATAGACAAGAGCTCAAATCGTCCCCTTTATAAGCAAACGGGTTTAAATTGCACCTCTACTTGGTGTGGTTCTATGATGAAGCTACTAAAGTTTGTTTTTGCGTCATTTAAAAAAACAGCAAATGTCATACCTGATGAGGTGGTTTTACAACAGAAGCCTTCCGAATTCCAATTGCCATATGTCCTCCTGGTTCCACTCGATAAAATGTCACTGAAAAGAAACAGCTTGCACGCTCAAATAATAATGTTTTATTAAAATAGAATGAGCTATAAAGTGAAAGTAACAGTTTAATTGGCAAATTATAAGTCTGTCGATGTTTAAACGACCCATTTACTTCAAGTGAATTTGGGTTGTGATTAACTTTGGATCAAACAGGTTGTCGGTTGAACTTGTTGAAATTAATAAGTTTGTCAAAGTTCAATTTTAATGCAAACAACCTTGAAAATCATTTTATTTTAACAATTTAGATCATTGTTGTAACGATATAATTTTTGTAACCATAACTAACACATTCATTATTTAAATAAACGGACAAAAAAGTGTTTGCAGTTAAACCCAACCCAGCCCGGCTCGTTTCATCCCGGACTAAAGGATGAATTGTTTCAAATTAAACGTATTTTGACCCGTTAGCCAAATCTATACAAGTGTATGTGTGGTGTATAATAACTAGATAAGTATTTCGCAGAAGTGCTATATTAGGTACCTGTATCACCTGCTTGCAATTTCTTTACAGCCAAAAATTCTCTGAGGCCTTCTAAAACATATGTTCTGCCACCGCAATTAGGCCAATAACGAAAGGCGAACTTCCATTCTTTGTTTTCTATATCCAGAATATTCATCATTATCCCTTTGGGCTCAGAAATTTCTGGAAAAAAAGCCTGCACAATTGTTAATATTATTAATGTCATTAAATCCTTGCATCATCACAAACTCAATAGAAGTCGCAGATACTATCATATTATAGTATAATGCTTTATCACAATGATAACGTCTTTGATTATACAAGCATTTTTTATTTTCTTACCTCGGCATATTTCTTTGGGATCACTATACGACCTAATCTGACGTCAGCATCACTAGCAGTCAGTAATTTGTCAAACAAAGGACTGAGAACAGATTTGTTGCTAATATACAATTAAGGATTTACATTAAGCAGATATTTAGGAACTATTAAGACATTTATGTGGAACTGATTCTTTTGATAAAAAAAAAAAAAAAAAAAAAAAAAAAAAAAAAAAAAAAAAAAAAAATCACTTATTAAAGCAGAATCTGTCTAAATAAACATAAAACTTATAACTGATTATTTTTACCCTAAATAATTACAAATCAAATTATAATTTGAAATTTCAAACACCCCTTAAAATGGTAAATGAAATTGTAAAACAAAATAAAGACTGGAGGATACGTCCTGGGGAAGCATTGTATGTCTGAGTCAATACCACCAGGCCAGCAATGCGGTTCACTTTGTACTTTCTTGGCAAGATCCGGAAAGTTTATGGGATCTGTTTGAAATTCACGTGCGTACCGACGATTTCGAGCCTGTAAAATGTAAAATATTACAGAAAAAATTTTCTTTTCTGGTTTTAGAAAACGAAAATATCAAAATAATTGGTAAATGGTAATCTAACCAAGTGTAATCATTATACATGTTAGTATCCAATATGAAATTTCTACCAAGTAAAAGGATAAAGAATCTTTTAATAGTGTTCTGGATCAATAACCTGCAGCACTTTTAGGGGGCGTTTGGATGTGTTCCATGAAACTAATTATCGGATATTGAGTAATTTTACTGTACCCTTATTACACTCGCAGACAATATTAAACTGCATATCCAAACTAATATTTGAGCCCCAAGTTACTCAAACAGTAGAAAATGATTAATGAATAAGAAAAGTGACGGTAAAATTTAAACGTATGACAAGTAAAAGCAAACTACGTCTTACCAGAATGAGGTTTTTCTTCGAACATTCCATGCAGATCACGCCACCGAAATCCAGCAGAAAATATTGATTGAATGACACAACACATCCACAATGAACCAGCTGCAAAATTACGGCGGCACAAAACCAATATATTTACAATAATACTTTTATGCATGAAACATAATTAAGTATATGTTCTTGTAATTATACGCACCTTCCCACAAGATTCACAGTCTCTCCAGCCATCATCGTTTGAATGAAATGTTTCACAGAACCTTCCATCCTCATATACACAACTGAAGAAATTAAAAAAAATACATACTTAGCAAAAGAAACTTATGGTAAATCGACATAGACACAATTTTGCACAAAAAATAAACCAAATTTTAAATAGTTTAGTATTGATTCAACAAGGACGCGTATTTTTATTTTCTTACGTATCATCGATTTTGATCATTCTAATTCAAATATTGAGTTTAGAGATACATGTAGAATTACCAACCAAACTCCTTTTAATAAAACTAATTTTCGTTCCACATTGCCAATTTTTCATCAAAATAGCAGGCAGGCAGGCTACAAGTTGCGCCGCCACCCCTTTCGGAATGGCAAGCCCTAACCTACTAAAAACGAAAACCAAGGGCCTCACCTCACTTCCTGTACACTAAGCTAAGCGCCTTGCAAAACACGATTGGATCTCCTACTCCTCAAGCGTATACAGTGGCGTAGCTTTTAAGGGGCGGGGAGGGGCGCCCCCCCCCCCCCCCGAATTTTTGCTGAGAAGTTCCGATTATATAGTATTCGTATAGAAACTTTTTGGTATATACAGTTTCGACCCCCCAAAACTAGTGTAACTAGTGATTTCCGACCCCCCGAAGTTTCGGGTCAAGCTTCGCTACTGAGCTTATAAAACCCATAATTTAATTAACTAATTATCTCATTTTGATTTTACAAATCACAACCTCTAACATGCAGGGCGAGGCTTGAATTTTAAGATCATGGGGACCGAAAGTCACGAGACCCAAGATTCATTGCAAATACCCCAAAACCCAAAACCATGCAATTGTAGCAGATTACTTGCAACATAAGCAACTATTACCCATAAAATGTACTGAATTATAGAGGCGATTAACTAATCATAAAACTAAACACATTAATTAAAATTAAAAAAAAAAATGAAATGAATGAAAGAAAGAAGGTTACGCGCAACGGTAGCAGAGGTTAGCACGTTCGCCATTACGGAGTCTCCAACCGTTTCTGAAGCAAGTAGAGGTCGCATCATGGCATTGAAAGCAACAAGACTTTGATGTTGTTGTTGAAGAAGAAGAAGCCATTGAAGCCTCTGCAATTGTTCAGATCAATAAACCCTAAAAAAAACAAATTCTTCAAACAGACTATTATTATTATTATGATGTGTTGTGTTGTTGTTATAAATGTCAAATAATAATATTAATTCTTTAAATAATATTAATTAATTGTTAATAATAATAATAATAATAATAATAATAATAATAATAATAATAATAATAATAATAATAATAAGATTATAAAGACAGAAGAAAAGATTGGGAATGTATGAGTGTTGGCCAGAGAGAGAGGGAGGGAGCAAAATAATATCAACTTACTTACATACACAAATTGTTGGAAATCAATCAATGAATTAATGTAGTAATTTTTTTTTTTATTTGTTAAATCCAAATCACTGAAGGCAGGTTTTATAACTTGTGATCATAAACTTTGCTGGGTTCTGAAAAGCAATTGGTTCACTGTCCCTGTCTCTTGTTTTGATCTTTTGAGTATATGATATCTATCTATACATCTAATAAACAAAAGTCCATGAGGACACTTGGCACTCCCACATTCATCCTCAATTGTGTAGCCAATCATATTGTGCCAAGTGTCTCATTGTGGGATTTAATAAACTTTTTGATTTTAAAAAAAAAAACAGAAAATATAAATACCCAAATAAAAAACCCGGACATAACCATCTTCATATCATCGCCTCCTCAAACAAACCCTTCCAAACCCTAATCAGAGCGATAAACGGCGATTGACCCAATCATTCATCTCCATTCTACGGTAATCTCTATTTCATTCTTATTTCATTCAATCCATCTTTATCCCTCATTTTCACTGTGTTTTTTTTCGTTTTTTTCTAATATCTTTGTCGATTGAATCTTTCTTTTTCCCTGTTTTCATTCTATTTGATTATTTATGTTTCGATTGGTGTGTTTATGTTACGACAAAGAAAACCTTGGTTTGCCCTTAATTATGGTTCTTGATTGTTTGATTAGGTTTGTTGATTTTTTGATAAGGGTTATTGAATGGATTTTGATGTACTCAAACAGTGTTTTCTATTTTGATTTTACACTGATGATGTTCTGAAAAACTTTGGTTTTCAGAAGATTAGATTGTTATTTTTTTTTAATCAACTTTGTATGAACATTCTGAATATGACTGGATTATATAAAGTTTTCAATTGTTTGATTAGGTTTCTTGATTGTTTGATTAGGGTTCTTGAATGGATTTTGATGGACTAATACAGTGTTTTCTTTTTGATGTAACTAGATGATGTTAGGTCAAACTTGGGTTTTCAGAAGATTAGATTGTTGTTTTTTTTGAATCAAGTTTGTATCAACATTGTGAATATGACTCGATTATATAAAGTTTTCAATTTGGGATTTTTCAAAAATTAATCTGTTTTAAAAATTTAATAGGTTTTAAGATTTTTCAGATTTTGCATTTATGTATTCATCTAATGATGCAATTTTGGTTATATGATATCATGTTTTAATTTGTTTTTACTGATAATACAGTTGCTCTAAAAGGTCGTCTCAGAATGGTTTATGGATTTTGGGTTAAATCAGAGGGCAGAGAACGTGTGTGTATGGTAAGCGACCTTTCTTATGCGTTAAAAATGTGTTGGTTGTTACTATATGTTCATTGATCACTTTACAGTATTCGGATGGATAATGTTTATTAACTGAAATCCAACAGATTAATTTATAATCAACTTTTTTTGTTGTTGATTTGTAGGCGTTTCCCGGAGATTATAAGGAATGGATAACTAAGTATGGATTCCCTACTGGCATGACCAGAATTCATACTCTGGATCAGAGATCATTCGAAGTTAAAGTGATGAATATCGCTGGGAAGTGGTTTTTTTACAATGGGTGGAAGCACATGATTACAACGCTAAACTACCCAAGTGGTTGTCACTTTGTGTTTGAGTACGAAGAAATGCTCAACTGTTTTAATATGTATACTTTTCATCAGGATGCCATAGCTGCACCGGGCAAGTATTTCTACTGCAAACTTGATGACCCACTCAGTGATCTGAATCGCCTGGTATGTTTTTTAAATGATGTGTATAAACATTACATAACGCCTTAAATACATTAATATGTAGTAATGTTTCAACATTGTTTTTCAACTTTCCAGCATATAAGTGCCTTCGTTCATCATGGTTTGTACAATCGAAACCCTCCTATGGAACCGATTATGGTTAGCTCATTTCCAGGTAATCTCATGTATATAATATATTGTTAGATAATAAGACTTTTTAAAATTCTGATGTTCATAATGATAACAGTATGCTGGAAATTCATCGTCTTTGCAGGGCATGTTTTCCAGATCCAACTTGAATACGATGGTCATGAGATTTTCATTACCCAGGGATGGCCGTACATGAAACAGAGGTTTAACATAACAGCGGATCATCTGATGGTGTTTGAAATTTACAACGAGGTTTGTTTGTCGATTCGAAATTTCAAAATATATCATTAATTTTGTTTGAGATTTATATCATTAATTTGTACACCTTTCATGTGTTTCATTGTAAAATTAACAGAAAACATTGGAGTTGTCCATCTTTGAGAAAAACAAGCTGACCCTGCCTCCGGAGTTGTGGGAGGACGTTGAACAGCCCGAGGATGACCAAATTAATCAGGAGGAAATAGCTGTGGTTTCTGATGATGATGGAGAAGAGTATTCAGATGAAGATGATATGGAAACTGATGATGATGGATCTGGATCGGATGAAGATGTATCCGATATAGAAGATTGGGCCGTTCCAGTTGTTTTTGTTGTTGACAGGCATTTTGTAAGTATTATATGTTAAAGCAATATGTTATAATCATTTTGATGCTAAATAAACCTTTTTATAACAAATTTCATGTATGGTTATTTTTTTTAGCGGATGAAGACACAATGGGCGAAGGCCAATGGCTTGAACAGGCCGCGCTCATTGACAATTAAGGATGCTGAGCAAAATAGCTGGGGTGTCTCTGTAGGTATTGAAGACAGGGGATCGAGTAAGCGTTTTTACATCAAAGGTATGTCTGTGTTTGTTGCTGACAATGATTTGCAGGCTGGTGATCAGGTGCATTTCCGTTGGTTTGAAAAACGAGGTCTGTTCAAGCTCTCTAAAGTAGTTAGGGTTGATGGTAATTAGGACGGGATTCAGTGGGTAGTTTTTTGGATATAAATCACATACTTTTGGTCCTAAGTCGTGGTGGTTTTTGAAACAATACAGTGGTTGTGGGTAACTCTTAACACGATGGTTATGGTCGTTTTTTGGATGATGATTAATGTTAGTGGTCACATACATTGATTTGTTTTTTGTGTTGATATGTGTTTTGAAAAATATATCAGTCTTATGGTTTGTATTTACGACATATGATCTTCTATGTTTTAATAGTTAGCAATAATTTGGGAAATATGTTTTTTTTAGCAATAGGTAAATATGGTTAATATGTTTTATTTGCCATAATGAGAATTAAAATTTAGACAACTATAGATTTTACAAATTGACTTTTTAAAAATTGTTTATTAAAACTTAAATTTGGTAAATTACATTACATTAAGTTTTGTCATTCTCATTATTAACATACTAAAATTTCGTAACTTTGACTTTTTTTTTGAAAAAGTCCCAAGTTTTAATACTTTCCATTTTTATAGACATATACATGTTTTTTAATATTTTAAAGTCATAATTAATTAATAATTTTCAAAGTCAAACCGTTTTATGTTGACAAACAAGATTTTTGGAAAGCCAATCAATTAACGATGTGTAATTGACTACTTTTTATGGTTTCAATCAACCTATATTCGATTTGTCTTTAAACATCCTAATTTATGGCGTTGACTTTTTTCTGGTCAAATAGTGTTGCTGTGTAACTGTTAGCACTAGAGTATGGTTGTTTTTGGGATTGTGATTAACTGTTATTGGTTACATACATTGGTTTGTTATACCTGTTGATATGTCTTTTGAGAAATAGATTTATGATATTCTTTTTTTTTTAATACATATGAATGCTTATTAACAAAGTCAAACGTTTTATTTGAAAATATTAAATTTTTCGAATAACATTTTAAAAAAAAATTAAAACGTTTTTTAATATTTTTAACTCACAAGTAATTAATAATTTTCAAATTCAAACCGTTTTATGTTGAGAAACAAGATTTTTGGAAAGACAATCAATTAACAATGTATAATTTGACTACTTTTTATGCTTTCAATCAACCTATAATTTATCTTTTTTTACATCCAAATTTATGCCGTTGACTTTTTCCTCTTAAAATTGTGTTGCTGTGTAACTGTTACCACCTTAGTTTGGTTGTTTTTGGTATTGTGATTAACTGTTAGTGGTTACATACATTGGTGTGTTTTTACCTGTTGAATGCTTATTAACAAAGTCAACCGTTTTATTTGAAAATGTTAAATTTATCCAGTACCATTTTAAAACAAAAGAAAACGTTTTCTCTTTATTTTAAAATCACAAGTAATTAATAATTTACAAATTAAAAAAGTTTTAATTTGACAAACAATATTTTTGGATAGACAAAAAATTAGTCTTTGACTTTTTTACAATAAGATTTAATAAATAACTTTTATTTTCATAATTTCGGAAAGTTTGACCACTTAATTTGATTGAAAATGTATTATGGAAACCTTTAAACTTAATCAATTAGATTGGCATTTCATATTTTGTTTCTATTTATATAATCAATACCAAAAATACAACATTTCTTCCTTATTTATAATTGGTATACGAAATTATATATACATGTAGAAATTTTTCGAATATAATTCAGTTTTTTTCTTCTACATTTCGCAGGTAGTATATACTACTTTAGGTTCTTACATTTTTATTTATATATCACACGAGTACTAACATATTTTTGTTCGCAGTTATTTGTGATAACTATTACACACGTGCAGGCAGATGGATCCAAATAATGTAACATTTTTGAATGACATAACATGGCGGCTGAGTAATTACACAATCAAAGTTAAGGTACTTAGGCTTTGGAAGAGAGCAAATCGAAAGACACCAGGTGAAACTCTTGCCATTGATATGGTTGTTATGGATGAACAGGTTAGATTTTATATCATCAATTCCTTTGTCACATATATGTTACCAAAACTCGATTTAATATTTTCTGGTCAAATAATGTCTTCTAATTACATATTTTTACGCAGGGTTCTAAAATGCAAGCGATTGTGTGGAATAGATACATGAAGAAGCATGAAAAATTTCTACGTGAAAATGAATCATATTATATCTATAGACCACAACTAGCGGATAACAAATCTGTTAAACACTTTTCTAAAAATGACATATTATCTTTTACTTTTGAAACAAATCTTACAAAGTGTAACAGATTTGATGGTAGCCAATATGGTTTTAATTTCTCTTCTTTTGAGTCTATTAAGTCTGGTAACCTTTCTCAAGAACAAAGGATTGGTAGTTTTCGAAGCCTTAATCTTTTATATATTTTTATTCTTTTAATTTGTCTTCTTATTTATTAGTTGAGATAACATTTTAAATATTTTAGATTTCATTGGGTTTGTTGAAGAATGGAGTCCACCCGAGCCTATCGAAACAAAAGCTGGATTGAAAATGAAAATGAACCTACTCTTGATTGATCTAGAGTATGTGTTTCATTTTTCTTATTCATAATTTATTATCTCATAATCTTTCATGATATATTCATTTCTCATTTGTACGATTAATACTTAGGAAGAAATGTTTGAAATTTATGCATGCTCTAATAAAAAATGTATTGTATGTAGTGGGGTAAAAATGTCATGTTCTTTGTGGGATGAATATAGTGAGCAGATGTTTGAGTACATCAAGCAGAACGAAGCTGAAGTCCATGTAGTTCTTATTGTTCAGTTTGGTAGCTTTACCAATTATAAAGGTTTGTCATTTCTTGCAATTTGTATTACGTTTGACATTTTTTTTACTTTTTTTAAAAAAATAACGCTTGCTTTTTTATTTTTTTTTAGGTAATGTAAGTTTGCAAAATGGGTTCAATATAACTCGCCTGTTTATCAACGAAGATATTGACGATATTCGTGCTTTTAAGAAAAGGTGATATGTTTAAATTATCCTGTAATTATTTACATATATCTAAATATTTGACTTATTATATATATGTTATATTAATTTTTTTATTCTTACAGTTATATTGAAAAGTTTTTATCTACGGAATCATCGTCTGTGCAACGATCTCTTGGATCGTCTGGTAGTATGAATATTAATGATGAATTCTTGAATAAAACCCCTTTCAGCACTATTCGTGATCTTCCTTTGATAACAGAGGTAAGATTCAATTGATTTATCATATCATTATATACAAGTTTTTTTTAAAATTCATTTTTTAACCGATTCCTGTTTCTTTTGTAGGTGAACAAACAGGTCATTGTTCTTGGAACCATTAAGGGTGTCGATGATAAAGATGAGTGGTATTATTTGGGATGTGAGCACTGTAATCACAAGGTGGAGCCGACCTTAAGTTTACCTGATGATAATGAAGAAACAGATGTTACTTCGTTTAAACAGGTGTTAGTTTGCCCCAATAGAGAATGTCCAAAGCACATCGTCTCTGCTGATCCAGTGTATGCTTTATCTTAAATATGTACATCTTAAAGTAAAACAGTATTAAATTTGTTTAATAATATTTTGTAATTTGTAAATGTAGGTTCAGAGTACCTTTAAGGGTTCAGGATTTTACTGGTATTACATCCCTTACTTTATTTGATCGTGAAGCAAAGAAATTGCTGGGAATGTCAGCAATGCAACTTTTAGAAAAATCTAAGCAAGTAAGTTGTTTACACTCAGTCCAAAACAAATTAGTTATTTTGCTTTATATTATTTATGTCATTTGTTATTAAGGTTTCTGGTGAAGAAAAAACAACTCCAACTGAGTTTCATGATCTTGAAGACAAAAAGTTTGCGTTCAAAATTAAAGTGGGTCAATTCAATATTGACAAGCACCTAGACGGATATAGTATACGCAAGTTTACGAATGAGTCATCGATACTTTCTTCACTAGAACAAAAGTTCTCCGATATTCAGGTTTTTTATTCCCATCCTATATTCCTTTATAGGTTGCTTTTATAAAAATTTATTATTGTTTTACTATATAATGTGACACATACAAATCCTTTAATGTTTTTAGGTGGATCAACCTGGATTTGAAAGCTTGGATGGAGTTGAATCGTCTACACAAAATGCAGTCTCTCTTAAGGTTCTTTTCACCTATTAAATCACTCCCGCAATTTAATTTAAATTGCTACTATTATCAAACATTAAACCTTTCATTTACTTTTGTAGGATTCTGTTGGAGATAACAACACTCCAGAATCATCTTGCAGAGTTAGTCTGGTCCATGACGAGCAGGAAGTGAAGCGTAGCCTCGACAAAGTTTACGGTCTAGAAGATGATGCAAGTGAGTCTACTACCAAAGTGCGTAAGGGTGATAAGAAAGTTTGCACAGACAAATCAGTTGAGATCCCCCTGTTGATCCCAAAGCTTGAAAAATAAGAACATTTATCCGTTTGTTTGCTATTTTTTTGGGGATTTTTTCTGAATGTTTGTTTATGGTTTGAAACAATTTGGTTTTTATTATGGTTTGTTTGATGTTTGCTACTATTTTTCATTTGAATTAGTTGTTGGTTTGAACATTTATGTTTTTTTCCTTACCTTTGGCAAATAATTGTTCGTTGTTGAATAAATTTTAATTATTTATACGTTATGTTGAATTATCTATAAGAATCATAACATTATTCATAGGTCCACCTATATATAATTAACATTTTTTTATCATATTTATATTTTTTCAAACAATTTATCAAACATAAAGTTCTAATACATTCCATAACATTATTCAACAAAATATGAGTAATATTTAATTATATTACGTTTTTAAAAACGTTTTTTTAAGTTAGTTTAATATAAAATTCTAAGTATTATAACTAAAGATTATGTTAAAATTACAAAGTTGCTATAGTACAGTTAATTTAAACAATTGTATTCTAATTACATACTTAATAAAAAAAACATAATAAATACTAAAAATAATTAAGTTGACTTTTTCGTTTTCTTTAAAATTCAAATACTATTTCTTTAATAATGGTAAGTATTTAAGCTTATTAATAAACATTTTTAATTACAAAATCTTTGTAATTACACACTTGCTAAAAATAAAAACCTATACATGTCCATAAATTCAAATTTTCGAAAAATTTGAACGTAATTACACCAAAAAATTCAAATCTTGAAATTCATTTAAATATGGTAAGTAATTAACCATATTAAAACAGTTTTGACTAGAATTTTAATTTTTAAAAATCTATAAAACCCTACTACTATAAATCAAACCAACACCTTTCATATAAACGAATCCATTCAGTCTTACAGACAAATCAGAAGACTCAAATATTCAAGAGTTCATCTTTGCTTTTTTATGTTTTCTCTACTTTCTACCAAACAAGTTGAAGGTAAGTAATTCTTTTATTTCAATATTACATGTTTTCACAGAACATGATTATCTACATGTTTTTTCTCTACTGTTCCATCAAAGAAGATGAAGGTATGTAATTCTTTAATTTCAATATTACATATTTTCGCATAACATGATGATTCGTACTTTATGTTGATTTATAATATATTGTTAGTTAAGTATTATGTATCGTTGAATGTTTATATATATATAAACCTATCATCCATAATTTTAAGTTTGTTTATATTTTGTTAAACTCTTATAATGCATTTTATGTAGAATTGCATCCTTTTAGTTGAAATGGGACGTAAAAGACTCTCTAACAGTTCGAATGGTAATTTTTTTGGCATAAATATACAATGTATTTATAATTTTATTATTTTTAATTTGTCATCTAATTTTTCGATTTTTTATAAGGTGATGACAAACGAACGCCATTATCTAATATCTCAAACGGTACACTTATTTCGTAGTTATATATGTCTTTATTTATATTATCGTTTACTTATGTAACTAATACGTAATTCTTCATAGTTATCTCCCATGAAGAAAAAGTTAGGCACGCGGCCGAGTGTCGTAGATATAGAAAATTACAACTGGATGCAAAGAGATGCAAGGTGAACAATCATAATAATGGAATTCAAAATGTGCCGCCAACTACAATATTTAATCGTTACTCCGTTGAAACTTCCAACCATTATATTCATCAAAGCTCATCTTTCCAAAGTACATTGAATGTTTCTACACCCGGTAAATCAACGAATAACACTTTCTACTTTTAAGTCTTTCTATACAGTCTTAACTACCATTCCACATTTATAATTTAAGTCAATTTTATTTGTTCGTCTTTTTTTATAGGACAATTGCAACAAAATCATTTGTTTAATTTATCAAATGTTATTTTTATTTATTTAAACTACATGTTTCACTGTATACGAATATCCTATTTTCTTATTGATTTCATTATAAAAACTAATACTATTTCATACGTTGTTTCTACGATTGAAGTCAATAAAAATATTGCAACGGAGTGTCCAAAATCCAGAAAACTACAAATGGATTCTAAGAGACTCAATGCTAATCAATGTCAAAATTCAAACTCATCAACATCCAGAAGTACTTTAGTTTCAATCGATATGCCATCCTTTAGATCAACCTTCAACAACCCATTTAACGCATCCTTCTCTGGTAATAAATTTGTATGCCATTTAAATATTCGATAGCTTTACTTTTTAAATTGATGACAAATTTTTTACTCTAACACTTTCTCTTTGTTATTTCATTATGTATTATCAGGTTCCACACAAAGAACTCCTTTGTCCAATATTACAAACGGTATCATAATACTATGTTATACACGTTTTATTTTTACATTAGTCCTTTATTTTAACATTAAACGTTTATTGAATATACAACCTGATATTATTTTTATCCATAGTTTCCGTGCCTGAAGTCCAAAGACAAAAATCTGCAGAGTTACGAAACGTTAGAAAAGCACAACTAGATTCAAAAAGACGTAAAGTTGGTTCTGTTAGTAGACCTCGAAAACAACCCACTGTTGCACATGAGTGTTCAAATGATGACACGCTAAGAACTCCTACTTATCCAACCCCATCTGGTACAATTTGCTTTGTGTCGATTAATGTAATGAATTTCTGAATCTTATTAATACTAACTTTTAAATGTTATTATTAATTACAGGTGGACTTACTGATGTTAATACGGTCTCACTTGCATCATCTTCTGCTCAAAGAGAACCGATTAATACATCAAGGAATAATCGACGTTGCATCTCACCTGTCCGAATGGTTAGTTTGTCTGACGAAGAAAATGTGGAACCTCAAACAATTGAAGGCTTGCAATTTAAGGGTGTCTCTAAAGGTAAATATTAAATTTACAAAACATTTAAAAGCCTTTTTTTTCTTTTATAAGTTAATTTTATTTTATTTATTCTGTTTGCAAGATTATCTGGATCATGGTGATCAAACGGTTGTATGTCAAATGTGTAATGCAAAGTTGTGGAGGTCAGAAGCTATTAGAAGCGTAAATGTTTGTGGAAAAACAACCTATTTGCTATGTTGTGGTTATGGAAAGGTACAACTTCCAGATTTCAAAGAGAGCAATTCAGATTATCAGAACCTTTTCAAGAACATAGAATTAAAGAGCAAATATTTCTTAAAGCACATTCGCCGCTTCAATTCTATGTTTTGTTTTACTTCAATGGGAGGGAAGGTTGATTCAAATATCAATAGTGGAAAGGCTCCCTTCATATACAGAATAAGTGGTGAGAATTATCACACGATGGGTGGTCTTCTTCCTTATGATGGTTCGAAACCGAAGTTTTCGCAGTTATATATATATGACACTGAAAATGAAGTTTCAAACCGAAAAAACATTTATAGGTAATATTCTACAAATTTTATTCTACTTTTTTTTAGCCCTGTATATAAATTTTAATGTATTAAATTTTTTTTTTTTTCATTCTTTTCAGTAAGGAAAAGGAAAAGTGTAAGGATATTTCTGACCTCCTTGACATTGAAATCATTCAGTACCTGAAGTCGATGTTAGACTCAAATAATGCGCTTGTGAAAAGTTATAGGAGTGTACGGGATCGATTTCATGAAAATCCAGAAGTTACCCTTAAGTTGCGTCTTATTGGTAGGAGAACTAAAGATGGCCGAACATACAACCTACCAACTTCGTCAGAAATCGCTGCTCTTATTTTTTCAGACAATGATGAGCAGCTTGACAATAGAGATATTGTCGTCGAATCAAGATCAGAGGGACTTCAGCGTATATCTGAACTTCATCCGTCGTATCTAGCCTTGCAGTATCCATTGCTTATTCCCTTTGGAGAAGATTGTTATAGGGTTGATATACCACATAGGGAAGAGAGGAAATCTAAAAAGAAGGTGGATTCAAAGTGTTCAATGAGAGAGTATTTTGCATATCATATTCAGGACAGAGTTGGTAAGTTCTCATTGATTTTGAATGCTAGGCGGCTTCTTCAACAGTTTTTGGTTGACGTTTATACAATGATTGAGAGTGAGCGCTTATTTTATGTCCGTTTCCAGCAAAGTAAACTTAGGTGTGAAACTTATACTAATCTTCAAACGTTGAACCAAAATGGACCTACTGACTTGGCAAAAGTAGGGACACCTGTGATTTTACCCTCTTCTTTTACTGGTGGTGCACGCTACATGAGGGAAAATTATCTTGATGCAATGGCTATTTGTAAAAGGCATGGATACCCTGATTTTTTTATTACAATCACATGCAATCCAAAATGGCCTGAAATTAGACGGTTTCTTAAAGACAAGAAGACAAATCCAGAAGACAGGCCAGATATTTTAGCTAGACTATTCAAAGTTAAGCTAGACTCAATCATGAAAGATTTACGTGAAAAAGCACTATTGGGCAAAACTTCAGCAGGTAAAATTGATTACCAAAAAAAAAACCTCCAATATATATTCATATATTAGCATCTTTATTCATTTATACTAATACAATTCTTATTTGTTGTTTCTAAATAGTAACGTGTTTTATTATATTGTTTTACTTTATGTTTCAGCTGTCTATACTATAGAGTTCCAAAAACGTGGACTGCCCCATGCTCATATCTGTTTGTTTCTTAAAGAAGCCAGTAAGCTACCCACAATTGAACACGTTGATCGTTTTGTTTCGGCTGAAATCCCTGATAAGAATCTTGATCCGGAGTTGTTTAGTCTTGTGAGTGACTTTATGATGCATGGACCATGTGGGCGTGAATATCCGAACTGTCCGTGCATGCTTGACGGTAAGTGCTCCAAGAAATTTCCAAAGAAGTTTTCTCCTGCTTCAACTTTAGATTCAAATGGATATCCGGTTTATAGAAGAAGAGAGTCAGGGATATTTGTTGAAAAAGGAACTGCTACGTTAGACAATAGACATGTGGTCCCTTATAATGCAAAACTTTTAAGGCGTTACCAAGCTCATATCAATGTTGAATGGTGTAACCAGGCCGCTTCAATTAAGTATTTATTTAAATACATTAATAAAGGACCTGATATGGCTAAAGTTGCTTTTGTAGAAGATAATGGAGAAGGTGAAGAAGTGATGCAAAGAGATGAAATCAAAAAACATTTTGATTGTAGGTTCCTTTCAGCATGTGAAGCTTCGTGGAGAATATTTAAAAATGAAGTGCATTATAGATACCCTCCAGTTATAAGGCTTCCATTTCATCTGCCCGGTGAGCAAAGTGTTGTATATGGTCCAAAAGAAAATATTCAAAATGTGCTCGACAAACCAACGGTGGCTGCCACAATGTTTCTAAAATGGATGGAACTGAACCGAAACGAAGCTGTGGCACGTGAACTAAGTTACATTGAAATCCCAAGTAAATTTGTCTGGAAAGAGGAAGAAAAAAAATGGGACTTTCGAAAGATGGGTAAGGCAATTGGTCGTGTTCACATGGTTAATCCATCTATGGGCGAGGCGTATTTTTTGAGAGTGCTTCTAAATAAAGTAAAAGGCCCTAGATCATTTGAGGAGATAAGAACGGTCAATGGAGAAATCTTACCAACATTTCGTGATGCATGTTATGCTCTTGGCCTCTTAGACGATGACAAAGAATATGTAGAAGCTATTGAAGAGGCTCATTATACCGGTTCTGGATATTGTCTTCGTAATTTGTTTGCGATGATGTTGCTTTCTAATACCTTATCTAGACCTGAGCATGTTTGGGAAAAATCATGGAAGTATCTGTCAGATGGTATTATGCGTAGACACGAAGACGTATTCCAAATTGAAGGTAACAAATTTTAATTTCGAAATTTAATGAAATTATTTTTTTTAATGTCCCTTTTATTTTAAATTGAATGGTCCAAACTTTTTCGTTTTTAGGTTTGTCTCTTCCTGATGAACAAATAAAGAACCTTACGTTGCTTGAAATTGAGAAACAATTGCTTCGGAATAACTCAAGCCTGCGTAGGTTTCCTTCTATGCCTTATCCTGATAATGATTCCATATCATCTGCAAATAACCGTTTGATTCTTGATGAGCTGAATTATCAAGTAAGTACGTTGGCTGAGGAATTTCATACCTATTCACGTTCTTTAACTGATGAGCAACGTTCAATTTTTAATCAAATCATACATGCGGTTGATGGTAACAAAGGTGGGCTATTCTTTGTTTATGGTTTTGGAGGAACTGGTAAAACCTTTTTATGGAAAACGTTGTCTGCTGCCATAAGATCTAAAGGACAAATTGTTTTGAACGTTGCATCCAGTGGTATTGCTTCTCTGCTGTTATCTGGTGGAAGGACAGCGCATTCTAGGTTTCGTATACCTTTGAATGTTACTGAACAATCATTGTGCGGTATAAAGCCCAATAGTGATATTGCTGATTTATTGAAGCAAACTAAGTTAATTATTTGGGATGAAGCTCCAATGATTCACAAGCATGCTTTTGAGGCACTTGATCATACAATGAAAGACGTCCTGCAGTCAAATTCTTCACCTAATTCTGATTTGCCTTTTGGTGGTAAGGTTATGGTTTTTGGTGGTGATTTTAGACAGATCCTTCCGGTTGTTCCAAACGGTAGTAGAAGAGATATTTTAAATGCATCAATAACTTCTTCTCCTATTTGGAATAGTTGCAAAGTCCTCACTTTAACAAAAAACATGAGGTTAACTTTAGGTAACAACACGTCTGAATCCGATGAAACAAAGGCATTTGCAAACTGGCTTCTTGAATTAGGTGAGGGTAAAGTTGGTGAGTCAATTCATGATGATGAGTTTGATGTGGAAATTCCAGATGATCTTCTTATTAAGGGTACATCAGATCCGATTTCTAGATTAATTGACTTCGTCTACCCTTCACTTATCCAACTTTACAAAGATAAGGATTACTTTGGGGAACGAGCAATACTTGCACCTACAAATGAAGTCGTACATGATATAAATGAAAGGCTTCTTGCATTGTTTCCTGGAGATGAAGTCGAGTATCTGAGCTCTGATAGTATATGTCAGATTGAGAATGGTAATAACCGTTCACAGGAAGACTTATACTCTCCTGATGTCCTTAATGGTTTAAAAATTTCTGGGTTACCTAACCATCGTTTAGCACTTAAAGTCGGTGTACCCGTCATGTTGTTGCGAAACATAGATCAACAAAATGGTTTGTGCAATGGAACGAGGTTACGAATCACCAGACTTGCAAAGCGTGTTATTGAAGCCGAGATCATATCAGGTGGAAACATTGGTACCAAAACTCTTATTCCAAGAATAAATTTGATACCATCTGATATCAAGATTCCAGTAAAGTTCCAAAGGCGTCAATTCCCAATAAGCGTATGTTTTGCAATGACCATCAATAAAAGCCAAGGACAATCTTTATCAAAGGTTGGATTGTATTTAAGAAACCCTGTATTCTCACACGGCCAGCTTTATGTCGCATTATCAAGAGTTAAAAGCAGGGCAGGCGTGAAGTTACTTATACTGGATGCTGATGGGAAAGTGATGACTAAAACAAAAAATGTTGTTTATAAGGAAATTTTTAGCGATATTTGAATAACTGTGTATTCGTTGCTTTTAAATTTTAATAAAATGTTTCTACTTTACTTTTTCTTATACGTTATACTACTCCAAATAATCGTACGTTGGTAAACTGCGTGTAACGCGGGCAATTATCTAGTTTTGTAAAAAAAAAATTTATGTGCAAGTAAATGTCATCTGAATTGTCGGTGGGTTAGTACCGGACAAATGACAGTCTAAATCCACCAAGCCACCAATTAGAGGAAAAACCTGCTGCCGGAAGGCTCACTATGGTAAAACCTCTCTGGATCAGATTCGAACTTGAGACTAAATGGCCTCAAACTCTTATCTCCATTTCCCCATGCTACCCCCCAAACATAATGCTAGGAATCAAAGCGTGTGTTGGATTGTAAAAGCTAGAAATCGAGATGTGTAGTTGGCAATCTCTCGAATGGGATAGGCGGAATTGCATTAACCGAGTTTGAACTAAAGCGTTTTCTAATTCGTTGTTTCGTATTTTAAACATTTGAAACTGAGGGGGTGTTTGTTTTTTTCCCAGAAGTACTTTTGACTTCTTTTGTCCGCGCCGCGCAGACGCGCACAGACGTTTGAGGTCTGCAGATTGTTTGTTTTTTGAAATATCTTTCACTAAAAAGGGTCTTCCTAACCCCTTCTTAGTGCAGACATAGGTATGTCTTCACACCTCTTCCCACCTCTAATTTTTTTTTCTTCTTCCTTCTCAACATCATCAAATTCTTATTCTTTTTCTCTTCATCTTCCTCTTCTTCTCCCTCTTCCCTTTTTTTTCTCCTTTCTTCTTCTCCTCCTCCTCCTCCTCCTCCCTCCTCCTCTCCCCTCCGCCGCCACCACCCTCCTCCTGGGCTCTTCTTGGTAGGTTATGGTTTTAGGTTACACTGTAGACGTTAACAAACAAACAGTCTTCTTCTAGCAGACTGCAGACCTTTAGTCCACATCTTTTTCCTGCAGATGTGGTCCGCAGGCTGCAAACCTTTTACCTCTTAAAAAACAAACAGCACCGAAGTGTCGCATTATCCTCCTCTACCGACTTCTAATCTCATGTTTCTATTTTGTTCTTTATGGTACCCTTTCAGTCTTTACTTCGTTTGACCAATGACTCTTTATTGGTATATGATTTTGATAAATACTTGTTGCGAATATAAGTCTGTGGTGCTAAATACTTGTTCCACTAATTTTGTGTCATTTTTGCTATATGCTTGTTTATTCCCAAACAATGATAGAATTACAAAATCCCATGAACAAGAGATTTTCATGGGCGTAGTCTTAGTCGCGGTCCAATTTATAGTTCATCATGCCAAACAGTCTATTTCACGTCCATTAACAAGAATAACTAGAATAAAAAAAAAAGAACGTAGGGTTGTGAATGATCTTCTGGTGCGTTCTTATTTTTATGTGGTTCCCGAATATGATGAAGAATTGTTTAGGCGTCGTTTTTGCGTGAGTCAACAACTATTTTCTTGTGACTACTTAATAATATGGAGTGAGAGCGGCCAGACTATCCTATTGCATGACGAAGTTAGCACAAGCGAGGTGATCATCCACACCCATGACCCAACTTTAATGCTTGAAGCCGTAGCATCATATGATCTTTGAATCTGATATGCAATTTATGGTGCTATTGATTCAAACAGTTATAGCAATGTTTTTGATTATTCGCCACTCTTTGAAGACGTGGTAGATGGAGTTACACCTGGTTCTTTGCTTAACAAGCACAAGTATTACCTATTTATCCTGATTATGCTACACTTGTCAAATCGTTTACATGCCCACAAGATGATAAAATAAGAAGTTTAAACAATTTCATGAGTCAACAAGAAAGAATCGAACTGGCATGTGGTGTTCTAAAGTAGCACTGTTATATCATGCGCTATAAAATTCGGAATGTAATGTATGCTTAATATGATTTTAGAGGGTGTGATGCAAGTAGTTTCCAGAACTATGAACGTGATATCCAACCGAATTATGTATAGATCAGCGAAAAAGAAAAACAAACAAACCGTGAGGCAATTTGTGATCAAGAAACGCATACCAACTTTCGTACAGATTTGGTATACCATATTTTGGAATGTTGATGTACGTATGATGACTATTTTGATTTTTTGAATAAATATTTTTTTTAAATAATTATAATTATTATCCTATCTATTAATAAAGGAATGGGGTGAGCAGTGAATAGCAATTTTGTTATTTCTGTGTAGTTTAAGGGCAGTTTTGTATTTTGGTTTTTTTTCTTTGGATAATTAAACCATTTTTCAATCCCTTATTTCTCTTCCCTTTCAACAAGTTCTTTGTCTCAGCCAACCCTCATCCCCACCTAACCACCTGAACTCCACCGCCCGCCTTCGTGCTGCCAAACCTAATCATTGTTGGTGGTATATGGGTCTCTAACCTCATTGTTATAATCTCTCTTTCGAGTTTTATGCACCCAACCCTCATTACCACCCTACTATATGTTATTACCCGCCTCCACATGCAACCTTCATCAGCCTGATTGCTCTGCATGTCGTCTCCTTATATTTAAAATCAAGGTTTAAAATAGTTAATTAAATGGATTGAAAATTTAATTTTGGAATATTGGATTTTAATAGTCAATTTTTTTGCGATTGGTCGTCCGATTTCAAGAAATTCCCTTTGACAGTCCCACCTTGTAAAATATTTTCCTTCACCGAGCTTTTTCTAGTTGGGGTCTAAATTAGTTAGTTCATGGTGACGTGACAGCTGACATGGACAATGATGTGGAATTTTTCAACTCTGTTTATTTAGTCTTACCACCACCTGCTACCACTGCTAACACTATCATCATCCACCACTGCTACCACCACCATCCATCACCACCACAAAATAAATTCAACTGGAACTTCATCGTCGTCGTTTGAAACAGAATAAGTTTTCCCATCACTGGTCAACAAACCACATTCCTCCAGCAAAGCACATCTGAAAAGTGCATTTATGCACTCCCGCAACCATATCTGAAACCTTTGGTTTCGTCCAACCTATTAGCATATGTCGGTGTTGCAGTAGTTTATGTCGGGGACGGTGGTAAGGGACGATGGTGGGGGCTGGTGGTGAGTTAGTTTAGAGGTTTAGGTGGGGACGATGGTGGTGCAAGAGGTCAAAGATGATGGTTGTGCGGTGAGAAGTGGGTGGTAGTGGTAATGGTTTGGTGGTGGAGTGGTTGGGAAGATGGGGAGTGTTGTGAGTACTGGGTGGTGGTGGCTGATGGTGATGAAGATGGAGTGTTATGAATGGTGGGTGGTGGTGGTTGATTGTGGTGGTGGTGAACACCCCTGGCTCGAGCTCGGCTCGATTACAAAACGAGCCGGCTCGGCTCGAAAACAAAACGAGTCTTTTCGAGCGAGCTTTTTTCGAGCGAGTTTCGAGCGAGCCTCGAGCCGCGAGCTTTTTGTACACCCCTAAACACGACCGATTTAACAACCCTACAGGCTTAGAATCGATAAGCTAGAAATTACTAAAAACAATCTTGAACACCACCCTAAGATAAAAGTATGGTAGAACAAACATGTAATCATCATACAAAACAAATCAATCGCCGACAAAAAAAACATAAAACGAAAACAAAAATGATGCGCTATGTTGGATTTATAAACAATGCAAGTCAACTAAACCTTCAGTCATAGAGATTTTTCGCAGACTTAGTTCTCAATGTCTTGCTTTCATTCTTAGCGATCTTTGTAGCAGATTTTTCGTTTTGAGAGACTGCTTTTGCTATGGCTTTTTGCTTTCTAACATTTTTGGTTCGCTTCATTTGTACTCCCTTCTTTATCTTTCTGCACACACACAGACCGGTGTTTTAAGCGCAAAAGGTATTCACAAACAGATATAGAAGTGGAAACTAAAAGCCTAATCTTGAACATCTTTTCTAACCAAAAAAAAAAAAGCAGCAGCTAAATGGAAAACAGATCACACAACTTGACAGTGTATTTAAGGAAATTATATTATAACTGAAACGATAAAAATTGTGTAATCAAGGTGGTTATGAAGCTATGAATACTGCTAATGCTACCAATAATATCTAACTAGAAAAAAATAATTATACTAGTCATGCAAAAGACTAACTTAACAGACAATCACTCATTAGATAACCCACACAGGTGATCATTGTTCACTGGTTCATCCAACACTAAGGGGTTGTTTAGCAACCTCTACGCCATAAAGTGTTGAGCCAGTAAAAGGCCTGACTAGGTAAGAGATTTTGAACCAGTAAAAGACAGTACACCAATGTGATGGTGTAGGAAGTGGTGGTTGGCCAGGTGAAGGTTATGAACACATGTGAAGAGACAAAGGGATAAAATTTTCATTCAACATCGTTTTGAAACTTAACAGGCAAGAGGTTTGTTGTCCAATTAAGATGTGCCTTTCTGATGAACCAAACACACTTAGGTAGCGTTCGTTTCACCGAATTAAATGGAATCAAGATGGAATTGGAATGTATATTTCATTACTTATATTATTCGTTTAAACAAAATAAGGACTTGGAACTGAACATACACAAGGGAATTTACATTCCAGTTCCATTCCTTAATGTGAAACAAACACACCTATATTTCAAATCAAATTTCCAAGTTCCATCACATTCCACGAACCTAACTCTACCTTAATGCTGACTAATTCAAACGTAGCCTAGATTCTTAAGGCAATTATTAAAAGGCTACCAAACAGCCCCTAAGCGGTATAAGCCCTAAATTGCTATGTAGTCTTGGTTTTAAAAAGCGACGAGGTCTAAAACCGAGGCGCAAAGCGTAAAAGCGGTGGGCTTTTTGTACGCGAGGCGCAAGACGAATATATATATATATATATATATATATATATATATATATATATATATATATATATATATATATATATATATATATATATAGGGGAGGGTTATCTTGAGAACGCTAAATATTGTGAGAACCGTGAGAACAAGTAAAAAAATCAATCAAAATTAAAAATTTTTAATACAAATCTCGTTATAATCAAAATACAACATTAATAAATGAATGTTCTTTCCAAATAATTCATCTTTTCTTGCAAAAACACTTTCAAATTAACTTTTTACACATGTGTAAATGAAACAGTTTACACATGTATAAACAGTAAATTTACACATGTGTAAAAACAAATTATTTTCGTATACGTTTGAATTTTTACGCGTAAATTGTGTTTTTGAGATTGTATTTTAGTAATAAAGACAAGTGTAAAAAGAAATTTTGAATTTGAATTGTTTTATATGCCGTTCTCACGGTTCGCACGAAATATAGGTGTTCTCAAATTAACTTTCCCCTATATATATATATATATATATATTATGTTATAGGTTTTTAGCATAATTTACCCAAAATATAGATACAAGTAAGGTTTATATATGATTTAACTTAAATGTACAACATTTTTAGCTACATGTATAACAATTTTAAGCACAAAAACACCTCGTGTACGAAAAGCGCGCTTTTATTGAGCTTTTTTGCTAAAAAAAAACGCACTTCTCATGCGCTTTTCGTACGATGCTCGCCTAGTGTTACATAAGGCGCCATAGTTGTTAAAAGCGGTCGCCCAGGGCGCCTAGGCGACAGAATTCCTAGAAGCGACCCTGGGTCGCTTTTCCCACCTAGCTAAATTAAGCAATGATTTTTTTAAAAAAAAAGTTTTATCCTTTACCATTTTATAGCTGATTTTTTAAAAGTATTAATATCCTTTACCATTTTATTGTCTAATCATATCTTCTATTTTTGGTTATGCATTCTAATCTATATAAACAACCTCTAACCCTATGCCCTATGTACAATCAAAGTCACAAACACAGTAGAGAATCATTATTCAGCAGAGAAGTTTTATTATTTTTTACATTTTGAACTTTTTTTTGGTTTTCAAGCCTGAACATCTTGTTATTTTGATATTTTCGTGGTTTTTAATCTTGGTGCTACTTTATTATATTGATCTTTATTGCTTAAAGTTGTTATTTTTTAGTGTTTTTGGTGTTTTTACCCTTTTTTTTAATTTGCGCTTTTTTTTTTCTCAGGCCCACACTTTATTTGCGCTTCTCGCCTAGGCGAGAGGCAGTACCAATTACCAAAGCGCCTTGAGTGCGCTTTACGCCTTTGACAACTATGTAAGGCGCACATATTTGCGCCTAGATGCGCTTCGCGCTTAAGCGCGCCTCACCGAGATATCTTGGTTATCGGTCATCAACAGATATATCGGTACAAAATACCGGTCAGCATATCGGTACCAATATTATCGGCGATATTGACCGATATTACCGATATCAGTACCTTTCTTCTTAGTTCTTCCATTTGTCTTAAGTCTTATTGTTGTTATTAGTGTTTTAAGTCTTAATAAGTTCTCACCGCGATAAGCTATATCTCAAATATCGGCCATCGACCGATATCCGATATTTTACCACATTAACTATTTAGCTAAATTGTTACAAATAGCTAATGAATAAGAGTACCTGCTAATTAGAGATGTGGTAGAAGCTACAGTCTCCGACGTATCCATCGCTGTAACTACATATAATATAAAAATTAAACCAGCACATCAACTTTAAGATTGAGTAACAAACACGCAATATAAATATTAATATTAATATTAATATTAATATATATAATTGCGAGTTATTCAAACCTTGAGGTGAAGCCTGGTCGGTAACCATAGCCGTTGAACCATTTTTCTTACTCTTCTTCCTGTTCTTCGCCATTATTACTGCTCTGCAACTATATGTTGTTTAACAGCTCAAACCCTAGCTTTTGTTCTGCAACTATATTGTTGTTTAACAGCTCTAACAAATAACTAATGGGCTGGGCCTAACAATATGGGCTGTTTCTGTATTATCTAACCTTTAAAACCCAAACTTATTGGACCGAATGGGCCTAACGAAATGGTATAATTATTTGCTTTCGAGGTGTGTGAAACGGGTATTGAGACGGGTATGGGACTAGTATTACCAATGCCTGTACCGTTAACGTCCACAACTTATAGGCTATTCTATGAGTAAATGAAACAAAATTAGTCACTTTATAGATTGTCAGAACACCCTGATTAAAGTGGTTTTAGTTGGTTAAGCTTGAAATTGTTAAGAAACTATGGCTTGTAATATACATGTTTTTCTTAACGTTTCGAGCTGAAAAAAGAAGTGCCTAGTACTTTAAAAAAAAAAAGTTTGATATTGCATATGTAAACATACTTGCTATTTATGTAATAGATGATGTTAGATATGCGGTGTATATATACTCTTAGGTATGTTTTACATATGCCCGATGTAGACAACGGTAAAGAGGCGATAATTATGCATGTTTCCCAATCTGATGAGAAAAATAACCAACTATGGAGTGGTTGTGGTGTTGGTGTGATGGTAGTGTGATCGTAGGTCATGAAGGCTTCGATTTCTTGGTTGTCGGATCATAGTGTGGTCAGAGGTTATTTCTGATCTGCGGTAAAGATAATGGTGGATTTGGGGGGGGGGGGGGTTGAGGTCTAAGGTTGCATACGAAGATGATGGTGGGAGGCCAAGGATAGTGATTGTTTGTCTAGGCTTCCACTAGTCAACAAAAAGTTCCAAACAAAAATAAACAACCAAATTTTTTATGTGGTTAATAATTTCCAACCGGAACCTTCATAGTAGTCTTTTTTATTAATACTCGCTTTCATTTGTCATTGTATTATTCCAAAAGTCATGGATGCCTATTTAGGAACCTAACCTCATCCATCAATCCAGGTCCAAACCAAAATTACCCCATGGGAATATGTGGCTATGTGCCTATGTTGAATGACTGAATGAGTTCAATGGATCGGTCCCATGATGATTAAGGCATTAGGTAAAGGTTTGTTACCTCTTGATTGAATAAATTAATTCTTAAGTCATATTTATAAATAAAATAGCTAAATTATTTATGCTTCACTTTATTCAAACACAAATAATTGATTAGTTAAAACAGTGTTGATTTTTTTAAGTATCACTGTGTGGAAACTTCCATTTACAGCCTTTTTTGACGTTTTTTTTAATCATTTGACTATTGAAAAATTTATATGAACAAATTTGTACATATGTACTTACTAAATGTTACAATAAAAACTATTATTGTTCAAATAGCAAACTATTTCAAGATTTTGTTAACAAAACCTTAATCCACCATGACTTATTTAATTGACGATAGCTTTGTTGGGGTCATATAAAGAAACCATACATTTAGTTAAATGTTTGACGGGAGTTAAACGTTTGTTTATATTCGATAATTTATACAAATTTATACTTTTAGTTATTACTATTTCAAATAAAGATTATGTTTATATAAATAATAGATATTGTTAGGTACTATCACCTGATGAAGGTCGGTAAACTTAGGTTCGAGCTTGTTTGCTAAACGAGCTTTAAATTAGGAATCAATACTCATTTAAGTTTAAATTGATTTAACCTTTTGACCAGTTATCTCGAGTAGCTCACAAATCACTCATCACGTTTAAACTTTAGATCCCGGTATTCTATCAATTATGTGTTGTGGAACTGATAAGTTACCTCATTGCCCCTTGTGAATTGTGATCATGCTTCCCTGGCAGTTCCACATGGTGGACTAGGAAAAGAAAATGATGAGAATGTGGTGCCCAATTCTTTTTCCATTTTGTCGTGGATCATGATTTTTACCCACATGGCAATGCCATTGTAAATCAATGTTGCTTTTTTTGTTACCATCAATGTATTTGTTTGTTTAGTCACTTATTCATGAATAAAACAAAATATAAAAGGATGGTTGGTTCACCAAAATTTAAAACTAAAATGTTATAGTATATTGTAATGCTTGCTTGATTGATAAATTACAAAGGATTTTAAATATAATGAATTTTTGTGTGTGAAATATTTTAAAATTTGTTTTATACATGTCAATGGGTCAAATATAATACTTGTAATATACAAATCACTTAAATACTCAGTATCGACTCTGAATTTGATAAATTAGGTGTAAGTCTAGCATATCTATCTATACTATCTATACTAAGAGTAAATTTTAAGAGGTATAAGTCTAATTGCCCATGATACAACACATAATGCATAAAATAACTACTTTTTAAGGGTAAATATGTCTTTTTAACACCATATTTAATTAAAAGAAAGTCAATAGTCATGAGATGTTTATTAAACCACATGACATTCAATTTTTATAATTACTTTAAAGATATTAAATAGAAAACATATAAAAAACAATTCATGATGTTATATGTTATGTTATAACATTTTATATAGAGTTGAGTACTTTAAAAAACTTAAAGTTTTATAAACTTGATCATACTATATATAAATCGAGAAATCGATAGTGAAAGTTGTGTTTTTAATCATGAGGTAACGATTCGAATTCTGGAATTATTACGTTATATTCATACACACAAACATGCCTAATTTGATCTAAACTATATGATCATCGTATTCAATAATCGAAGAAGAAAACTTCTGTTTATAATGGATTTCAAAAAAAGGTATTCAAAAATATTCATGTAACAGTGGTTAAGTTCATAGTAGGTATGTTAGGTTAGTGCAGGTTGAAGAGGTGTCGTGTACGTTTTGCGGTGATTGTCAAGAGACTACGGACCATATTCTAACAGGCTGCGGCTTCATAGATAGGGTGTGGTCTGGGATTTCAGCGTGGTGCAGGTTGCCTAGTTTTTTCGTGTTCGCCACTTCGGATCTTGTTAAACTGCACAATTATTATGGTGAGCCGAGGCAGAAGACGAGGATCGTGCAGGGTATCATCTACATTGCTGCGTGGAGAGTTTGGAAAGCTAGAAATGAGAAAGTTTTTTCGAATAAGAATACACAAGTGACGGACATCGTGGCGGACGTTAAGGCTATTAGTTTTCTTTGGTTTAAAAATAGGGCGAAAGGGGGTACCGTAGAATGGGATAAGTGGCTTTCTTTTAATGTTATGTAATTGGATGTTGATGTTTTAGGGTAATATTCCAGCTTGGGATATTGACCCGTTTGTTGGTTGTTTTTAATGAAAGTCGCTTCTTCTTCTTCAAAAAAAAAAAAAAAAAAAGGTATGTTAGGTTAGTATGTGCTCTACAAAAGAGTTTTGGTTACACCTGCTGCATCGCACGGGTCAACCCACTAGTTTTTATTAATGTCTCTAAAGGTTAGTTTAACAAATAGACTCTTATTAATCTTTATTTAATAGTTGGTATTAAACCTAAAAATATTATTTTTCTTTAATACTCAAACTTAATAATTTGATTCCATATTCAATTAAAACAAAATATTTCAATTTCATGTTTTTGTGTTTAATTTAATTTAATGTTTCGATGTTTGATATTGTAACCACTACTAGTTCGAATAAATTATATTCATATAAATATGAATTCAATTTGTCTAATTGTGATTTTGAGTGTATATTAACTCTATACAACTTCAAAATACCTTAAATACATGTAAGATTTGGTAAGACTCAAGCCGAGGCTATGGCATCAATAACCACAAATGATATTTCAACCTCGAAGGATATCAATCCCAATGAGTTGCATAAGAACAAATAGTTACTATGAAAGTTTAGAGGTTTCAAATCTATCATTCATCCTCAAAGTATATTAAATTCGACTGGGTTGCTTAAAACAAATAAGTGTCCAAACTCCTCAAAAAAAAAGGAGTATTCAATTAGCCATATTCTTAGACCACCCGTACTCGGGCGTTATATATCAAAATTTTTCAAAAATAGCGCCCCCCACACCGCTACAGGGGGGCGCTATATACCATTTTTTGGTTGGGGCTTTATATTAATAACGCCATATGCTTGTTTCAACATCCAATCAGACCTTGCCATGTGGCAAGGTCAAAGGTCAACTATTTTTTTTTATTTTTAATAATAATAATAATAATAAACATAATAATAATAATAAACATGATAATAATATTAATAATTTAAAATTTTAAATTTTAAACGGTTACTGTTCCAAACCGTTTAAAATTCAAAATTTCCCCCCAAACCGTTTAAATTTCAAAATTTGAATTTCAAACGTTTTCCCCCCAAACCGTTTGAATTTCAAAATTTGCTAACCCTATAAATAGGTAACCAAATCAGATTTATCAACCACACCTCCAATTCCTCATCCTCCTCCTCAAACCATAAAATGTCTGGTTTTCAACCAGGAGGCTCATCCTCCTCTAACCTCCGACAGTACTCTCGTCGGTATCCCAGGGGACGGGGCCGTCCCCGGAGACTACCATTCTCCTCATCTCCTCCTCCTACTGCTGCTCCACAACCTCCTATTTATCCTCCTCCTCCTCCTCCACAACATTGGTTATATCCCCCTCCTGCTGCTGCTGCACAACCAACCTTTCCTCCTGCTGCTGCTGCACAACCAACCTTTCCTCCTCATCCTCCTGCCGATGATGACTGGACGGATGAGGAATTGGTCTGGGCTATGGATTATGTCATGGCCCAGCAACAAATGGAGCGACTAACGTTGTCGCCCCCTACCCCCTGGGCTGCTTCACTCCCCCAACACCAGACTACCCCTACCCCCACCCCCATCCCCCAACAGCAAACTACCCCCATCCCCATCCCCCAACAGCAAACTACCCCCATCCCCATCCCCCAAGACCATGGGACTTCCCCAACTGAGGGGGACTTGGAAGCCCTGAGGGAGATTGAGGAGGAGGAGTACTACTATAGCCAACCTACCCCTCCTCGTGAGTACTACTACTTCCCCTCAGATGCGAGATCTGATGGACGGGACAGCTCACGTTCCGTCTCACCCGAGTACTACTTCCCCTGGGACAACTACTCTCCATAGTGGAGAAAATTAGGATTAATAATTAATTTAGGATTAATAAGTAATTTAGGATTAATAAGTAATTTAGGAATTTAGGATCTGTGTAACTTTTTTTTTTAATATCAGTTGTGTGTTTTTATTATTATTTGTGATTTTTTTATATTTATTTGCATTTTATTTTAATTATTTTGAATTAAAAGATAAAAAAAAATATATATAAAAATCAACCAATCACAAACAGGGGCTTTATAAATAAAGCCCCACCACTACACCCCTTTTTCAGTTTCTCTCTCCACGCTGACTCAGCAGCCACGTGGACCAATCACATTCAGGGGCTTTATAAATATAAAGCCCCACTACACATGGTCTTAGGCTACCGAGAGGTCTATAAGGACCATTGTATTAGGTGGACCACAACGACAAACCTTTGGATATAGTTAATTAGGTATTGATTTTATATAGAGGTTGTTATTGTTCTTCTTTATAAGTCAAACTCATTAACGTCATGAGAGACACGTGTTGTCATACGTCAAGTCTATAAAAACATATGAAAGGCAATCAAACTTGTTTCGTGATAATTTTTAATTCATTTATCAGTTAAAGTTAAGCAATTTAAGCTAAGATCAACTCGTACATGTCTAATCGTAGCCAGATGACCAAGGTGATCAAACTTGCCTATGGTGGTTTTGTAATTGACTGCATGAGTTAAAGTATAGAAATTTAAGCTAACATCACTCGTTCATGTATAGTCACGACTGTGTTAATTGTCATATAACTAGCCATGTGATAAATGGTTAGACTACTTAAAACACATCGCATAGTTAATTTATAAGTTTCTAACATTTTCAACATCACAAACATAAATCATGCTTCTTGTTATTAAAAGTGTTCAAGCCTTTTATTTCTTTATATGCTATCTTTTATTTTTTTAATAACGTGTCATAATCACATTTTAAAATAATAATTAGACAAAAAAAAAAAACCCGCAAAAATATGCTTCTCATTCATTAACAATCATTGCACGATGCATGTACTCGAGATCGGCAAAAAATTATATATCTTTTGGGTTTGTTTTTTTTTTTTTAACGGCCAACGAATCAATTTCCGAGCACTCTCGGGCATCCTTTTGGCGAATCAGGTACTCGAGAGTACCCGTGCCACCAATTGCCACCAATTCCTGGGAAAACCCAACCACTCACCCGCCCGAAGGCACGACAGTGAAATAATCGGTAAAACCGGTCGGGATCAGGACTCAAACCCAAGCCAATGGCCAGGTCATCCCTCATTTCGCCTCCACCAATGTCCTCCAAATGTAGCTAGTGGGAATTGAACCCAAGCCCAGTTGGATATTTTATTTTAGGCCCTCAACCAACTGGGCTAAGTGTTGGATTCTTTTGGGTTTGTTTAGCTAAAAGTATCTATACTATCTTATAAAGCATTCCGACCTCTTAATTTTTAAGTAATACAATTATAAATGCTTAAAGTACAACACATAATGCATGTAGTAACTACTTTTTAAGGGCATTTATGTCTTTTCATACATAACTTGCACATATACCCCTTATTAGTTATAGTTTCCCCCCTTATCTATCTATACTATATTATAATTTTATACAATACTTACATATTTGCCCCATCAACTTTACTCAATTTCTGTTTATTTAAATAGTAATTACACTTTTGCATCTTTATTTTAACCAATTACCCACGATTTTTAAACATTCATAACTTTTCCAGACGATAATATTTTCTTAATATTATTACACCGTATAAAAAGAGCATTTTATTCTCTTTAATTTGAGTATAGTATTGCCATAGTTTTTTATTTTTAAAAAAAATATATGTTAGGGTTAAGAAATAACCGAAAAAAAAGAAAAAAAAGAAAATGAACTTAAATCATCTAAACTTTATTATAATACATTGCTCATTGATGTCTAAAATTTCAAGTTGCACATGTATAATTGCTTAGAGTACAACACACATGTTAACTACTTACATAATACTTACACATTTGTCCCATCAACTATACTCAATTACTTTTATTTAAATAATAATTATACTTTTCACCCTTATTTTAACCAACTACCCGCACGATTTTTAAACGTCCATGGTTTTTTCATTCGTTAATATTTTCTTGGTATTATTACACCGTATAAACGAGCATCACAATCTCTTTAATTTGAATATAGTATTGTTATAGTGTTTTTCAATTAAAAGAATATGTTAGGGTTAAGTAATAACTGAAACGAAAACGACCTGAAATCAATGTTGAATTAACGTTGTTTCACAATTTAAGGTTAGATTATGTATTTCCGGACAATCACCAATGTGTTTACAATTAGGGTTTGTCGTTATGTGTGTAACTTCTCAGTTCCTCATGATCACCCTAATTTTTTGCTTAGCGCTTCTTACAATTATTGCTATGTATATATTCATGTGCTTGCACTTCCTCTAGCACATGGGATTCGAATGTTTTGATTGTGGTTAATGCAGTTCAAGCTCCGCTAATGATTATGCAACACGGCGAAACAGATATTTTGGTTAATTGATTATAGCTTAACAGAACCGTTATAAATGTTGTTTCCCGCCGCAACGCGCGGACACCTCACTAGTTTAATTTAATATATTTAGTAGCTTTGTAAAATAATAATACAAACCAAAAAAAATGTAAATTTAATAAATATGTTATTAAATAAAAGCGCAACATATAACAAATTAAATTAATTATTTCACATGTCCGTAAAGAAAAAAAAAAATGCACACGGATCTCACCACGTCTACCTGCTTGAAAGTCATAGGGTATAAAAAACTAAGTTGTGGATATTTTATTTTACTTTTTTTTTAATAAAAATTCAAATTAGTTGTTGAAAAAACGATTAAGTGTGCATACATGGTTGCCTCAAATTTCAAAACTAAACGTGTCCTTTAGCATCTGCCAATAATTTACTAACTTCAAAATTCAAATTTCAATTTATTATCGTAGTATACCTTTTCTAATATAAGTCCAAACACATATTAAAATGTATTTGATGGACAATGAATTTCTACATATAAAATTAACCTATTTACTTGAACTATAAATCATTTTTTTTCCCAAACGTACAACCTATAAACCATTTAAAATGATTGCAATCGTTTAGCATTATTTATTGGTTGTATTTTTGAAATTGGCTATGTTTATATGGAAAAAGTCATACAATATGAGATTTATGCGTTACTTATTAATTCGATCAATAGTTAACCCGGGACTGATATTTACAGGTGATTATGGTCATTCAAAAGAACTAATGACTAGAAAAACTATTCAAACTATCAAAACCGAACCCTCCCTCCTTCAAACTAAATCTCGCAGACCCACCGAACTTTGTCAAAGTTAGACCATAAATGCTTCTTGAGTTGATAAACTTAACGTTTTAATCATTAAAATGGCACTTTATCTATTGGTATCAAGATGTTGAATAAGCCTTTACATTTGTGAAGTGTTTGAGTGTGTATTCAATCCACGTGGTATTCTTAAAAGATTTATTATGTACACGTGAAGTTTATATCATTCATAACAATAAACTCGTCCAAAATTCCAGACTTCCTACATCATTATAAATAACAACCATTCCAAACCTATTACCCCCTACAACAATAAACCATTTCAAAGCTCCACAACACATAACCTTCAAACCAGAAAGTCCGAAGTGGATACTCTTAAAAAATACATGTATATAAATTATTAAAAACATATATACTTTTAATCTTATTTATGTAATAAATAAACAATAAAGTCCATTAAATACATCATTTATTTTTGAACTATTTAATACCCTTATCATATCACTTCCAACATTTACACTTGACCCCCACCACTTTCACATCTTTCCCAAACCATTAAGGACGAGGACACAACGTCGAATATCGATCTCGTCCCGTCTCGATCCCGTACCGAACTGATATCGGTATTATCAGTATCGGTACGTGATCGGAATAGTATCAATATTTTAAGATAAAATACTGATACCATACCCATATCGTACCGATACCATACCATACCATACAATATGCTTTCAGTATCGGTATCAGTATTGAGTTTTAAGAGGTTTCAAAATCAGTATCGATTGGTATAGATACCATCCCAAGCTAATTCCTACAAACCACTCACCAAAATATTATTTTCATCACACAGTTTTCCTCGTACGGCAACCCGCGCCTCCACGACGTTCTTAAAATTATTCAAAACCTGCCGTTGTTCAATTAACCAACCAACAAACAAACCATTATTATTATTATTATTACTTTGTTTTATTTCTTTTTATGAATCCAGCAACAGCCACGACAGGCTTTATTTCCTTAAAGCTTTCCTTTTCAGCTCCTTATTATTATTTTGGTTCCAATCTTTTCTTTTCTTTTTTTAGGGCTAACATTCATTCATCAATCCTTTTCTTCTTCTTCTTCTTCTTATTGTAATTCACACTTTTCAACAGTAGATACAACATCACCATTCACCATAGATTGCACCCTAAAACCCACTTAATATTTTATCCTTATTCCTATTTTATTTCCTTAATTTCAAGATATCATAAGGGTCACTTGTTTGGATTGAGATTTTGTATTCCCTAATTGGGTTTTTGATTCCCTTTCAGAAAGTTGCTAACTTTATTTATTTGGTGTTTTGGATTGGTTAATCTTGACGTATTTATCTGGATTTGTTTTAGGGTTAGGGTTAGGGTTTAAAGATTTTTTTTCTTTTTTTATTGTGAAAGATGTTTAGGGCAATTAGGCATTGACATTGGGTGGATTTTGAAGGGTTTTTTGGATTGGATTGGATTGGATTGGATTGGATTGGATTGAAGAGTGTGGTGGGACAATGATTTCCGCTTCGCCACATTCGATAGCGCGGAGTTCGTTAGAGGAGATGCTCGATTCGCTTCGTCGGAGAGACGAAGGGGAGCATTCGAAGGACTTGCCGCCTGCGTTGCCGTCTAGGCCGACCTCTAAGGCGCGCCTGCCTAAGCGGTTGATTCAGGCGAAGCTTGCTATGGAACATGCAGTGTCTTATGATGCTAGTAGGAATAAGAAACATGAGGTTAAATGTGTTACGGGTGGTACTGGTCGTAAATTTGGCGAAAAGAAAGACGCTGCAGCTGCTGCTGGTGAAGAAAGATTGATGGAGAACGGTGGCGCCACTCTTGCGACTACACCGGAGACTGAATGGAATCGCATTATTGATTATTTTGTTAAACATGTAAAAAAAAAAAAACTTTTTTTGCATAAATTCACAAGTTGCAAGTTTCTTATGTGTGGATTTGTTTGGTTCAGAATCTTGTAGTGTGGTGGAAGCCTCCACAAAAGGATCTATGGGAATTAGTAAAGATCAAAGCAACCATGGGCGAAGAAGCATCTGTTATGCTTTCCGATGGAAGTGTGAGTCTAATCGTTTGTTAGCGTTTAGAATTTAGAAATGTCCAATCTTGTCACAAACTGCACTTTCAATGCTAATTTACTTCCGTTGCTGTTTCTAGGCCTTTACAATATCTACGGGCGAGCTCTTACCTGCGAATACCGAAAATCTTGATGTTATAGATGATCTTGTTCGACTTTGTTATTTAAATGAGCCATCTGTTCTTCATGATCTTAAGTATAGATACAACCGTGATGTAATTTATGTATGTATTTTGTCGACTCCTTATTAAGTTATATCTTGTTGTGGTTATTTATGGCTTAGATTTAGATTTTGGTTTGTTTCGGCAGACTAAAGCGGGACATGTTTTATTAGCGATAAATCCCTTCAAAGAAGTCAAAATATATGGAAATGATTTTGTCACGGCTTATAAAGAGAAGACTTTGAATAAGCCTCATGTATATGCTACGGCTGATGCTGCATACCATGATATGATTACAGGCGGTGGAAATCAGTCTATAATTATCAGGTTAGTTCATTCTTTTATCTGGCGGTGTTTGCATGTGTTGAAAGTGATTATGTGAGACGCTAAATAGCTAGAAAAAGATACGTAACTGTAATAAAACCTGTTGTAGGAGACGGTTTTTGTGTGTGTTTCTGCAGAAGCCTGTATACTAATAATTGATTATTTAGTTTATCACTTTTAAACCGTGCATTCAAATACTCCCCTTTACGTCTCACTTTTATTTATTGACGTATATGTATAGTGGCGAAACTGGATCTGGGAAGACCGAAACATCAAAATTTGCAATGCAATATCTGGCATCAGTTGGAAGCCAGAATGATAAGATAAAAACCAAATTAGATCAAGCCAACTGTATACTCGAAGCCTTCGGGAATGCAAAAACATCCAAAAATTTGAATTCCAGCCGATTTGTGAGTTCTATTCCTAGTTGTTTATTGCTATTATAATTATCGCTGTTGTTATGGTTATTCTTGTTGCCGTTGTTTTGTTATTGTTATCGAAAATAACATATTTTATTGAAACTGAGGCGAAACTCTAAGAAAACGAGTCTGAGGCGCGCCTCATGGGGTTTAGATTGTACATACGCCTCTAAGGGCTGAGGCGCTTATTAGATAGCGCTAAGAAAATGTGCGCCTCGGGTGCGCCTCAGGTGGTTTAGGGTGTTTTTGATGTTTTTATTTGGGTGTTTTAGACTTTTTTGGGTCAATTATTTTATTTTTGATGTGCGTTTTGATGTTTTAGACTTTTCTAGGTCAAGTATTTTTTTTATAGACACATAATTTTTATATTTATTTTTTGATTGCGCCTTGAGCTTACGCCTTGGTTCGCCTCGAGGCTCGTTTCCGTTCTTTTAAACTTTGTGATAAATACAAGTAAAATAGAACTTCTAAGCTTATCTATTTAGAGTTTTCTTGGTGCAGGGGAAATTAATTGATATTAGTTATAACGCAGAGGGGATAATAAGTGGCGCTTCTATTCAAACACGTAAGCGTGAAACAAACAGTTTGATTTATGTTTGTTTATAAAGTAGTTTATATCACATGCTGACTTGGTTGCTGTTTTTGATATTTTCATGTGAAACATCAACAGTTCTTCTTGACAAGGTATTTTTTTTAATATCAACTTTTATTTTTGAATTTGACGTTTTAATCTCGTTTTCTTGTGTTTGATTCTTGAAGTAATTTTGTTCTATGTAGTCAAGAGTATCACGGTTACGTCGTGGAGAACGGTCGTACCATGTATTCTATCAGATCTGTGCTGGGGCACCGCCTATTCTTAAAGGTAGATATAAGTACTTAGTATTATTGTAAAATGTTCAAGCATTGTTCTCAATATTATTTTCTTTAAACGTTTACAGATATGCTGAATTTAAAAATGGCGAGCGAGTTCAAGTTTCTTAATCAAAGTGGATGCTTGAAAATCAAGGGCGTTGACGATGGCCACAACTTTATAATGCTAGTGGTAATTTTTATAGTTTAATCTTTCGAAACGTCATGGCTAATTATTAGATTTTTTTTAACAAGAGAAATGATTATTTAACTAGGATATATTTCAAGCAGGATGCCTTTGATACATTTGGGATTCCTCATGAGGTTCAAGAAAGTGTATTTGAATTGGTCGCTGCAATTTTATGGCTCGGGAATATATCTTTTGGAGTAATTAATAAAGAAGAACATGTTGTGCCTGTAGCTGATGAAGGTACTTATCTGATTATTTACACAAATAGCATTAAATTAAGGATCTGTGATCAACCGTTACCGTTGAATCGATGCTTTTTTTTCATTTGTTTTATGTGTATTTGAAGCTAGTCGAAGTGCTGCTAGGTTAATGGGCTGCAAGATGGATGACCTCATAGAGCTCCTATCTACCAACAGAATCAACAACACGACCACGCCATTGGTATTACGACAGGTACATCAAGACCATGTTTTTACAAATAGTTAAATCTAAAAGCTTGTAACGTGACTTTAATTTTTTTTATTGCTTAGGCAACAGTAAAAAGAGATGCCTTGGCAAAGTTTATTTACGAGAGCTTGTTTAATTGGCTTGTGGAAGAAATTAATACGTCACTCAACGGAGACAAACAACATGCTCGACACACCATAAGCATTGTAGATATTTATGGATTTGAGTCATTTCAGGTGCACATTTATATTTTGATAAAGAAACATAGGCATCTTTGGTACAGCTGTATCCTGTCATACTAAAGTGTCTTCATTTTCAGAAAAATAGCTTTCCACAGTTGTTTATAAACTATGCTGATCAGAAATTGCAACAGCACTTCATTCGCCATCTTTGTAAGCTTGAACAAGAGGTATATATATATATATATATGTAATGATAGTAGTTGTATCCTATTTTATTTTATTTTATGCAATCTTATGGTTAGTTTTTTCTGTAACGGATCGGATGACATTAAATACCTACAAATTTTTACTTTTGTTCTATGTGAGTCAGTCATTGATCGAAAGACCGTCCTTGGCGTGTCATTTAAGTTATTTTTTTGTCCCACTTTGGTAACCTCATGGTATGATAAAAATTTTGACATGGCGGTTACATGCTGATGAGGCGCTTATGCAGTTATGCGTAACTTTTTCTTGTCCCTTTTGGTCACTTCACTTTCATTTTTGTGTAATATTAGCTGATTTTTATTAATCATTGTTTACGTCAGTTTTTGTTTCTCTGACAATTATTTTACAATTATTTTACAATTATTTTGCAATAAACTGACAGTTGTACATAATAAATTTATCATTTCTATACAAATTTTACACAAAAATAAATATTAATTAAGGTTGTATTGAGTTCATGTTAGTCTCGAAAGTCGAAAGATATTGAATGTGGCTATTCTGATTGTCAGAAATATGACTTGGATGGAATTTACTGGAAAAACGTAGAGTCCGAAGACAACCGAGAGTGTTTGGATCTTTTTGATCAGGTATTAGTTTTGATGACAGGAGATAGTTTAATTTAGTTTTATTTTGTCTGTATATTGTCGTTACATTTAAAACGTGTTTATTTTTTAATTTACATATTTTGATATTTACAGAAACCGATGGGGCTAATATCAATACTCGACGAGGGTTCAAATTCCTCCAAAGCCACCGATGAGACATTTACTGACAAAATTAAACGACACCTGAGTTCTAATTCACGCTTTAGATGTGAAAAGGGAACTTTTAGGATTCACCATTATGCGGGAGAGGTTCTGTATGATGCTTCAGGGTTGTTGGAACAGAACAGTGATAAATTACAATTTGATATTATCCAACTTTTGTCATCTTGTAAAAAACCGTTGAACCATTTGGCATCTGATCTGGTGAAACAGGACCAAACAACCAGTC
Source organism: Ambrosia x helenae (assembly GCA_030844895.1). NCBI lineage: Eukaryota > Viridiplantae > Streptophyta > Magnoliopsida > Asterales > Asteraceae > Ambrosia > Ambrosia x helenae. The sequence goes on along the minus strand of CM061233.1, from coordinate 4,122,615 downwards.
AAAGTGTTTTCGTAAAGTTCAAGGTAATGTTCTTCCGAACCTTGAGATTATTGGTGGCAAAATGGGTGGGTCGGGTAACATGTTAAATGCACTGGGGTTGAGTCACCTATACTTTTTTTGGATTAATTTCGTACATATTTTTTAAAGTCCTTAATTTCATCATGTCATAATTTCTGTAAGTTCATTATGTGAATCTATAATATTTATGACATATGTAGTTAATGATAAGTATTTTATTGACGTGCGTAGGATCATATATTTAAAATAATTCAGCAGTTGGAGAATTCAAAGCAACATTTCATTCGATGCATCAAACCAAATACCAAACAATTTCCTGGAAATTTTGAAAATGGTATCGTTTGGGAACAGCTTAAATGCAGCCAAGTTATCGATATATTGCAAATATCAAGATCAAGATACCCGATAAGCTTCACACATCAAGAATTCGCTACTCGGTAAAGAATAGAACTTAATAATTTATTATCATTTTCTTATTATGCTTCTTTTAATCTTTTGATAATTATCAGGTTTGGATGCCTTTTGTCAGACAATCTTGTTTCTATGGATTCATTGAGTACATCAGTTGCTATTCTTCAGCAGCATAGTGTCCCCACTCAAACGTATCAAGTCGGATCTACAAAACTATTTTTCCAAGGACAGGTGAGCTTTTGAGGTTGTTTGTGTGTGTGTGTGTTTTGAAAGTGATTTTGTGATATTGAATAATCATATGATCTATAAATTAGCTGTTGTGATAAATAGTGTTTGGATGTGCGCTTCTTGTTTGAAGTGTAGTAATAAGATATTTAATGATTTAACTACTTCTGATTCTATAAGAATGTAATAGGTGATGAAAAAGAACCTTTTTAGTAGAAATGGGTATTAGACGTGTCACTTTTTTTGTAGTTGGTACCATAGTTGTCAAAGCGCCTAGGAGCACTCAAGGCGCATAGGCCGAGCCCGGAGCCTAGGTGCAAGGTGCATAAAAAACGAGGGTTTTTTATAATTAGGCGCATAGTATATAATACATTTTTAGGGATTTTAGAGATGTTTTAGGGTTGTTTAGGACTTGTTCATAGCTCATTTAGGATGTTTTAGAGGTTTAGGCAACTTTTAGCATTTGGCCGGAAATCAGCCTGAATTAGCCCTGATAGTGCGTCTCAGCGCCTAAATGCGCGCCTCACAGGGCGCAGCGCAGCGCACGTGGTGCGCCTCGCTGCGCCTAGGCGCGCACTTTTGACAACTATGGTTAGTACCAAATGTAAGGGCTAAGGGCGTCACCTCTTATATGTAACTCTTTTAATGTGTTCAGCAACAATAGTTCGTCTAATCGTCCATAATTACATCTAGCTTTTGAGGTTTATTATTGAGTCTTTGACAAAGTCTGCTGACTTTTTTTTTTCAAAAAGGATTTTTTTGGGTATAATAGGATTGAAAGACTCTTCTAAGTTACGTTAAAAGAAGGGGCAAATATGTAATTTAAACTGTTTACTGCAGCTATGAAACTTATCTAAAAGAAAAACTTCTTTGACCCCTAATTAATTGATTATCCGAAGATAATCAAAAGCACCAATTCTCTACCTAAACATTGAAAATTGATTATTGCGACATGATGTAATAAAAAAAATATATATAACATTTCAGTAATGCTGTATCTTGTTTTATTGGTGGGCATAGGTTGATGTATTGGAGAATTTGAGACAAGAAGTTCTAAAAGGTACACACGAAGCGGAAAACGGTTTCCTTGGCAGCCAAGTTCTTCCTGACTCTGAGGAATATAAGTTTGGAGTTGTGACATTGCAGTCATGTAAGAGTTCACTCGTCACTTTAGTTCCTTCTTAGATATTAACTTGATTCGTTCATTGCAAAAGTGCGGTTCAGTTTGGCAGAGAATTGAAATTGAGACTGTTTTCTTGCAGTCGTTCGTGGTGAAAATGCAAGACGGGAGTTTATGGTTCTAAAGAAACAGAAGCAGAATCAGAATCAAGGGATTCCACCAAGTTTACTTGATGAACATTTGACAACAATTGTACATTTACAATCAGGTACATGTTATGCGAAATTGGAGGTGGTGGTTTGGGGCCGTGACTTAAGAGTGGGTCGATTTGGGTTGTGTATTATCTCAAATGAGTCAAATATAAAATAGCTAAAAGGAATGGCTCAAATATGTGAAAGTCACCAAAGCCGACAGTCTTTAATGTATCCAATCTCTTTATAACGCTTTATCTAGTTATTGTAATGATGTTAGTTTTTTTAAGGCATATGTCGCAAAATAGCAATTTACGTTTTTAGGTGGTAAGTAGAGCTTTTTCGATTTGTTTTGGTAATCAATGGTTTTTTTGGAAAACCAACTTTGGTGATTATAGCGTAAAAAGAGGACAAAATAATGACCAGACAAGGGCATAAAAAACTTATTTAATAATTAATACCAGATAGGGACATAGAAGCTTTAATCAAGTTATAGTTAGAAAAAAGGAGAAAGAACCCTGTCCCATCCCATTTTAGTTGATACTAATAATTACATGTTTTAATACGAACCCGTTTTGACCTAATACTTAACACTTGAAACTTTGTTCTTTTGCATTTAACACGGTTAGCATTGACACTTTTAACCATTCATCCTTACTTTTAACAGTGGTTCGTGGGTGGTTGGCTCGAAAGTATTTCAATCACATGCAGAGATGGAAAAAGTCAGCCATCGACAGTTCAAGAAGCAGGCGAAGGTCTCATAGTAAAAATTCAGAATTGAAGGTACTCTTAAACCCTATCTTAAAAATCATGCAAATGTTGTTTTTGTTACCCAAATTTAAGTTTTTTTTTTTTTTTTTTTTTTTTTTTTTTTTTTTTTTTTTTTTGTGGTTAGGGCTCTTCACAAGATAATATACAAGTTCTACCACAAAATGTTGAAGAGTTGCAGAAACGAGTAGCGAAGGCAGAATCATTATTGAGACAAAGAGATCTGGAAAATACGGCTTTACGGGAACAAGTACGACAATTTGAAAAACGGATGTCAGAATATGAAAACAAAACGAAGGCTGTTGAGGAGGTGTGGCAAAGCCAGATGGCATCTTTACAAGTGAGTTTTACAATGTTTTTTAATACTTTAGATTTGGGCCAAATCCTTTTTTTGTATATAAGTTATGCATGTTTAATAATAGAGTTAATTACATAAATGGTCCATGTGGTTTCTTAAAAGCGTAAAACCGCCATTTTGAAATATATAACATAATAATTAGACCTCTAAGAGTCTTAGGTTTTACTTTTAACAAACATATGGGCTATTTATGTAATTAAATGCACTATTTTTGACCTGTAGAAGTGTTTATTCCAAAATAACAAAAAATCTATCCTTTTTTTTTTTTTTGCAAAAAAATATTATTTTTGATGGCTTTAAGGGTTTTTTTTTTTTTTTTTTTTTTTTTTTTTTTTTTTTTTTTAATTTGTAGAACATTGTATTAATGCTACAACCTTTATTTTGTTGCTGCAGATGAGTCTTGCTGCAGCCAAGAAAACTCTTAGTTCAGGCATGTCTGATGGGCAAATTGGAAGACCAGATGGGTCAGCGTCGCCCAATTATTACGATTCCGAAGATATATCGGCAATTCCAACTCCTGTACAAATGACACCTCTCAGGTCTGGACATAACAGACGGGAAAACGGTGTTATTTCCAACACGGTTGAGTACTTAGCTAAAGAATTCGAGCAAAGAAAACAGACTTTTGATAACGATGCTAAAGCTGTTATGAATACGACTCCTGGACGCCCGCCTTCTTCAAAACAGATTGAAGATTATAAAAGTTTAAAAAAGAAATTTGAGATATGGAAAAAAGAGTACAAGCATCGGTTACGAGAGGCCAAAACGACACTTGTAAACAGCGAAAGTGGCGGTGGTGGCGCCAGTGCTGGTGGTGATAAGCGGGGGAGAACCTGGTGGGGAAGTTAAGTAAGAGAGGGAAAGAAAGAGTAGTGTGAAGTTACTAATTTGCCCCTACGGATATGACATGTATTTTCCAAGATAACTGTTAAACGTTGGGTTGCAACCGGCCATGTGATGTTGGACCATTTTTGTGGCGTTGGTCGAGGCGTGGAGTTGTTTGCACGTGACTACGGCTCGTAGTGTGCGGGTTTACATTAACGAACCGAGCGGTTGGTGCGGGCCCGTTTTGTGTATAAAGTAGGTCTCTTGAGTGTGTGGGATTTGTTGTTTGTTGTCCAAATTTTGTATTATATGGAACAGACTACTTATATATAGTGTTTGTTTTTATGAAGTTATAAAAACCTAAGCTTGTCCATATTATATTAAAAATGTCACAACTACATATTAATATTAAATTGTATATTAATTCATACTGTTATCTGATTCATGCAAACCCTAGCGCGTGACTATGGCTCGTAGCGTGAGGGTTACATTCAGTGGCGCAGCATTGTAGGGGCGGGAGGGGGCGACCGACCCCCCCCCCCCCCCCCCGAATTTTCGCGCAGAAGTTCCGATTATATAGTATTTGTATAGAAAATTTTGGAAATATAGGGTTTCGACCCCTCGAAACTGGTTTTCGACCCCCCCGAAACTAGTAACTTCCGATCCCTGATGACTTCCGACCCCCCGAACCTTTGGGTCAAGCTTCACCACTGTTTACATTAGCTGGTTGTTTACTAATAGGAGCTGCTCTAGTGACTGAAAGAGTGAATGCCAGAATCAGTTATTGGGATCATGGAAGCACGTTTGCAGGCGCGCCCCTTATTTACGCTGCTGCAATCGCTCTTTGATAAACTATCAAATCCTAGCTTTTTAGCTGCAATCGCTCTTTGATAAAAGATGGACCGTTGGGTAGAGGTTGTTACCATCTTCGATACCCTCAAGCTTGTTAATACGAAACCCTTCGACCAGGTCCATTACGACGACTCTGTTCTAGATGGGCTCCTTGAAATCTACTCTCACTCATTTTTTGAGGACTTGGGGTGGGATATATTGTACCAAAAGGAAAGTCATACTTAAAGGAAAATCTCTAAGGTTAATCCTTAGCCGACAGTCAATGTCTATTTTAGAAAAAGTTTGGTAAAAAATGTCTTTCATTTTTCTGACCTGAACTTTGACCCTTTGTGTGGACTAAAAAAAGAAAAAATAGAATGCGGTGAACGTGGATCGAACACGTGACCTTCAGATCTTCAGTCTGACGCTCTCCCAACTGAGCTATCCCCGCAACATGTTTATGCCAACCAAGAGTTTTTATATCTATATATATAATAAACCAAAGCATTTTTGATGACATGTCATAATATTATGCAATCTCTATTTTGAGAGATGCTACATGGGATGTGATATGACAACTGTAGACTAATTAAAAAAAAGGAATAAATATGGTTTAAATATGATTTAACATAATCTATTAAATACTTAATTTATTAAATGTAAATATTAAAACTTTATTATTTTCTCTCTCATGTTTTCTCTCATAACTTTTAAACGTTAATATCTTTTATATACGAGATTTTTTAAAGAAAAAAAATTACACCAAATTAATGAGTGTTTTATTATCTTTCCAACGAGTACCATATTACTATATAAAAATCGGAGAAAAAAACGACTATTTTTTGTAACCCGACAGGTATTGTGTCATGTTTTGAATTAGTTAAAAAAATTGTGGGGTTGGGTCGGGCCTGGGATTAGGTGATACCCGACCCAATTACCCTTTTTTTTATATTAGAATATGATAACTTATGGTAGATATTTGTTTAAAATAATAATAATAATAATAATAATAATAATAATAATAATAATAATCATTAATCATATATTGGCAAGTCATTAATTATGTTGTCATATTAGATATTTCAACCCGAGACGTTCTCCAACAGGTAATTGCTAAATAGATGTCATTTTTATAGTTTAGATACTTCTAATTTTATTCACTTTACTTAGATTTCTCAACCCGGGACGCTCCCGGGGTATAAGCTAGTAACTTGTATATATAATTAATTCCCTGTTGTTTCATGTTTGTAATAAGATTGACTGATTCAAATTTTTTAAACTTCCTACTTCGACTCGTGTTTTTATATATATTTTTTTTCTTGTTAAAACCCACTCTAATCCAAATCAAAATAATCATTTTTATTTAAAACGACTTGTTCTGACCTGAACCCATTACCTCGTCCGACCACCCTATTTTACCACATATAATGTTAAGATTATTTCTGGATTTTAGTTTTATTAACATCGTACGTATATTTAACTTACTTTGAATATCATTCAAGTTTATATTTCATATTTTATTTATACAATATTTGAAAAAAAAAACATAAATAAGAAAAAATATCATAGTCTATACATATAATATTTAGAAGCATTTTGGGACACTTGTCAATCTCTCACACCCCTAGCAATTAATGAGAATCCTACATGGCACAATGTGGGAATTTATAAAATTTTCTTTTTTTTTTAAATCAAAAATCCCGAAATTATATAAACCAAAAACACGGACATAACATCATACCACAATTAACATCGCCTCCTCCAAAACCTAAACCCTAATCTTCAACTTCCAGCGGCGATTCTTCAAATCAAAGCATCTCTTGCCGTGTTTTTCATCAAATCTTCAAGGTATTGTGTCTTCTATTCTTATGTCAATCAATGCTCCTTCATATGTGTGTTTTTTCTGGTTTTTTTTCGTTTTTCTTTCTGATTTCTCGGTCGATTAATTTTTTTTTTTGTGTTTTTTGTTTGATTTCAATTATTTACCTTATAATACTTGCGTTTAAGTCTATTATTGGTCAGGTTTATTAATATTTAATTTTAGGGTTCGTGTTTTAGTGTTCGTGTTTTAGGCTTGATGATGGGTTAAGGATCTGTGATTAGAGTAATAATAGGGGTTTTGATTATCGGGTATTTTATAGGTTTCAACTGATGATTATTATGGAAAATATGTTTTTGGTCTGTATTTAGCTTTAAGGTTTTAGGTTTATGATTCGATTCAGGTTTCATAGAAACCTAAGAATGGATTGTTATGGTTTACTTTTTTATTAGTGGTTTATGTTTTAGGTATCGATTTATGTTTTAAGAAATAGTTTATTGGTTTGATAGTATTTAAGCGTTCTACTTAGATTGATTTTGCATTTATGTTTGAGGTTTGTAGTAACGTTGAATGTTTTAGGTTTATGAATACGTTTCAATTAATGTTTTAAGGATGGCTAAGAAAGGATTCTTATGATTTAGTTTTTGATCGATTCTTTATGTTTTAGGTCTCGACGTATGGTTATGAATCGTACTTGAATGGTTTGTTATTCTTTAAGCTTTCAACTGAGAATGATTTTGCATTAATATTTTAGGATTCTATTAAGCTTGAATGTTTTAGGTTTATGATTAGGTTTTAATTACCTTTTTACATACATCTAAGAATGGATTGTTAAGATTTTTTTTTTATTAGTCGTTTATGTTTGAGGTATCGATCTCCATTTTTTAGGTTTCAACTGATTTTATGAGGTTTCATTCATTGTTTTACATACCTACAAATGGATTCATAGCTCTGAAAACTTATAATCAAATGGTTTTTAATGTTTCCATTTACTGATTTATTTTTCATACTAACTCACTTCTTTCTAATACAGATTGGTAACAGCTTGTGTGATAATGACTTACGGTTTTTGGGTACAGTCAGAAGCCAACGATCGTATTTGCTTGGTAATATTTGATTTATTCATTTCATTAAAAAAAGATTTATAATGTTTATTCATAAATACAAATTTCTTTATGACTTGTAGGCTTTACCTGAGGAGTACACAGAATGGGTTAAAAAGTATAAGTATCCAACAGGTGATTGTACGATTCATACACTGGATGAAAAAAGATTTCGCGTTAAGGTCATGCATATAGCTGGGAAGTGGTTTATTTGTGACGGATGGAATCACCTAATGACTACATTAAATTACCCATCCGTTTGCAACTTTGTTTTTCAATACGAATCGGCCATCAACTGTTTCAATATGATTACGTTTCATCAAGACGCTATAACTGCACCTGGTAGATTTTTCTACTGCAAGTTTGATGACCCTCAAACTGATGAAGAACGTCTGGTATGTTTTTTTGTAATATCATTTAACTACATTATATAACACACTGATCATATAGTAATATGTATTAATTTTTCATTCCATTTGTTGCAACTTATCAGCATGTCAGTTGCTTTGTTATGCATGGATTATACAACCGAAGCCTTCCGTTGGAACCAATTATAGTCAACTCATTCCCAGGTCATGTTTTCAACTCCAAATTCCTCATTTATTTTTATTTCCATGAGATTGTTTAATCTCTTTTTCAATGATTAAAAGTAATATTAAACGTTGTTTGCTTCAGGTCATGTTTTCCAAATCCAGCTAGAAAACGATGGTGCTGCTACTTACATCACTCAAGGATGGCGTTATATGAAGGAGATTTTTGAGATAACCAAAGATCATCTGATTGTTTTTGAGATTTACAATGAGGTTTCTTTCTCAATTTGCAAATGTTTATTGTATTACTTTGTATTTGGAAAACATCACAATTAACTCAATACATTATTTTTCATTACTCTCTAAACCTCTTCAATTTTACTTTGTTACACAAGCAGAAAACATATGACTTGACATTTTTTAAGAAAGGGAAGCTTACTCTTCCTCCCGATTTGTGGGAGGACGTTGACAATTCTGAGGATGATCACGGCGAAAAGGTTAATGAAGGAGATGATATGGATCATGAGAATGATCAATCTGCTGCTATCAAGGATATAGTTTGTTGTGATAATTTCGGTGTTGTGGTTGTTTTCACAGTTGACAATCATTATGTAAGTTTCTAAAATTTAACTAACCGTATATTATAATCATATTTATGCATATGTTAGTTTGTTATTGCTTTTGAAAATTATTTGTTATTTTTTAGTTTATGCAGGCCGAATGGGCAAGACAAAATGGTATGAACAGGCAGATGGGTTTGACAATTAAAGATGTTGAGGGTTACAGTTTGGGAGTTTCTGTTGGTGTAGATAGTTCGAGGTCAAGTAAGCGTTACTACATCAAAGGTATGTCAACCTTTGTTGCTTATAAGGATCTGCAGGCAGGTGATCAGATGCATTTCCTTTTTTTCCAGAATCGAGGTTTGTTAAAGCTCTCTAAAGTAGTTAGGGTTGCTGGTAATTAGTTCTGTTAGTTTTGGCAGTTTTGATGGTGAACATAACATTTTTGGTGGGTAACTTTTTGCACCTTAGTGGTGGTAGTATTTTGAATATGGTTTACGTTTAGTGGTCACATACATTTCCACGTTTTACAAGTTTAGTCAACTGTGGGTTTTTGGGGTTGATGTGTGTTATAAACAGTAATATTATGCTATGGTTTGGTGACAATACATATGATACTTAATATGATGTTCTTGGCAGTAGTCTAATAGTTACAATCACTTTTTATGATGTATTGTTATTAGTCGTATATACTATTAATTATTTTTTATATTAAGAACAATAACTTTTATGAATCATTGTTAACAAAGTCAAAATTTAAGAGTATTATTGGTAAGTAATAATCAACATGAATGCTTTGATTAGTCATTTAAACTTAAGTTGACTTTTTAAAACAGTCAACCCATTAAAGCATTTAAAAATGGAAACATGTAATAATTGAAATTTACGATTTTTTCGTTAATAATAAATTAAACGAAATTTAACTTAATCATGAAAACACTTTAATGTAAAATCATTTTCATTCCAATTAAAAATTTACGTTACAATAATTCAGTAATCTTTACTAAAATTAAATAAGTCAACATTTCTTATTACATCTTTACGTTACATTATAAATACAGAATACATTGTTAAATTTTGATTAACGTTTCGATCAATCAAATCTTCGTAACTTTGTCAGGTATCTGTATCACTACTCTTTCTAATTAGAAATTGCAATGTTAATTCATTTATGTTTAAAATATTAAAGGGTATGTAATACCTTCATTGTCAACAAAGTTGCAGCATTATGGATCCAAACAACATCACTTTTTTTAAAGAAATCACTTTGTGTATCAGTAAATACACGATCAAAGTTAAAGTATTAGGCTTTGGAAGCTAGCAAATCGAAAGATACCAGGAGAAATTATTTCTCTTCATATGGTTCTGATCGCTGAACAGGTTATGTTTTTAACATATTCGTTTTTTATTTTTTTTTAAATTACGTTTTATTATTTCTCTTTAAGTATTCGGTTTTTACGTTTTTTTTTACGTTTTGTTTTTTTATTCAACACAAAATGCAGTGTCTGTGAAGGTTAGTAGTTTACTTAGTGAATCATGTATTCAGATTAGATTTTAATGTAGTTTATTCTAACAATTTCCACATGCCTTTTAATATTGTAGGATTTTTTTTTGGAGAAAACACTGCTCCAGAATCATCTTCTAGAGTTAGTTTGATTCGTGATGAACCGGAAGTAAAGCGTAGCCTGGACAAAGTTTATTTGATGTGTTTTGCGATTTTCTTTTCATTTATGTTTGCTTTGTTTATGCGACAATTTTCATATAAATAAAATGTGTGTTGACATTTGATGTTTGTTTTTATTTTTGTATAATTTGTACATGCTTGAATAGTTTTTTGATATGCCACATAGTTGTTGATACTTTATAATTGGACAGTTTGATTATAATTTATTACTTTAAATTCAAATTTCAAAATTTAGTATTTTCGGAAAATTAAATTTCCAATTTTCCCGAAAATATTCAAATTCAAATTATTTGCATTCTTTAATTATGGTAAATCATTAAAAATATTTATTATCTGTTTTAATTATACATTTAATACATATGACTCAATGTTGACCACAATTATCTATATAAAAGACACTAAACTCAATCAAAAAAACATAAAAAGCTTACACAACAATCAAACATTCAAGAGAATTCCGGTTTGCTCTTTCGTGCGCGCTTCAGTCTTCTTTTGTACAAGTTTATTGTATGTCATTCTTTTCTTCTATCAGTACATTTTTTAGTACTTTACATTGTTATTATATCTAATTTTTGTAGATAATCATTGATTATCTATAAGATTTCTAGAAAATCATTGATTATTTCTATGTTATGTTCCTTTATAATTTAGTTTTACTTAATTATTATTTAGATTAAATGGGACGTAAAAGACTGTCTACCACCTCAAATGATAAACGAACACCGTTATCTAATATCTCTAATGGTAAACATATGTTTTCATCTTTATGCATCGTATACATAATATCATGCAAACAATTTTTTTTTTCTTCACAGTTATCTCCAATGAACAAAAAAATCAGAATGCGGCCGAGTGTCGTAGACTTAGGAAGTTATATCTAGATGCCAAGAGAGGCAAGATCAATAATCATAATAATGGAATAGAAAATGTACCACCAAGCGTACAATTAAATCGTGAGTCCATTGGACCTTCAAACAATTATATTCATCAAAGTTCGTTTGTCCAATCAACTTTCAATTTGTCTACACCAGGTAAAATTTTGTTTCTCCGTTCATTATTTTTATATCGTTGTATACCGTTTGAACTTGACATGCTTATTAATAATCAAATTTAATAATACGAAATTATTTTTCTATTTTCTTAAGGTCAACTGCAACAAACTCCTCTGTCTAACATCTCAACTGGTATCTTTTATAATTTTCATGACATATTTTATGTTACTCGAAATTACTGATTTGGTTATTTTTTTGGGTATAAGACTATTATTATTTAATAAATTTTTTATATTGTTGAAGTGAAAAGTAACCTTTCCCGTGATTGGCGAATTTTTGGACAATTACAATTTGATGCTAAGAGACAGAATATTAAGCAATCTGGAAACACTAATCCGTCAACATCCACTAACAATGTATTTTCACTTGATATATCTGCCTTTAGCTCAACCTTCAACAATCCATTTAATGCATCTTTTTCTGGTAATAGCTATCGTTTCCATTCACTAATTTATAACATTTTATTAACTTCGTAATTTTTTTTATCTAATCGTAACTTATTTTTTTACTTATTTATAAACAGGTTCAACAGAACGTACTCCTTTGTCTAATATTACAAACGGTATCATATTTCTATGTTGCTTACGTTTGTCTTTGTAATGTTATAACACTCTATAACTAAAAGTTTATTTACTATCTAAACATTACAATTTTATTTGTATTCATAGTGTCAGTGCATGATAGTAATAGACCAAATTCTGTCGAGGCTAGAAGTTTTAGAAAAGCACAAGTTGATGGTAAAAGACGTAAACTTAATTCTGTTATAGGATTGCGGAACCAATCTATTGTTACATCTGGTACCTCTTTCTTTAAATCCATTACTTATATAAAGTTGTTACTTTTATTAATGTTAAACATTAATTTCAAGTATTATATTTAGGTTCAGGTTTTAACTTTGATAGACTCTCAAATGCAACATCTTCTGTTCAGACAAGAAGCATGAATACATCAAGTCATAATTCCATATTACCAGAATCTTCAATTTTAAGTAACGTAGAAAATTGCAGCAATGGATTACGAAGTAATCGACGTTGTATCTCACCTGTTCGCATGGTTAGTTTGTCAGACGAAGAAGATATGAATCCGCAACCCATGTTCAATTATCAATATAAGGGTGTCTCTAAAGGTAAATGTTATTTTTAATAAACCAATTACGATTTTTTTTATTTTTTAATTTAACGTAATATGAATTCAATTTATTCTATTCACAAGATTATTTGGATCACGGTGATCAAACGGTTGTATGTGAGATGTGTAACGCCAAACTGTGGAAATCGGAAGCTGGCAGATCACTACAAGTTAGTGGTAGAACATGTTACTATCTATGTTGTGGTTATGGAAAGGTGCAACTTCCAGATTTCAAAGAAAGCAGTGTCGATTATCAGAATCTTTTTAAGAACATAGACTTCCGGAGCAAGTATTTCTTAAAGCACATTCGAAGATTCAATTCTATGTTCTGTTTTACTTCACTGGGAGGCAAGGTCGACTCAAATATTAATAAAGGCAAGGCTCCCTTCATATACAGGATAAGTGGTGAAAATTATCATGCCTGGGTGGTCTTCTTCCTAATGATGGGACAAAACCAAAATTTTCTCAGTTGTATATCTATGACACTGAAAACGAAGTCTCTAACAGGAGTAAAATTTTCAGGTAATATTTTACAGTTTATTAAAATAAATTTTTACTTATAGTATGTTTTTTTCATATAAAACAACTGTTCAATTTTTGAAATTTTAATCTATTTATTACAGTAAGGAGAAAGGGGACTCTAACAAAATTGATGAACAACTTGATCTTGAAATCATTCAGTACCTCAAGTCAATGTTAGACTCTAAAAATCAGCTTGTGAAAAGCTATAGGAGTGTACGCGATCGATTTAATGAAAATTCTGAAGTTAACCTTAAGTTACGTCTTATTGGGAGGCGAACTAAAGATGGTCGACTATACAACTTACCAACTTCAAATGAAATCGATGCACTTATACTTACAGACAATGATGATGAGATTGACAATCGAGATATTGTTGTGGAATCAAGAAAAGAAGGTCTTCAGCGGATAAGTGAACTTCATCCAAAATATTTAGCTCTTCAGTATCCACTGCTTATTCCATTTGGGGAAGATTGTTATAGGGTTGATATACCGCATCGTGAAGAAAGGAAGTCTAAAAAGAAAGTAGACTCAAAGTGTTCAATGAGAGAGTATTTTGCCTATCATATTCAGGACAGAGTTGGTAAGTTCTCTTTGATTTTGAATGCAAGGCGCCTTCTTCAACAGTTTTTGGTTGACGTTTATACTATGATCTAGAGTGAGAGGTTGTATTATGTACGTTATCAGCAACAAAAACTTAGGTGTGACTCTTATTCCAGTCTTCAAAATGTGCATCAAAATGGACCTACAGATTTGGCAACAATAGGTACACCTATAATACTACCATCTTCTTTTACTGGTGGTGCACGCTACATGAGGGAAAATTATCTTGATGCAATGGCCATTTGTAAAAAGCATGGATACCCGGATTTTTTCATCACAATCACGTGTAATCCGAAATGGCCTGAAGTTAGAAGGTTTCTGAAGGATAAGAAGACAAATCCTGAAGACAGACCAGACATTTTAGCCAGATTATTCAAACTGAAGCTAGACTCATTGATGAAAGATTTACGTGATAAAGCAATATTAGGAAAGACTTCGGCAGGTACCATACATTAATAACTTTGAATCATTCTTTATTAGCGTAACAAACTAATAAAGTTAGTGAATATATTTTTTGTTTTATGTTGCACTAACTTTTTTATTTACAAAATTTTAATTTTAAATTTAGTACCATTTATTTTTACAGCTGTTTATACTATCGAGTTCCAAAAGCGTGGTCTTCCTCACGCTCATATCTGTCTCTTTCTTAAAGATGAAAGCAAGCTTCCGACGATTGATCATGTTGATCGTTTAGTTTCTGCTGAAATCCCAGATAAGAATTTAGATCCTGAGTTGTTTAGTCTTGTGAGTGACTTTATGATTCATGGACCATGTGGACCTGAATATCCCAACTGCCCGTGCATGATTGATGGTAAGTGCTCGAAGAAATTTCCAAAGAAGTTTTCTCCGGCATCAATGATAGATTCAAAAGGATATCCGGTTTATAAAAGAAGAGACTCAGGAGTATTTGTTGAAAAAGGTGGTGCTCAGTTAGATAACAAAAATGTGGTTCCTTATAACCCAACACTTTTGAAGCGTTATCAATCTCATATTAATGTTGAATGGTGCAACCAAGCTGCTTCAATTAAGTATCTATTCAAATACATTAACAAGGGACCGGACAGGGCTAAAATTGCTTTTGTAGAAGATTATGGAGAAGGTCAAGAAGTACAGCAAAGAGATGAAATCAAAAAACATTATGATTGCAGGTTCCTTTCAGCATGTGAAGCTTCATGGAGGATACTTAAACACGAAGTGCATTACAGATACCCTCCAGTGATTAGGCTTCCTTTTCATCTACCTGGTGAGCAAACTGTTGTATACGGTCCAGAAGAGCAACTTCAAAACGTACTCAACAAGCCATCAGTGTCTTCTACAATGTTTCTAAAATGGATGAAACTAAACCAGGATGAACCTGTGGCACGTGAACTGAGCTACATCGAAATCCCAAGTAAATTTGTTTGGAAACCTGATGAAAAAAAATGGGATTTTCGAAAAACAGGTAAGGCAATTGGTCGTGTTCATATGGTTAATCCATCAATGGGTGAGGCTTATTTCTTGAGAATTCTTCTTAACAAGGTCAAAGGTCCCAAATCTTTTGCTGAGATAAGAACGGTGAATGGAAAAGTTTTACCAACATATCGAGATGCATGTTACGCTCTTGGCCTGTTGGAAGATGACAAGGAATATATAGAAGCTATTGAGGAAACTCATTATACCGGTTCGGGATACTGTCTTCGTAATTTGTTCGCGATGATGTTGTTGTCTAACAGCTTATCTAGGCCTGACCATGTTTGGGAGAACACATGGAAGTACTTGCAGACGGTATTATGCGTAGACACGAAGACGTTTTCCAAATTGAAGGTAAAAAAATTTATAATTCAAAATTTTATTTATTTTACGTTATTATTAATTGTTTAATTAATAATTACAATCTTTATGGTTATCAGGTTTGTCTCTTCCTGATGATCAAATCAAGAACCTTACGTTGCTGGAAATTGAGAAACAGTTAATTCGGAATAACTCCAGCCTACGTAGGTTTCCTTCCATGCCTTTTCCTAATAGTGATTCGATTGCATCTGCAAATAACCGTTTAATACTTGATGAACTCAATTATCAAGTAAATACGTTGACTGAGGAATTTCATAGCAACGCACCTTCTTTAACAGATGAGCAGCGTTTAATTTTTGATGAAATAATTGATGCGGTTGATTTTAACAAAGGTGGGCTTTTTTTTGTTTATGGGTTTGGAGGCACTGGTAAAACCTTTTTATGGAAAACGTTGTCTGCTGCCATTAGATGTAAAGGCCAAATTGTTTTGAACGTTGCATCTAGCGGTATTGCTTCTTTGTTGTTATCTGGTGGAAGGACCGCTCATTCTAGGTTTCGTATACCTTTGAATGTTAATGAAGAATCCATGTGTTCTATTAAGGCGAATAGCGATGAGGCAGATTTATTGAAGCAGACTAAGTTAATTATTTGGGATGAAGCTCCAATGATTCACAAACATGCTTTTGAAGCTCTTGATCGCACGATGAAAGACATCTTGAAATCAAAGGATTCGGTTAATTCGGAGCTGCCTTTCGGAGGTAAGGTTATGGTTTTGGGTGGTGATTTTAGACAGATCCTTCCTGTTGTTCCCAATGGTAGTAAAAGAGATATTATAAGTGCCTCAATAACCTCCTCTAAGATTTGGAATACTTGCAAAGTCCGTACGTTAACTAAAAACATGAGGTTAACATTGGGTAACAAGACATCTGAATCAGAAGAAATAAAGGAATTTGCAAACTGGCTTCTACAGTTAGGTGAGGGTAAAGTTGGTGCTTCAGTTGATGAAAATGAGGCAGATGTCGACATTCCAGATGATCTTCTTATAAAGCAATCATCAGATCCTATTTGTAGCTTAATTGACTTCGTCTACCCTTCACTTCTTCAGCTTTACAAAGATAAAGATTACTTTGGTGAACGAGCAATACTTGCACCAACAAACGAAGTGGTACATGAAATTAATGACAAGTTGCTTGCATTGTTTCCTGGAGATGAAGTCGAGTATTTGAGCTCTGATAGTATATGCCAGATTGAGAATGGTAATAACCGTTCACAGGAAGATTTATATTCTCCTGATGTGCTTAATGGTTTGAAAATTTCTGGAATTCCTAATCATCGATTAGCACTAAAGATCGGTGTTCCCGTTATGTTGTTGAGAAACATTGATCAACAAAATGGCCTGTGCAACGGCACCAGGTTACGAATCACCAGACTTGCGAAGCGTATTATTGAAGCCGAAATCATATCAGGTGGTAACATTGGTACCAAAACTCTTATTCCTAGAATAAATATGATACCATCTGATAACAAGATTCCAGTCAAGTTCCAAAGACGCCAATTCCCAATAAGCGTATGTTTCGCAATGACCATCAATAAAAGCCAAGGACAGTCTCTATCCAAGGTTGGGTTGTATTTAAGAGACCCCGTATTCTCACATGGCCAGCTTTATGTCGCATTGTCAAGAGTTAAAAGCAGGGCAGGAGTGAAATTACTTATACTTGATGCTGATGGCCAAGTGAAGACTAAAACAAAAAATGTGGTGTATAAAGAAATATTTAATGATATTTGAATAGAATGTGTATTGGTTTCTTTTAAATCTTAATAAAATATTTCTGCTACATTTTTTTATATGTTTTACCACTCGAAATAATTGTACGTTGGTGAACCGCGTGTAACGCGGGCAAAGATCTAGTAGAATAATAAAACAATCCAACTTTTATTAAATCACACATTATAGATCTGCCATCTGCACAAGGTATTTGAGTCTTTAAAAGATTTAAAGACAATTTTGTTCTGAAGTATATATTCTTATTTGAAAATTGCTACAAATGAAAATAGTCAAAAAGTCTAGTAATACGTGTAGTAGTTTAACACATGCGAATAAAAGTTATATTCCCTATTTTATTTGCTACCTCATGCAAATTTAATCCAAAATAGTTGGATCGAGTGATCGACCAACCATCCTTATTTTCAAAACATTGATTATAACTTATAACACGCGCGTGTTACAAATTTACGCCCATACTGATTAGGTATGATGTTAGTCGGCGTTACACACCACCTCAAAGGAGCTTGAATATTGAAACTAGATGCGTGGCAAGTTTATGGGTCATGTGTCTTCACATGATGACGATTTTCAACAAATAGGGTTTCTATTTATTTAATTGATTGATGGATGGACAGTGAAATCATTACACGCTCTAGTACATATATGATGTTACGGTCTCTTTTTTAACATCACGTTTAAATTTTTTACATAACAATTTTATCGATTGCAATTCATTAAAAATAAAAGGATAAATTATATAAGGATGGTAGGTAGACGGCCAACAAGCTACGTCAACACCCCTTTTTAGATAGAAAATCCAAACCCGCTAGAAACAAAATCCCGCCCTTGAGAGGTTGAAAAGTTTGCATTGCACTACTCGCTGGGGCGGATCTAAAGCTTAAGCAGGGGTAACGTCCGTTACCCCTCAACTTTTTTGGTATAGTGTATTTTTAAATTTTTTTACATGTTTTGTATTACGTTATCTGTGAAAATTATGTACCGTTACCCATGAAATCTTGGTCTAGATCCGTCACCTGTCTACCCGCTGAACCCGAGAAAAAACCACGCTGTCTTACATTACAACCATATATATAGGTAAAAATAACTAAGGCTATAGGGTGTGGATACATGAAAAAGTTCATGTCTCCATGTCACCTTGGATGCCACATAGGATAGAGTAAACACACAACGAAATGGGTCATGAGTGGGGTGTGAAGACATGAAAGACACATTTATTATTAATAAATTAAAGATAATAAAAGTAATAATATTAAATGTTTGTTTGATGGGATAAAATAAAAAAAAAGTAAGGAAATTACCTAATTGGTCCGTCCATTTCGTCTTGCATGGAACGGGGGACATGAGACGGGGGTGAGGGGTGGTGTAGCATGTCTTGGACATGGAAAAAGTGCAGGACGGGGGAGGTTGACGACTGCACAGCCCATAGTCTAATATTTTTATACATACAAACCGAAACTAAACATGTGACACAATATCTAGAACATAACATAACATAACCACATTTGATCTGTTTGTTGAGTTCAGTTTGTTTGGTTCCAACATAATATTATCACTTTGGTCCCCACAAAATCAAATTAAGTATCTTCTCAGTCTTCTCTAACTCCTTAATCCGCTTCTGATCCCTCTTCTCCGGCTTCATCTTGCCGGAAAATCGTCCGGCAGCATCTCCGGCCGTCTCCGGCGAAGTCTGCAGCTGCTTTTGCGACTGAACGGCGTTAAACGCAGCCTCGTACATGCATCCGCCGTGGTTACCGCCGCCACACATCTCAAATATGTTTGTTGATTGCTTTTTGTGTATAATTAAAGAGTTGGATTTGAGTTGTGATTATTATTATTATTATTATTATAAGTGAAGGCGAATTTATATGAGTTAAGGTGGGACAGAAGGAATAAAAAACAGGGGTCTGGTGGAGTTGTTTGATAAAAACTAGGGGTTTATGTGACCATGGTTTTTAGTTTTATTATGTTTTATTTTTAATCGCTCACCGGAACGTGTATCACACTACATTACAAGTGTTTAAACTCCTTTGCCACCATGACATGTGTGACTTCACCAGGTTTTTTAACGATCGTTAGACTGAAGGACATAGGGTGTAACAGGTCAGAAAAGAAAGAACATATGATATAATTTCACTAATAATTAAAGGACAACTTGTGTAATTCTCTCTTACATCAATCAACCTATATTACCTTCCTTTTACACGCCGATGAAGCCTAGCTCGGTTGGTGAAATTGGGGGAGTTAGAGCGAAGGTCATGTGGTGGTTGAGGGTTCGATTCCGGTCGGGTTCCACTTGGGGGATCACCAATCCAGATAGGATGGAAAATCAGAACAGATTGGCCCAAGGTGTTAGGCGGAGCTCCACCGGCTGCACCACTTGTCGTTCAAAAAGAATGTGAAATGAAAAAGAAAAGATAAGTAGTGCAAGTAGTGGAGTGTTTCACATTTCATACTAAGAACATGTGTTGTGGAAAGGTGAATTGTGATGGTCGGTTGAGGTGAGTTTAAATTAGGGATGTGATCGATAAGTGAATATCGTATTGTATATGTTTGGTTGATGTTGGTATAAGGGCATGTGTAGTGGGCCGTAATGTGGCGTTTTAATCCTCTATAGCGCCCCTAACACTGCCCCGATGGGCGCTATAGGGCGTTTTCGGCTGATGGCGTTTTGTGCATAACGGACGCTGTGTTCTGCTTCATTATTATTATTATTATTATTATTATTATTGAAGTGTGTGTGTGTGAAGATGAAGAAGAAGTGAAGAAGAGGAAGAAGAAGAAGAAGTGAAGAAGAAGAGGAAGAAGAAAAAGAAGTAGGTGGGGTGAGTTATTATTTTTTAATAGTAAATATTATTTTTTTATTATTGTTTTTTAATTTAATAAATTTTCTTTTATTATTATTATTATTATTTTTTTATTATTATTAGGTATTTAATATTATTATTTAAATAAGAAAATAATAATTTAACCAATGATTACCCAATCATTTATAAAGCCTCATAACCCCCCTTCCCACTACACCCTTTTTTTCCATAACCCCCTATAACCCCTTTCTATTACTTTTTAATATTTTAATACCCATAATCCCCACCACTACATATACACTGATACACTACCATTAAAAGTTTTGAACCAGTACAGTACCACATGGTACCGATATCAAATTTGAATTAAATTGAAAACATGATACCGTATTATATATGTTTGGTCGGTACTGATATGACTCCGGCATTTGCAGTGTTTGAGCCCTCAAGTGTTGACGAGGCTAGCCAATCACGCCCCCTTTGGTGTCGTGGTTGCAGTGTCCGAGCTCTCAAGTACTACGTGGCTAGCCCATCATGCCCTCCAAGTCTTCCACAATACATAACATTCCAATGCTTTGAATCACATTACTTTTGTAGAGGTAATTACCATACCGTTAGACCAATGGGTCTTAAAAGCAAGTTAATTTATTCATTTTAGGAACAATTTTTTTACACCTAACTACTACCTAATCAACTTGACTATGAGTGATATGAATCGACACCACCATAGGCAGATCTATGTAGAGCTTAGGGTAGTCCGGGCCACTGGCGAAGCTTAGTAGGGGCCGGCGGGGGCGGCCGACCCCCCGAATTTTCGCGTAGAAGTGCCGATTATATAGTATTCGTATAGAAAATTTTGGAAATATAGGGTTTCGACCCCCGAAACTGGTTTTCGACCCCCTGAAACTAGTGAGTTCCGACCCCCCGGTGACTTCCGACCCCTCGAACCTTCGGGTCAAGCTTCACCACTGGTCCGGGCTACCCCTCAACTTTGTCGACGAAGTACAAAATTAGTGTACATTTTTTTCTTCTCTATTTTATGTATCGGATATCACTGAGCAAATATTATGATACCCATAGGTCCCAAAAAAATTGGGATGTCTTTGAATTTTTTTCTAGATCCACTACTGCCACCCCATTTGTAAAGGGCAATCATCATTACTACTAGGGGTGTTTACGATCAGGTATTTGTGGTTTTTAGGGGAAATTGTAAACCAAACCATTAGTAATGGCTTTCTATTTTTGTAAACCATAACCTAACCGTAAAACTTTCCAGCTGAAGCAGTTTGGGTTCACAGTTTGAGATTGATGGGCCTTATTCAAGTTTTCCCGAATTTACAAAACAAAGAAAATTAAAATAAAAGGTTGTCGAAATTCTAAGACTTCATAAAATTTGTCCATAATGTTTAGTAAGGCTGTAAACAAACCAAACGTACGGCGAACAGTTCGTGAAATGTTTGGCGGAAGTTCGTTTGTGTACGTTCGTTTAATAAATGAACGAACACAAACACGAAATTATGTTCGTTTAGTTAAACAAACAAACATGAACAGAGGTCACGTTTGTTCATTTATGTTCATGAACGTTTGGTAACGTGTTCGCTTATATTTGTTTGTGTTCGATAGTTCATTAGTGTTTTTAACTTTTTATTTTTAATTTAGACTGAATTACAAGTTTTGTCCTTTATGTTTATACCAAATTACAAAGCATGTCCTTTATGTTTAAAATTGACGAGTTTTGTACTTTATGTTCGAAAATCTTGCACGTTACGTCCTTTGACACTAACCCAGTTAGATTTTAACTGAAATGTGAGGGTGAATTCGTCTTTATACTATTTTAGGGTGTATTTATGTAGTTGAGTTAAAGTTTTGTATCAAAATGAAATATATATATTACATATATACCCCCTCTCTCCCTTTACCCCATCTCTCCCTCTCAGTCGCATCGTTTCCCATCGCCTCCATCGGACACCGCCACATCCACCAAACCTTCAAACCCCTCTCACCAGACACCTCCACCAGAACTCCGACTAAGAATCTGGTGACTCAAAAGAAATCCAACTGAAATAGTGAACTCTGACAAAAAAAAAAAAAAAAAAAAAAAAAAAAAAAACCACAATAAGAAAAGAATCCAGACCCCAGCTACAAGAACCATAATCACACTTCTCATAAGGCCGCAAATCCACTATAGCACAAATCAAGTTATTATCTGTCTCTGCAATCCCATTTTTCCCATCAATAAAAAATGTCCCTTTTCAACTGAGTCCACAAAAACAGACCCAAATATGAACAACAAAGCCCAAATAGAAATACCCATTTGGCAAGACAAAGAAACCATGAATATTAAGAGTAAAGTTACAATTTTTTAAACACTTTATCAAAGTGTCGGTCATTAGTGGATGATTAAAGGTAAAAAGATGGAAACTTTTGGGGCTTTTGTTCTCTTTCTGTTGAGAATAAATAGGTGAGGAGACTGACACTGGTTTAGTTAAATAAAATTGTGTTGTTGGGAATGAAGTGTAGACTGGTAAGTTGTAATCATCAGCTTGAAAAGAACTCCGACCGGAGATGGTTTAGGGGACCGATTAAAACATAATGAAATTTGTATTAAAATGATTTTGATACAGCGGTGAAGGTGCTGGATGTGCGACGGTGGTTGGTGTGGGATGGGTGGTGGCTGCGACGGTGGTTGGTGTGGAATGGGTGGTAGTGGCGATGGGTGGTGGTTGTGCAGGTAAGTAGGAAAGAGGGAGAGGGTGAAAGAAAGGGCTGTGTGTGTATTGTTTTAATTATAAAAATGGTTTTCAAAATAAATGGGTGAAAAGACCAATTTACCCTCTACTTAACGATTAAAATTAACTGGGTTAGTGTCAAAGGACGTAACGTGCAAGATTTTCGAACATAAAGTACAAAACTCGTCAATTTTAAACATAAAGGACATGCTTTGTAATTTGGTATAAACATAAAGGACAAAACTTGTAATTCAGTCTTTAATTTAAGTAATTCAGATTTCCCAATGGTAGATTATTTAATATATTAGTGTATCACATATTAATATTACTTTAACTATTTTAATTAACTATTATTTTAGGTAGATTAAACAAAGATTTCAAGTTTAATATGATAATTTTATGTTTTTATGAGACATTATGTGATCGAGATTATGTCAAGTATATTTGGCTAATTAGATTAGTATATTTTGGGTGGAAAATGTTCATGATGTTTGGAATTTAATATGTGTTAGTTTGTGCTCGGTTTTATTCATTAATGCCTATTTGTGTTTGTTTACGTTCATTGGTGTTTTTTTGTGTTTGCTTTTTTCTGATAACTAAATATAACAAATAAAGATAAACGAACACAAACAAAAACCTCGTTCGGTAATTGTTCATGAACAGTTTGTGAACATGTTAGTTATTTCCTTAACAAACAAACACTAGCAAAAGATCTCGTTCAGTAAGTGTTCATGAATAGTTCGTAAACACGTTATTTCCTTAACAAACGAACACGAACAAGGCCATGTTCGTGTTCGTTTGGTTCGTTTACAACCCTAATGTTTAGAATAGAACAAGCTGTTTAACATAAACTATCCAAATACATAAAAATATCTCTACATACATAGAAAAATGTTTGCTGGTATTGGAAATTTAGAATTTTGAAAAAACTCATATATGAGAATGGGGAACTGATGGCTTAGCACACTTTGTTTAAAATTATTTTATTATAGATTATAATAAATTTAATTTATTCATGTCCATACATATAATATAATATGAAATATATAAAAATAATAGAAAAATAATCCATTATTGCTTTGGACCCCCACGTGGCCACGTCTAGCCTCTAGCTGCTTAGCTGGTCCCAATCAATTTATTCACGAACAATTCCTGCAACTGGTTAGACAATTCTTGCATCTCGGAAGGTGCAAGACGGTACGGGGTAAGAGCTATTGGGGCAACTCCTAGAACTAAGTCAATGCGAAACTCGACCTTGGCGGTGGCAATCATGGCAAGCTTTCGAGTTTCCGATCCTTAGTCTTCTTCTCGACGATGTGCACTAGGAATGCAACACAACCCTTCCTCAAGCACTACTGGTATGTCTTCGAGTTTCTGATCCTTAGTCTTCTTCCATTAGAGAGAGGTTAATGGCGCAGACAAAGGAGGTCAGAAATACTTCTGAGGAAAAAACAAACACCACTTAAGACCACAAGTCATACAAACTAAAACATACAATTGGGATCACAGGCCAAATAGACACCTAGCCAATCCCAACACGACACCAAAGAGACTAATCTCGTGCTTTATCCTTCATCCGATGTTTAGCCCATAGCGAGAGTGATGGACTTTGACGTCTTCCAAGACTATTGAGGGGCAAATCGATTTCTGGTTGAAAACAACCTCGTTCCTCATTTTCCAAAGGCGCCAACAAATGACAAGAATAATAGCGTGAACCATTTCCATTTTGAGTTAGCGCAGGGAATGGAGTTATGCAATCCCATAAGATCTCTAAAACTAAAGGCGAAGATGGGTGCAATTTTACACCGTAGATTTACCTGGGACCAAACTAAATCTACGATTGAGCACGAGATAAACAAATGATCCACATTCTCAACAGCACTAGCACAAAGTTTTTCAAGAACTGTATCCTTTATTGCATCTAGATATGCTAACTTCAATTTGTGAGAAATTTAGCACTTAAATATTATAAGTATTCTTTATTTGAATCTAGATATGTTTTTCTTTTTCTGAAAGTTTAATGGCACTTTTAAAATTTTGTTTGTTCATAAGTTATTGCTTGAAAAACTTTGTAGGTTGAAAGCAACAAGTAAATAAGTATGTAGTAAAGAAAAATTAACACCCAATACACTAAGACCTTATATCTTCACTAAAGAAACATCCGAGTAATAAACATAGTGATAACGTTTATAAACATCTCATTAATAAGGTGAACCTGATCGGGTGAAGAGAGACGATATTGATTCTAGGTACACGTTTCATTATTTCCTGTACTACCTGATCAACAGGTACACCTGGTCGGGTGTATCTAAGAAAACCTTATGTGGATGAGAGAAACAGATATGATGGATGTGGTGAAGAGAGACAATAAGGGTTGTGTAACGAATGTGAGAAAGACAGGAAAAAAACAGAGCCGAATGTAAACCTTTTAAAGTAAAGGAGACAGGCCCCGTCGTTCATCCTATGCAAACACTCTTACAATATTCACCTTCTGATAATATATTGTCAATCCTAACACATGGATTTTGTAAAATATATTTTAGAGAAACACGCCCTTACTTCATATTCATACTTAGTTAATCTCACCACTAGCAAGGCTAAGGAAGGGTCTGAGGATGGTACAATGTAGATAACCTTACCTCTACTCCGTATAAACAGAAAGACTTTTTCCAGTAAGACACTCGACTCGATAATAGTTTTGTAACAAGCCTTTGACATAAGATACATAACACTCAAGCCTAAGGCCCATTAAAAACACCCTTACCAAATACACAATTAACCATGACCCCATATGGGAAGTAATGAGAGACCGAGGAAGTTGGGTGCGCAAACAAACGTGAAGGAGAGACGATAGCAATCACACCTATAAGTTGGAGATGTTCTACCACACACACTCGTTATTAGGATGATACCAGTACCAGACTACCAGTATCGAAAATTGATAACTAAATTTTTGAAAAAGTAGGTACCAAAGCCATTAGTAAGGTATAGGTTTGATAGAGTACCAGTACTCTTTACAACATGTTCTCTCTATATCGTGTCTATACTAAGGTATGTTTGGCAAAACTAGCTGGAGGCTGGTAGCTGCAAGCTGGTAGCTGGAAGCTGTTAGCTGGAAGCTTTTTAAATATATTTTGGTGTTTGGCAGAGTAGCTGGAGCTTTTAATAAAATGTATAAAATGACCAAAATGGTCATAATTAAAAGATTGTAAAGAAGGTTTTTATTTTATTTTTAAAATAGAATGGGTATTTGTGTCATTTACTAACTAAAAGCTTGTAGCTAGTAGAGCTTTTTCTTAAAAGCTACTACTAGTAGCTTTTCACTGTAGAGCTTTTTCTCTAACCAAAAAGCTTCCAGCCCCTTCAACCAAACAAGGCTTTTTATTAAGTAGGAGCTTTTTCTTAAAAGCTTGAAGCTTGAAGCTCCTAAAAGCTCTTAAAAGCTCCTTGCCAAACATACCCTAAATCGTTACCATTACCAATAGAAATTCCAAATACTCATCACCACTCCTTTATTGTCCTTCACTCCTTCCCTAAAAGGTTAAGAAAACCATTTTTTTTTGGCACAAAACAAAAAACACCTCCATAGCACGGACGACCACAACCTTGATATTTTATTAAAACCGTATCATAAAACCCTAAACTGTTAGTGATCCTATTCACATCTTGATTTAATTCCAAGTCTTGAAAATAACGTTAAAAACGACGGACGGTTAATCATGCATCATGTGGTGGTGTGGATAGCCAAAAGACAAAGGGGTACATGCACCGATCAGGTTTGTCCCGATTGCTAAGTGTTCTGTGCCTTATGTCCAAGGCTTGATACCAAACCACATCGAGCCAGGGGTCTCACTGGAAGCAGCCTCTCTATTCTTAGGGGTAGAGGTAAGACTGTCTATATCTTACCCTTCTCAAACCCTACCTTAGCTTTGTTATAGGTTGGATTAACTGAGTATGATTATATGTGTAAAATTTGATTAGATGCATCTTGATAAAAGTAATAATTCATCAAAATCTGCAAAAAATTGGCTATAACCCTTAAGAATATTAATATAATCAACATTCAAAATTATTGCATGTATCACATATTTCAAATACAGAGGCATCTCATCTCTTTTCTTTTCTACAAAACAATCCATCAATAACAATAACCAATCTAAAACCTAACAGTACTAGGACCAAAACAGTTAACATCCATCACCTTCTTCATACACTCTGCTTTAGTTCTCTTGGACCTATATTTTCCAGCAGCCAATTCAGAACCCACAAACAGAGATCTAGAACTACGATCAGCCACAGATTTATTATAAGAAGAAACAATCTTTGTTTTGGCGTGTTGATGAAGGGCCTTAAGAGGGCCGTTCCATCTTGCAACCCCTTGATCTTTTAACGCCTCGACTGCCCCTATGCTTGCAACCACCAGCCATGTTTTGATGGTAGATCCGCTGCTCATGTTGGAATTAGATGTTTGGGATTGTGGGTTGTAATGGGTAGTGAATGGATTTTGTTGATTGATGGTTTTTAGGGGTGTAGGTGTGTGGTTTATATATGCACGATAAGTGTTTGATGAAATGCCTAAAACAGGATGCGGGTAAATTCTTGTACAAGGAAGATGTTGATGGTTTTATGTTTTGGTTCCGTGTATTGTGGATCATGTGGGCGTAAAGTTTTGGACTTGTTGGGCCTTGGTTATTGAGTAGGGTAAACTATCAAAACATTGTATTTTGCTAATAGATTCAAGTACCTTTTTTTTAGTTTATTATTAGTTTTTTTCTTTTTGTTTTTCTGTGGTTTTGTTTAATTTTGGAAAAATGGCTAGCTTGGGTAGCGGATCAAGACGGATTAAGGCCAGTGGCGAAGCTTGGTTTTGGAATCGGCGGGGGTCGGTCTTAAATTTTTTTGATCGGTAGTGAAAAATCGGCGGGGATCGGACTCAACCCGGACGTAATTTACATTCGAAAATCGCAAATTTCCACTATTGTGCCAAAAAACAAGGGGCCAGGGCCACCCCTGGCCCCAAGTAACCTTCGCCCCTGATTAAGGCCATTTGGGTTTGCCTCGAAATGAGAGGTGGTGGAGATAAAAAAAAAAAAAAGTATAAAATAGGTTTGCATGTTGTATTTGCTTTTATAGCTGTTGGAATGATTGATGGTCGTGGAGGTGGAGGTGGAGGTGGTGATGGTGATGGGTGTCGTTGATGGTTAGAGTGGCGGTCAAGGTGATGGAAGTGGCTTTGGAGCTGGTGGTGGCGGCCCTAGTAGGTAGTAGTGACATTCAATAGTGGTACCAATTGCAATCCATTCTAAGTTAACAAGTTTTATAATGGTGAACGCGATCAATATTGACTTATTGTATAATTTTAATAACTCAAATGAACCTATAAAAAGTTTTTGGTTTACTTAAGTCAATTCATCCCTTGATGAATGCCTCTTAAATGTCGGGTGTGGACTGTGGTCATGTTAACACAAAGTTGACAAGGTATCAAAGGAAGATTATTTTTTAGTGTTAGTAAAATTAGTCATTTTAAGAAAATGGCCATTCATTGGTGGCGTATCTAGGAATCTTTGTGAGCATGGAATGAAAATGGGTCAGGTACAAACAGTGGCGAAGCTTGAAGATCAAATGGGGGGGGGGGGGAGACTTAATCCATATAAAAATTACCTACGAAATCACAAACTTTCACCACTGAGCCAAAAAAACGTCGGAAGCCAGGGCACCCCTGTCCTTCGCTAACCTTCGCCACAGGGTACAAAAGTACGTTCGATGGGAAAAGGTTTGAAAAAAACAATTACACTAAAAACTATAGTAAAAAAACATGAAACTTCAATAAAATGATAAACGCTTTGATCAAGTGTTTTAGGAACGAATATGGATGTCAATCGTATTAGGATGATGTGTTAATGAGTTGCGGGCTGGCGGGTTGTTTTATGAACGAATAGAGATATCAATCGTATTGGGTTAGTGGGCTAATGAGTTGCGGGTTGGCGGGTTGAAATGTGCAACCTGAACCAAATTACTATTCATGTCAAAGTTTTCAACCTTAGCCCGCACACACATAAATCCGGCTTAACCCGAACATGACTCGTCTAACTCATTTCTTTTATATTAGTCATACATGTTGACGAGGTATAAGCGAGTTATCGATAACGTGTTTAATGGTGAGGTGAGAGTGACAACTACATAATATGATTTGATAAAACTAACATTATTTTATGACGAACCATGTAAAATTAAAAAGTGAAAAAAAAATATAGAAGTTTTTTTATTCTAAATGATCAAACAGGTAAGCCCGTTTTTTATACGTGTCAACTCAAACCCAAATGGTTTTTAAAATTGATCATCCTGATCTCCGAACACGACCCATTTTTAACTGGTTTTGTTAATCGACCCAAAACCTATTTTTCCGTGTCATGTTTAGATCATGCTTCGTGTCGTGCCAAGAATTGCGCTTTATAACCACATTACTTATAGGTGCTATATGTTATTCTTTAAACTAAACTAAGTGTCCAAACCACTATTACTTTTTCTTAATTTTGCACAAGTGCTTCTCATATTTGAGAAAAAAAAAACATATCAACATTGTCACGCTTTTAATTATTAATAATATTTTTACACAACAATTCCTAGTTTTAATTTATCAAAGGGTTAGTTATTGAGGCCATAAACACTAAACCGAGGTAAATGATTCAATGTACTGATTACGACATGCGACAAAAATAAGATTCCAATGGACCCCAACACCTGAAACCGGTGGCGAAAATGTTGTTTCTGGACAATATACTTTAATTAATTATTAAAAAAATGAATTTGAGCATGTGCTCATGTCACTTTTATATTTAAAAAAAATATATAAAAAATGAAAAACAGCTAGTATTAAACTTTTCGAAATTGACCCGAATAAACCCAAATCAACTTGGTCATGAATCATGATACCAACTTATTCTAGCCAACAAGTATGTAAACAATACTTTGTTATGGTTAGTCGATGGTTTTCTTACATTTATATATGAACCATGTCCAGCAGATCTCTTTGTCTTTGGTGGACCGAGAGGAAGCATACTTTGTATCTCCTCTCGTTAGGTTGAGGGATAGTGGGTTTGTAGCAGTCCAAGCGGTGCGGAAAGCAGAGGCGAAGAAGGTAGAAAAGCATGCTAAAGCCTGCGAGGAGAACCAGCATGTTTTCGTACACCTAGCTTTTGATACATTTGGCTCATTGGCACCGGATGCTACTCGTTTCCTAACCAGGGTCCAGCGAGTTATTCATAGTAGTGTCTCGGCTCCAGGTGGGCAAGGCTACGTTTTTAGTCGGTTAGGGTCTGCTATTCAGAAAGGGGTGGCGGCGCAGCTTGTTGCCTGCCTTCCCGCTATCTTGATGTAATTTGTAATGTTTTTTATTTGAAAAAAAAATTCAAAAAAAAAAAATTCAAAAAAAAAAAAAAAAAATCAAGCTGTTAAAACCAGCCAGTCCAACCGATACACCAAACCATAGTCATCAGCTCAGCCAAAACTTTCATCAAAATTAGCCTAAGCCAAACAATGGACATCTCTAAATACAAGAACATGACATCCAAAGTGCATTAAACCATTGAGTCTCTTTTCATTACTTAGAAAATCTACAAGTCACACTAATGATTTACAATTCTAGTCAGTGTCCAACTAAATTTCCAAACCAAAACCATATGAACAAATCAACAAATGTGTATAGTCAAATATATATCGGCGTTTGGACCCCAAGACCGAACAAGGTTCATACTGCGCAACTAACTCACTTGAGATATGTGAAAGTCTTCAGGCAGTTGGAAACTAGAAGCTGCACCAAACTTTTTTTGTTCTTCGGACATGTCTTCAGTAACCTCTTCTTCATCAGTGTCAAGCTCGTTATCCTTAGGTGTGCGAGGGGTAGAAGGGTCAAGTACACTTTTGGATGGGTAGTTTCCGGTTGCTAGCATGCTCACTTGACCAAAACATGAAATCTCTATAGTGACAGTGTCGTTTTCTTTAGGTAGAGGTTGTTTCCATGGCTCCCCGTCCATCCTCATGAATGTATGGTCGGTTGCACCCTTACGGAATTCAAAACGGATTCCTCTTGCCTAGAAAAAATAATTTGAGTAATGGGTCAAAAATAATATTATTACAAAGATAATCTAAACCTTAAATAAAACAATTTAGAATGCTGCATGATTGTATCTGAATCATAGTTGTCAAAGCGCCTAGGCGCACTCAAGGCGCATAGGCCGAGCCCGGAGCCTAGGCGCATAAAAAACGAGGGCTTTTTATAATTAGGCGCATAGTATAAAATATATTTTTTAGGGATTTTAGAGATGTTTTAGGCTTGTTTAGGACTTGTTCATAACTCATGTAGGATGTTTTAGATGTTTACGCAACTTTTAGCCTGAATTTGGCCGGAAATCAGCCTGAAAACAGCCCCGATAATGCGCCTCAGTGCCTAGGCGCGCGCCTCGCTGCGCCTTGCGCCTAGGCGCGCTTTTGACAACTATGATTTGAATAGACCCATATGTAAACGGGTCAAAATTGCAACTCTACTTTTGATACAAAAACTAAATTTTTAATCAAATTGCTACCTGTGCAAGACGGGTCCCATGTCCACTTGGCGCATATAAAACAGCGCCGTGCCAAGCGTTTCGGAATCCAACAATCTCAATAAATCCATCATCAACAAATGGAAAAGTCCACTCTTTCTGTTAGTTATAAATATATGATCAAGTGTGATCAAGGAAAGTTAATTAGCAGCAGCGATAAGATCAAAAGAGGTCATAAGATTTATAAGGTTCATAATGCGCATAGAAGTAAAAAGTCAAAGGCTAACCGCACTGAGTCTCCTTCTGCTTGGCATGCCCCATGGATTAAGTCCACCAGAAAAGCTAGGCAAGTTGAGGCAAATAATAGACCGTATGCTGCACAAATAAGCGAAAAGTATATTAATCGATGAGTCTGAATGAACATGTGATATTCATTCGGCGCACTTAGAGGTGCAATTAGTTGTTTAATTGCGTCGTAAAATAAAAAATAAAAGTAATAAAGAAAAAAAATAAAGCGAGATGATCAGCGAACTTACGTGGGAGGAATGGAGAGGTCTTCCCATTGACCTGGCTTTCTCATAATCGAAACCTTTGCTAGTTGTCCTATATTCCTGTCATAAGAGCACATGATGTGAATTAGACGTAACCAATCTTTAAAATACATATGTTTAACAGATATTCTTATCAATTACTAAAAAACGCATTACCACTGATTCGAGAAAATTGTTTGTTTTGAATACTTACCATGAAGATGGATGAGTAAGTGAAGCCCAAAACCACCCTTGTGAACATGTCAGCTTTGCATAGGCACTCTGATTAAAAAAAAATAATAATAATAAAAAAAAAGGTTATGCAACAACAATAAGTAATGAACAATAATTTAGGGATGAAGAGAACAAAACCTGGTTAGCCGCCTGATTTTTGAACTTTTCAGGGTGTAGTTTTCTTTCTGTATGAAATCCGTACGACACTTGAGCATCCATTCCTAAATATCAAACAGCAGAAGATAATTAGCACCCTAAAGTAGTTCCAAGAACCGTTGCATAGTAAATATAGTTCGGATAGAGGCAAAGGATATGGTGATGACAATGAGTCTATAATCGTTACCCATGCTAAAGTAGTTCCAAAATCCTCCACGAAATGTGCGGTACCCTTCCTGCAAAAAAAAAAAAAAAAAAAAAAACATGAGATTTTATAAACAATGCTAAAATGAAAAGGGGTTTCTAATGTCATTACAGATATGACTTTTAGTATATATTTAAGAAAATAAAAAAGTCGGTACCTCATCTAATGCACGGTGGACTGCATGCAAAGAGTGCGGTAGGTCCAAAGGTGGTATGGGATCACATGCTCCTTCGTCTCTTGGAACTTTCATTCGCATAAGAACATGCCAGCTGAAAGCACAGAAAAATGTATAGTTAGCAACTTTTACTTCTAATATACAGAGTATGAAGTGCGTAGATCCAAATCCGTCTTTAGTTTGCATAAAGTTGCAGCATTTCTCATTATTGACTGCACTTTGAATCAACCGATGTTGCCAAACATCTAGAAATCTTCATATCTATCTTTAAAATTCATTCTTTTACAGCGCGATATAATTTAAGTATTTATCAACAGATTAATGTCACTAATGAAGAATATGCAACTTTTTTAAACAGGAAAATGTTATTTAAAGAATAAGCATAAGTTCTATCAGCTTCTTGATTGGTCAAACTAAATCGAAATTAAACAAGATAGACATCATTTATTATGCCGCCGGACCACCTTGACAGATAGATACCAGCAAAATTCAGTTAAGATCCTATTCCTTTCTTTTTAATGCAATATTAAAAAAGATGGAATAAAAGACCTTACCTATCAACCTTCATCTCTTTAGCATCTTTCACTAGATTCAAAAACATCTTCACAGATTCAAGGTCGGTGCCAGGGTTTTTCTTCCCCTATAAATCAATATACATAATGTTAATTTCACCAACTCGGCTTCAAAATGTCAAAAAAAAAAAAAAAAAAAAAATTAGGACCATCATACCCAACCGAATGCGAATGGCAGATTGTTTCCAGTTCCTAGCGGCACTGTGGCTACTGGAGGCGGCTGAGCTAACTTGAGATCAGAAATCACTCCAAGAATCCAACCGGCGGTTCCATCACCGCCTGCAACCTAATACACACATATCTCATTAATCATACAAACAATAAAAAGATTAAAAATAATAATAATAATAATAAATTTGAAAAAGAAAGGTAAACAAACTTACTATAATTCTTAACCTCCTCTGGATTTCAGGGCCAATGAATCTCCATCATGTTTAAGTTTCTCTATGTTCAAATATAATTTGTGTAGTACCTTATCTGGAGCATTTTCATTCAAATCAAACACCTATATTACCAAACCAGTTCAGAAATCAGATATACGCGTATCAACGTCAATATTCCATCCTGTGTAACAAACATAAGTAACCTGATTTTTATTCAGGAGTGTTTGGTAGCTGATCAAAAGCTCTCCACCTAACTGCCCACGCTTCTCGAATTGACAAAAACTATCACAGGAGACGCAGGAACACGCGATGGCTTTTTAACTTCTGACCCAAGTAACAACACGTAATCCGGTATCCAAAAGTCCTTTAAACTCTCATCATCAGCAGCATCACAAGTTACTGTTTCTTGACTGCAAGAATAATTTCAATATATAACCTTCTTTTTTTTTTTTTAATTTGGAATACTTAATTAATACAAGGATAAAATACATAAGGATGGTAGGTCGGAGGGCAATGATGGATAGTTCCTACCGAGGCATGGTTCGATCCGGAGGACAACCTGATTTTACCCAGCTGTTACCCCAGCGAGTTTCTCGTGTGGGGGCAATATGGTTTCCGGGCGAAGGTCAGTTTGCGCGGCGGCCGGGGCCCGATAGAACATCGCGTTCGCGGGCGGAGCTGACGGGTAACGTCTTAGACGAAACCCAGTGACCAATTCGGTCCAGTACATAGAAAGTCACCCTTAAAAAAAACAAGCTGTGCCTCCACCCCTTTCCGAAACAATTTTTAATAAAAAACAAAACTTGTGAAACA
The DNA here is from genome assembly GCA_030844895.1 of Ambrosia x helenae. Classification (NCBI taxonomy): domain Eukaryota; kingdom Viridiplantae; phylum Streptophyta; class Magnoliopsida; order Asterales; family Asteraceae; genus Ambrosia; species Ambrosia x helenae. The sequence goes on along the minus strand of CM061233.1, from coordinate 4,088,173 downwards.
AGAAAGATCAGATCCTAAAGATTCCAACAGTGAACAGAGCCAATTGTTTAAAGTTTCAAACTTTTTAACAGATACACAAACAAAAGATTCTTCCATGATCAAAAGATGAAAACTTTTTGCATCCAACAAACAGATCTTGATGGAAAACCAATACCCAACAAATAAAGATTCATAAAAACACAAATTAATCAACAATAAACACAAACCCTAGGGATTCAATAAACTGCATTACCTATCTGATTGAGCCTTCAAATCTTTAGCCATGAGTCTCAAAACTGCAGCCAGAGACATCATATATTTAAACAAATGCATCAAGATTCACAAATATATGTAAAATAATAATAATAATAATAACATATAACAAATATAAAAAGATAAATAGAAAAGGAAAGGAATACCTGTATATATGTATATATGGAAGGGGAAACAAAACCAACTGTTCACTCAACGTATTCAAACTATTATTAATATTAATATTATTGGAAGCAGGTAAGGAGGATTTATAAATTTATAAAGTTTAGAAGAAGAATGTGAAAGAGGAAGGTGATCGGAAAATAATAATAATAATAATATGTATGATATGAAATGATAGAAGGTCGGAGGGAAAAATTCAATTGTGGATGAATGAAGAGGAAAAGGGGTCAATTGGGTCGTGACGCGTTAATTTAGGCAGGTAATGTTGTTATGTAAGACACTGATTTTATCGTTTTTTTGGTTCTTGTGTTTTTATTTATTTATTAATATTAATATTAATATTATTATTGTCCTGACAAATATTTGAATATTTTCTGTTCGTTGGTTTCAAAAACATGTTGGATCGAACATTTGTCTTCATCTAATATTTTTAACTTCTGTGTAAAAAAAGTAACTTAGGTAGACGGTGTGCCACTCGTTTTGTTCATAGGTATCCCAGTACTCACACGGTAACACCGGCTCCGTGCAGAGATGAAGCTTTTTGAGGCCCAAGGGGGCCCCGGCCGCCCGTTTTTTGGCGCAATGATGGAATTTTGCGATGTACGTAGGTAAATTGAGTTCGGTCCCCACGATCGAAAAAAATTGAGTCCGGCCCCCACTGATTCGAGAACCAAGCTTCACCACTGCCTCCGTAAGTGCTGGTAGGGGTCCCGTAAACTGTTTTGTTTCCTGGTTGTAAGCATTGAATAGTGAACATTTAATTTTATGGCCGTTTGTTAAAAAAGGGACTGATGTATATGAAGAAATTTTTTACCTTGTTTCAATAAAACACACACACATAAACCCTCAACACTTTAGTCTTAAACTATTTTCAAACACAAACAAATGGATGCAAAAAAATCAAAGAGTGTGACAAATGGTGGGAGGGTGAAGGCGACGAAAAGAAGAAATCGTGACGAAATACGATTGGGGTTGTTATTGGGTGGAAGGCGAAGGCGATGAGTAGATTTTTTTTATTTGTATGGTTTTTTTAAACTGATGTTTCTTGTATTTTTAGTTAAACTCTTTATTAAAAATAAAAATAATAATATTTTAATGAAGTGATGTCTCCAAAAAATGTTTCAGTGAAGTGATGTGACAGTACAGAATTGATAGAAATCAGTGAAGTTGAAAAAAATGAGAAGAGTGCCCTTAGCTCCCTTATAATGTAACACGGATGACCGCTGGGGTATACAATTTTGTTTTTAGTTTTTTTTTTAGATCAGCGACAAACCTCTTGGCTATAAAGCTACTTGCCCAGGATCGAACCCCACCCCACACATCGGTCCCTTTCAAACCTGTTGTGTATATATTTTTCGATGGACAACGGGACTCGAACTTGAGAACTCTTCAGAGTGGGAACTATGCAAGCGTGTAAACCCTCTCACATCCAACTAGTTAGACTGGACATCATTGACATTTTTTTGTTTTGTATTCAGATGGTCCTTACCCCTCATGGTTGTTAAATTTCTTTGTCAAATGAGTGTTAAATGTCTTATTTACCCCTACTACTAAAAAAGATAAAATAGTTAAAAAGCAATATTTAATTAAAAGTTATTGAATAATTTATAAAGTAATAAAGGAGACGAGTTATGACTTATGAGATGTAACAGCCACTAACCATGAAAGAAAATGTTTTAGAATAGGAGAAATGGATTTAAATACTTTAATTATTGATTATTAGCGGATAATATTCTTAAGGATAAATTACACAATTTGTCCTTTAGGTTTGGGTCATTTTTCAGTGGATGTCCTTTCGCGTTTCAGTTGATGTGATTCGTCCTTAACGACCTAAAATCCATACACCCACTGTCCTAAGGGCCTAACCCAGTTAAAATTTTCAGTTAACTTTGGTCATTGCACATGAGGGTAAATTGGTAATTTTACTTCTCTCTCTCTCTCCCTATATTTAACTTCAACCACCAATCCAGAACCTCCTTCTTCCTCACTTTCTCCCAATTCTTCACTATCGAACCTGAATACCCCAAAATATCGAATCCTCGACGGACGCCAACGGGCTCACTGACCCACCACCCTCCCTCCTCAATTCCTTCTTAGTACTAACCGCCACCTCTCTCCCACCTAAACTCCTATCTCTCCTAGTAATCAGTTGACCGAGGAAATAGACAGTTGACTTTTTGCAGGATACCATGACTCTCCGATTACTGTCAACGGTAATAAGTGTACGGAGATCCTGAACGGCGTCGTTTCCGGATTGAATAAGGTTATTGAATTCAATTTCAGCAGTTTTTTAATAAAGTTTTATACCCTCTATTTGGTATGTATTGTTGGAGGTCGATTATTAGGTGGAGTTTGGAATCAGGTGGGGATGAAACGGCGTCGTTTGTAGGGATGTGGGTGGTGTTAGTTATTGTTGGGGTGACGGCGATGGAAGTGGCGGCGGCGACGGAAGGAAGAGAAGGTGGTGAGGGTTGTGGGTTTTGGTAGGTGGTGGTGGTGGAAGGGTTTGGGTAGGTAGTGGTGGTGGAGTGGGTTTAGTGATGAATTCATTGCGTTGACCGACGGGGTATTGTTGACCGGTGGGTGGTGGTGGTAGAGTAGAGACGGAGAGTGTGATGCCTGGATTGTTGGTGGTGGTCGGTGGGTGGAGCTGCCCATAGGGTGGTGGTGGTGTGGTGGTGGAAGAAGGGTTTTGAGGAGAGAGAGAGAGAGAAGATGAAGATGAAAGGGGATTAAAGCTTTATTTTTATATATAATTGAAATTACCAGAATACCCTCATGTGCAAGGCACATGACCATATTTAACGTTAAAAACTAACCAAGTTAGGCCCTTAGGACAGTGGGTGTAAGGATTTTAGGTCGTTAAGGACGAATCACATCAACTGAAACGCGAAAGGACATCCACTGAAAAATGGCCCAAACCTAAAGGATGAATTGTGTAATTTATCCTACTCTTAATTTTCACTTTGGCAATTAGCACTTTTTAACTTGCAATTTATTTTGTTCCATCACCCCTAAGGGAGGACCCAGCTCGGGCTTTTCGCCCTATCCGATTTCGGGTGGCGAGGCAGTGGCAGGAGATGACCTATGAGGTAAGTTATTTCAATTATCTGTCATTTGATTATAATGATACCAAAACTTGTTAATATTTACAATTATTTTTTCCAGGAGTTCGCTGTTGCTTCGGGGTTGTACCTACCCACTGAGATTTATACTCATTTGTACCGAAACGCTGTCACGAGGGTGGATAGGCCGACGTCGATTAGGGACCCCCTGTACTCATTTGGAGGTACATGACCACTTCCCACTTTGGGAAGAATATTGTGAAGGCGACGTCGATTAGGGACCCCCTGTATTATTATTTGCAGCATGCGATCGCCACCTCTATCGCAGCACGGGGGAACAGCCGGGAGAAGGTCAACCAAACTGACCTTTTTTATATTGTTTAGTTATGCGGCGGTCGTGCGACCTAGCCGCGTACATGGTGGAGTACTTTCAGTGTGCGCACAAGCGCTAGTCTCGCGCACATATCTATGGCGGGGCGTTCGTCACCGTCTTCGCTTGTCGTCTGCACCTCTCGCCAGAGACTGACCCTCAGCTGTCGGACATGATCCCATCGCAAGAGATCGGTGAGGCCAACGCCCGAAGCATGGGGATCCTGCTGGAGGTCTTACCGGGAGTACATCGGTTTCGATCTCTCAGCAGCAGGACCGCCTTTGAGCCGCCCCATCCCTACGCCCGATGATATACTGGTCTACCTTGAGCAGTCTCCGGGAGCACCTCTGCTGCCAGACCAGGTGGGTGACGGCGGCGATGAGGACAATGACGACAATGACGGCCCCCCACCTCCGCCGCCACCACAGCAGCAGTACCCCCGACATATATATGATGACCTCACTCCTGCTGCGCGTTTCGTGGCTGATGAAATTGATCGCCACATCGGTCAGATACATGATGTTCAGCTGTGGACGGTCGAGGCGATACAGGCGATGGCACGGCAGATGGGGGTACGGGTACGCGATCCACCAGGGGGTGGACCAGCACCGGGGGGCCCACCACCGCCACAATGATTATGTATCTATCTTACTTTGTAGTAGACTTTTTGTAGTTGTATTTTTTTTTGGTATGTACAAACTGATTATTATATTTTGTAGTTGATCTTTTGTTTATATGTTTGTCTGTTTTGATTGTTTATAATGCTTGTTTCGAATTTGTATAAACCGTTTGAATGTTTATTTGTCTAATAAACATTAAACCCATAAATATTAAATGAACTAACACTAAATTATAAATGGGAAGCCAGTAAAACCAATGAGATCCAAACAGTAAATATCCGATTATAAACATTAAAAAATCACTCAACCCTTTCAATTACAAACCAAATAAAGTTTGCATGTTCTAAACTAAAACGACGTCACATTGACCATCAACTACCATATTCGTATCAAGTTTCGCTATTTCGTTCAATCTTTCTTCGACGAGGTCTTCTCCGTGTATAATTTATCCACTCATAGTGACAATCGAACACTTTATTAATAGGCTAAAGTTGGAATTACTTAATTAATTATAGTTTGATTAGGGTTATTACGTTATTTTTTAAATTTAAAAAAATTACAATAAATAAATAAGTTAATATCTTAAAGTTGGGATTACTTGATTAATTATAGTTTGATTAGGGTTATTACGTTATTTTTTAAATTAAAAAAAATTTACAATAAATAAATAAAAAAGTAAAAAAAAAAAAAAACACTTCAAAACAAGCCACAAAAAAAAAACCCAAACCAAAACCCTCCCAACACTAAGATGTCCAGGTTTACCCCCTGTGTCAAGCACCTCGCTTTGGCCATAGCAAGGTGCTTGACACCTTATTTTCCAAATTCCCATGTAATTTCGTACTCTGATTTATCATGATGTGACTAAAGCGTCTCGTTTTAATCAAAGCGAGACACTTCAGAGAGAGTTGGAGTTAAAATAAATCTCAGAGGGGTGCCAATAGACGGACCTTGTAAAATTAGGCCACTTAAAAAGTTGTTGAGACGTCAACATCCCATTTCCAAATTGGCATACTAATTAAATTCACATTGTAATAAATGAAAACCAATTCAAATAATTCGGGTTCACGTCTTTTCATGACAAAAAATCAAATACAAACAATTTTTTCGTACAATAATACTTTCTATTAAGAGCACCTAACGTAAAACTCAAAAATCAAAATAGGCCTGATCGTATCTCAATTGATCAAACATCCTTCGCTCAAAACTTTTGTGTTTGAGTAAGGAAGAAAACACTTTTATAAAATTGAGTAAATATATAAATATTTGAGTTAATTGCAGTTTTTATCCTTGTGGTTTACCCAACTAACATGTTCAGTACGAGTATAACACTCTGAGTCCATTTAGTTTGTCGGGCTAACACTTTACGTCACTCTTATTAACGTCCGTTAGCTTGTGGGTGAAATGACTATCATGCTCCTCCATCTTCTTCTTCTCCAACCCACCCACCACCAACATCTGCAACACCACCACCACCATCTCCATCGCCGCCCTCCCTCTGCTCACCATCTCCTCCCTCCTCCACCGGATATTTATTAGGACTAATTCCGTCAGATCGTCGACTTCGGATGAGGACGAAGAACAGAAATCACGTTCTTCACTGAAAAGTTTTTTTAAAAGGAAGACGTACCGGCTCCGCCGTGTCATTAACAACCTCATTTAGATCAGGATTAACGTCTAACAACAAACTCTGATCAAACATAGGATACTTAGGAACAATATGACCTTGAGAGAACATCTCATCAACCAGAACTGAAGACACATTCACGTCGTTAAAACAACAGCAAACTCAAAGTCGTCGTCATCATTATCTTTATTATCATCATTATGACAATTATTAGCCTCTATTTAAATTTGTTAGTTTGCTAAGGAGAACTCAAGGTAGCAAACTCCAATTATTGCACTTTTTAAAAATAATGTTTGCTGTTGTTGAGGATACAGAGGGCGGTGAAGCTAGATGGCGGTAGAGATGGTGGCGGTGAAGATGGTAGTGGTGTTGGAGGTGGTGGTAGTGGTGGGTGGGTTAGAGAAAAAGATAAATGAGTATAATAGTTATTTCACCCACAAACGAACAGAATAACTAACGGACGTTAATAAGAGTGATGTAAAGTGTTAGCCCAACAAACCAAGGGACTCAGAGTCTTATACTCGTGCTGAATTGTTAGTTAGGGAAACCACAGAGAATAAATTAAAACTACTATAAAACTTGAAATGAAGAAATGATAGTAACCATTAAATTATTATTATTTTTTAAAAGTGAACTTCATTAAAAACAGCGGAAGGTCCTCAAAACAAGGACCATTGCTCGCACAACTACAACATATACATAGGATACATCGCCCACTCTTTCCAAATTAATTTTTTAAATCTGGACCTAGATCTAATCCACAAGAAAGACAAAGACTTTTAGGTGTTGTTTGTTTTTAAGAGGTAAAATGTCTGCAATCTACGGACCACATCTGCAGATATCTGCAGGAAAAGAGGTGGACCAAAGGTCTGTAGTCTATAAGAAGAAGATTGTTTGTTTGTTAACATCTACAGCGTAACCTAAAACCATAACCAACCACAACTCACCATAACCCACCACAACCCACCATAGCCATAATCCACCATAACCATCCCTGAGTGAACTCAAGGCGGCATCACCGTCGTCGTAGTCGCCGGGCGGTGCTGGCTTGTTGTATACGGTTTACAAGACCGATTAAGCTCTCCATGGTAGCCATAACATAACATAATAATAATAATTGTTACCATTGCTGCAGCAGAGAAAAGTTATTGACTATAATACTTTGTGTCTAATAAAAGTCAATATTGGTGGATAAGAATTAAGAATTAGGAGAAGTAGATTATAGAAGTGTCTAGAAGGAGCAACTCTAGTTAAGTGGTGGTGGTGGCATCGATAGGGAGGGGTTGGGGAGGGAGGAGGGCGGCAGAGGGGAGTAGGGAGGAGAAGAAGAAAGGTGAATAAGAAGAGAAAAAGGAGAAGTCTGAGAAGAAAAAGAAAAGAAGAAAAGAGAGGAGGGGAGAAGTCTGAGAAGAAAAATAAAAGAAGAAAAGAGAGGAGAAGAGGTGGGAATACCTTGGTCCATGCCTACATCAAGAAGAGGACGTGCAAACATTTTTAAGTGAAAGGTCTTCCAAAAAGCAAACAATCTGCAGACCTCTCATCCTATTACTGCTCCCACCTGAGCACACTTAATTGTGGAGTTTTCCTCTCATCTACTAACATTAAGCCCCAAAACGCGTTGGTGATTTAAGAGGCATTGGATTACATATATATGAACCAATGGTCTCTCATAGCCACGACCGATGTGGGATTTGCCTAGGGTGTGACATTCATACCCCCCCCCCCTCTTAGAGTCTCACTGTCCTCGATGAGGTTTGCCCTACCATCCAGAACGACAGAGGAGTGGCTCTTATACCATCTATAACATTTGGCCCCTCTCACCACCAATATTGTCCACTTTGCCCCAATAGGTTGCCATCCAGAGCTCACGGATTTGTTTTTGGTTGCCTCAGTGGAAACTTCCCAGAAGTTCACCCACCTGAGCACGCTTAACTATGGAGTCTCTTCCCACCTACTAACATTAAGCCCCAAAACGCATTGATGATTTAAAAGTCATTGGATTATATATGAAGCACTTATCTCTCCTAACCATGACTGATGTTGGATTTTTCTAAGGTGTCACAAACCTATCCCCAAGTTCATACCCTATAATTTTTTAACCTAGACACATGTGTATTATGTAAATATTTAACTAAAACATGTACATATAATATTTGATATTCATATAATTCATATATATATATATATATATATTATAGACTTATTAATAACCATACCCAGAAAATCTCACCCATAACAAAAATGTTGGTCGTAAATCTCATCCATAACAAAGAACATCGTAAGATCAGCACCATGTCACTTCCCCTTCCCCTCCCCCTCCCCCAAATAAGGGAAATTGTCCCTCCTTATTCCCCTTCCATTTTTTAAATGTAAAAAAAAACAAAAACAAAACAAAACACACACACACACACACACAGACGTACACACAAGAAACACCCATCTCCTTCCTCCCCACAACCCTATCTTCTTCATCAACCCCTCATCTCCTTCATCTTCTTCCACCCTACTCAATTTTCTTCACACACAAAGTTTCATCATCATCATCATCATCATTTCAAACGACGACAACTCATCGTCCTGCCGCCTTTTTCTTCTTCATCTGACCACCGCCTCGGGTTACATGCTCCGCAAGGTGTGGTAACTTTATCTTCTTCATCAACCCCCCCTCTCTTTTAAACCCCTCTATCTACACAATTTTTGAAAATATTAGAAACAAAAAAAAAAAAGAAAAAAAGAGGACGAGGCGATCTTACCGATGGCACCAATATTGGGACCGGGGGGGGGGGGGGGAGGGGGGGTGTTCCCCAACGGGGAAGAGCTCCACATCAGCTCACCGTTCCCTTCCCCATCTCTATACCCCTCAGTCTTAGATCTATACATATATAAAGGTTTTAAAATAAATGTTACTAATGTGGTAAATAAGTATTTTTATCTTTACGAGTAGACTGAATTACAAGTTTTGTCATTTACGTTTATACCGTATTTCAAAGCATGTCCTTTACATTTAGAATTGATGAGTTATGTACTTTACATTTTAAAATCTTGAACGTTTTGTCATTTGACCCTAACCCAATTGATTTTTTCTGTTTAAATCTGGTCATTCAAAGGTATTTTAGTCTTTATACCCCTTATTAGGGATGAGCTATCTTGAGAACGCTAAATATCGCGAGAACCGTGAGAACAAATGAGAAAACCAATCAAAATCATTTTTTTTCATTACAAACCTAATTATAATCAAAATACAACATTAAAAAAAAATTTCTTTCCAAATAATTCATCTTTTCTTGCAAAAAACACTTTCAATTTAACTTTTTACACATGTGTAAATGAAACAGTTTACACATGTACAAACACTAAATTTACACATGTGTAAAAACAATTTATTTCCGTATACGTTTAAATTTTTACGCGTAAATTGTGTTTTTGGGATTGTATTTTAGTAATAAAGATAAGTGTAAAAAGAAAATTTTGATTTGAATGGTTTTAGATGGCGTTCTCGCGATTCGCACGAAATATAGGTGTTCTCAAATTAACTTTCCTCTCTCTCTCTCTTTCTCTCTCTCTCTCTCTCTATATATATATATATATATATATATATATATATATATATAACATATATATATATATAACTCTACCCCACCTCTCTACACGTTCTCCTCCATCACCACCACCACCCCCAACAGCCAATACCACCCCCATCTGTCACCACCGCCACCACCCCCAACAGCCAATACCACCCCTACCTGTCACCACCACCGCAACCAACGATCCTCGCAGATCGTTCACTTTAATCTCGTCGCCAGCATCGTTCACTTTAATCCTGTCACCACCATCGTTCACTCTCATAGATCTAATGTGTACATCGTTCACCGTCATCCACTTTAATCCAGTCGCCACCATGGTTCACCCTCATAGATATAACACTACCCTCTCTCTACCTGTTCTCTGGGTCAAATCGGTTACTGGCAATGTTTTCATAACCGGACCGGACATTGAACCGGTCGACCAACTGGTTCATTGGTCGGACCGGTCCAACCGGTTCGACCGGATTTAAGAACCGGAAGCCGTAATATGTATTTTACATTTATTGAATCCCTCATATTCCTCCTTATTGACTATTTCATCTTCTTAAAATTTAAATTCTTATTATCTTTATTAATAACCTATTCTAAAAGTTATGTTGTTAAAGATATATAAAAAGAATATGTAAATAAAACAGAAAAAAAAAATGAAATTTACAACTATAAAGAATAACATGGTTTTGCTATTCTACACAACATCAACGTAACAGGTAAAAATTATAAATAACTTCATGTAAAATTTTTTTACCTGACCTCATTCATACTTTATAGGCTTTTGCAGATCTAGTACTCTACCCTACTTCTCTAATATCTTAGTCAACACAATATTTATACCGTTGGATCATAATAATATTTCTATATATTATTTAGGATACTAATTTACCTTCAATATTGTCATAACTTAAAACCCTTCAATCATCTTCCCCAGCACCCACCACAACCATTTCTCCAAACTGGAGACTGAAGGTTGTACTCTGCCGACATACGCAACTCTCCATCACGAAAGCGAAAGATACGGTTTAATAGGGGTGGTCGATGATTTTTAGGCAAAAAGAAAAGTAAGAGTTTGGGCGTTTGGTGGCTGTGAAACTGGATACGATACAGAACAGTAAGAGTTTGGGCGTTAGACAAAGAGCCGGTCCGGTCATGTAACAGAACGGTTCCCGGTCCGACCTCCCGGTCCCCGGTCGAACCGGGCGGGTCAGTGCACCAGCGGTCTTATAGGTCGACCCGGACCGTCATGCCCTCCGGATCCCGGTCCGACCGGTCGAACCGGCCGGTCCGGTCCGGGTTTAAAAACGTTGGTTACTGGTCAGCAAAATGGGTCATCTAAGACTTGGTATTTGGTATCGGTTGAAAGCATGTTTGGGATTGAGTTTGGAAACAACTTATTGACTTATTAACTTTTTGGAAAAGCTAATAAGTCATTAAGTCATTTTGAAAAGCCAGGATTTGGTGCTTTTCCAAATGACTTATTTACTTATTAGCTTTTCAAAAAGTTAATAAGTCAATAAGTCATTTCCAAACTCAATCCCAAACACCCCCTGAATAGGTTTTGGAAGAATTGGTAGTTTCTGAACGTTGGAATTAGTTTGAAAAAGTGGAAGACATTTCAATTGGTTTGAGCACATGTTGGTTATTTTCTCTTTTTGCTTTTTCCCTTTCCATTTTTATATGTAATTTGTGAGTTCAATTCTAAACAAAATTACCCTAGGTCACATGATACAATTTAACGTAAAAAATTAACAGAGTTAGGGCTAAAGGACAAAACGTGTATGATTTTAAAAACACAAATTATATAACTAGTCAATTTTAAAAACGTAAAAGGGCATGATTTGAATTAGGGTATTGAAGAAGTAAGAACCTGGTGGGGGTACTCTGAATCTTCTATCTGATGCAGAAAAGGGAATTCCTTCCAACTCGTCTCGAAATAATAAGTATGAAGCCTGTAAAACAGAACACCGTTAGGACTCGCCACAGGATTGGGGGTAACCCTGTGACCACCCTCCGGCGTGAGAATAAGTATCTGTTTGGTGTGAGAGATAATGTTTATATGAATTGAGTATAGAAATTGTATGTCCCGTCTTTTACCTTTACTCCTCCTTTTATAGTTGTTCTTTTGCCTATCGAGGGGAGACAATCCTTGCATGATTGTTTCCTCGCTGAATTAACCTTTTGACCAGCTCCGTATTTAATACGTTTGACCTGTGTTGACCGGTCTGACTTTGTAGAGTCGGTGGGCTTTCTATTGTTTGGGCTTATGGTTTTGAGGTTTGGGCCAGGCTTGTCTGGGCCATACCTCGTCATGTCCCCCCAGTCTAGTGATAAGAACATGTGATTGTTACTAGACTTAAAAATAAAAAAGAAAAAAGTTTTGGGTTTGTTTTGTATTCCTGATAGCACGTGATGTAATCATGGCTATAACCGTCACATCAATCCTCTATTTAATAAGTTTTAAGTGTGTAGGGAGTTGACATGTGGCGTTTCTATATATTTGAATTTTAAACTTTCTTCAACTTTACCCAATCGTTATTTTCTTCATCAATTGAACGGTTTGTTCCCTTCACTTTTCTCTCGCTCCACTGCTTAATCCTTCCATGGCTCCTAAAGCAAGTTCTTCACGGATTGCTACAAGTGTATCCGACATTTCTTGCCACTGGCCATCCTTCTCCTCTTTCCTTAGTGATTATCATGTTCCGTTGGAATGGGGGCCTGTGCTTCCTGGTAAGGATGATCGGGCCTTTTCCCTCAAGGAAGGGAAGATCACTTTGTACGGCGAGTTTTTTACTTTTTCTCACTTTCGTTTGCCGGTTACCAATTTCCTTCTTGCTATCCTGTCATATTATAAGGTACACCCTTCCCAATTGCATCCCCTAGGTTTAATAAAAATTCGACATTTTGAATTTTGTGCCCTAGGTTTGGGTAGGGCACCCCTTTTGGAGATTTTCCGTGTGTTGTATGTATTGAAATTCAAAGGAGAATACTTTACTTTTGATCGTCGTCCTGGATCGTTGCCCTGCATTGACAGCTTTCCTCAAAGTGTTCGGGATAAGGATTGGAGGAAGAAATTCTTTTATATTGACGAACGTGTTTTTCCTGTTCCTACTCCGATTAGATTTCCAGAGGCTAAATCTAAGTTGACTGATGAGTGCCCTCTTCCTTCTATTTATGAGAAAGATCCTTTATATCTTGCCCTGACAAATAATCCCACAGAATGTACGTTTATTCCGGAGCGGGCTTTAGTTGCTGTTGGTATGAGCCGGTTATGGGTGGATGAAACTGTGTTCCCGGAGTACAAACGTGAAGATCAGGGAGCCTGGCAATACTTTGATGTCCTGGACGAGGAGGTTTCTTCTCAATTGATTGAATATGACCGTCCTCTGGGTTCGGATGAGCTTGATGTTCTTAGCCAGACTATTTCTAATTTTTTTATCCCGGGTCCAGTTGTTTCTGCCTCCGAGCAGATAGTTGGCCCGTCCGTATCCGCCGTGGAGACCGTGCCTACAAGTGTTGATAAAAATCTCCCGGATCCCCTTGATGCTGATCCCATTAATGTTGCTCCTCCTCAAGGTGAGGGAAATGTTGAGAAGAAAAAAGACAAATCTAAGAAGAGGAAAACTACGGCGACCTTGGATGCTGAAGCCCTTTTAGCCAAGCGGCAGCAGTTATTGGAAATGAAGCAAAAGTCACTTGGTAAGCATGTTGTATTTGTTTTTGTTGCCTTTGTATTGCCAGTTCCTTCCTTGAATTCAATCATTCTATGCAGGTGAGAGGATTTCTGTAGACACCTCTGCTTCTGCTTCCGGAGGTGCTTCTACATCTGAAGTTTCCAAGGTTATTCCTATTGCTGAGGGTAGCTCTGAGGGAGTTACTGCTGTTTCCTCGTGTGTTCTAGGTAGCTCTGTTCCAGCGTCTGCTGTTGCTGTCACTTTGGTTCCGTTGTCTACATTGGTCCCAGTTTCAGTGACTCCTGTGGCAACTTCTCTGCCCTCCACCACTGTTCCAGTCTCTATTCCATTGCAGCCGGTCTTTTCTGTTGCAGGTCCATCTATGGCTTCTGGTTTTCCTGCTGGTCAGAGTTTTTCCCAGCTCCTTTGGGATGTACAAAAGAACCCTATCCAGTTTCCTGGTGGTTTTAGGACCGACAGTTCGTCGTCTGATGATGCAGGTGGTATCCCAAGCAATGTCTACGTTCCCGGGATTAATTGGCGGCCGTCCTTGAAAGATATCTGTTATGTGCCTAAATGGCATATTGCTGAATCCAGCCGCCTTATCCATCCGGAGGTCATTCGTCACTGGTCTGAGCATGCCTTCCCCCCAGCTGAAAGGTTTTATTTGCAGGGTTTAGATAATGCTCAACTTGCCGAGAATATTCTTGGTGCTGGTGCCAGTTACACTGCTGCTTCATATGAAGTCCTTCGCCGGTGGCGGTCAGACCTTACTCACCTTTTAGAGGCCCGGGATAGACAGGGACCACTTTTGTCTCAGAATGACAGGCTTGCCAAACAATTGTCTGAGGCTGAGGTTCAGTTGGTCTCTCGTCAGGTTGCTGTGGACAAGCTTGAGGCGGATAAAGCTCGTATGGTTACGGGACACATGGAGGAGAAACTGGAAATTCTTCGTGCCAATGAGTCCAGGCTGGTATTATCTCTCGTCTTGAAGGACGGGTTGAAGCATTGACCAAAGAGCTTGCTACTGAGAAAGAATTCATTGCTCGGAATCAGGCGGAGATGGAGAGGTGTAAACATTTGTCCACCGAGTTCAGTACTTTCGAGTCCCGGATCAAACGTCTAGAGGAAGAGAAGGATGCTATGGCTGAGAAGCTTAAAGAGTGCGAAAGGCAGCTAAGTTTATCAAATGACCGTGCTGATCAAGCAGAGGATGCTACCGAAGCTGCCAAGAATCTTGCCATTTCTCTCCAATCTCAGCTGGATCGCTCCCGGGATGATCGTGATTGGTTGATATCCCAGGGTATACCCGCTGCCTGGCGTTTTATCCGGACTAGTCAGACTTACCAAGATCGTATTAACACCTTTTACGAGGTTGCTACGGAATCTGGATATCTTGGCGGGCTCACATATGGGAACGGTCTTGGTCTTGTTGGTCAGAAGGTACCTCCTCCAACTGAGCAGGAGAAAGAGGTCGGCACCCGGATTGCTGATTCTATGCAGGCACTGAGTAGTGATTCTCTGGAGCCCATATCCCAGCTGAGCAGCCACGTAGGTGATGATGGGATTTCTTCTCTTCGTTCTTTGCTCGAGCCTTTTGTCAAAGGTTCGTCTGATGCTGAGGCTTCTTCCCCTAGTCAAGACTGAAGAACTGTCTTTCTTCTTTTCTTTAGTTTTTTGTTTGAACATAATTATTTTGTATGTTACATGTGTTATGAATGTTTGGTGTGTGTGCGTGCCACCTGTCACAGATATCATTACTTTTTGCTGACAACGAAGTGACGGTTATTAATTGTCTTTTGCATGTCATGATTATCTGTCGTATCGAGTCGCCTTTTGCACTATTTGCACAGATATTTGTGTCAGTTGCATTAAAAGCGTATCTTTTGATCTTCCAAAAAAGGATCTATATAAGTCACTTGACTTATCAAACCGTTCACCTTTTTTACCATTTTCACTCAAAGAGAAAAATTTGTTCCTTTCTTCCTTTCTTCTCTATGGCACGCCGTTCAGCTTCTGTTACCCAACTATCAAGAGAACTCGATGCTGTTGAAGCTCTTAAGATGTTGTACCAGCAATCTCGTGAGATGGACGCTCGTGTAGCTGCCATAGAGGAGTTTAATATTAGGTATGCTGATTATGTTCCAGCTCGTAGGTATGGGAAGGTATATTCCCGTGGTCCACGGAAGTTATTTTTTGACGTGGATGATGACAATGACCAAGCTCCCCCGCTTGTTCATGATCTTGATGTGGCTGGGGAGATCCCTGGAGTTCGTGACCCGGAGGGGGTTGTTCATGTGCCCGAGGCTCCTGTTCCTGCGGGTCCTATCATTTTGGTGGGCGATGACGGCCGTGCTGATGACCATGGAGATCCTTTTGTTGGAGACGTTGAAGACTTTCCTGACCATCCAGTTCCTCCTCCTTTTAGGGAGGAAGAGTTGCTGTATTCTCCTTGGGAGGTGTTAGCTATCCTGGATGGTAGAATTTGAAGATTATGTGTGCCTGTGAGGCCATTTTTGTGTTTTAACATGTTTGTAGGGAAGTGGCATATGGATTTTTGTCCTGCCCCCTATTTTTGTCAATGTCATGCTTATGACTTTTTGAATATCATAGTTGGATGTAAAAAAGAATATGTAACTAATGTATGCCGTAAAAGGCGTTTTATTAACACGGTGTTCCGTGATTATGATGATGTTTACATAGAATGCGTTTTGTCATGAAACACAAATTTCTTATACATTGTCCGTGTCTGTTCAGACATAACATTTTTTCAGTTGTGCTGCGTTCCATGCCCGGGGATTGGTTCCCCGTCTAACTGCTTCAAAGAATATGCTCCCTTTCCGAGCACTTCAGCTATCTGATACGGACCTTCCCAGTTAGGTCCCAACTTCCCTTGTTTCTCGGACCGGCTTGCCTCGTTATCTCTCATTACGAATTCTCCAACTTTGAATGTTTTTTCCTGCACCCGTTTGTTATAATACTTTTCCAAGAGCCGCTTGTATCGTGCCTCATTAATGCATGCTGTCTCCCGGCGCTCTTCTAGGATCTCCAAGTTTTGCCGGATCAGTCCCTCGTTAGCCTCTTCACTTCTGTTTCTTCTTGGGGAAGGGATCCCGATCTCTGCCGGGATCATTGCTTCTGAACCATACGTTAGGCTAAAAGGTGTCTCCCCATTACTTGTCTTTGGCATTGTTCTATGAGCCCATAACACGTGAGGCAGCTGCTCCACCCAGGACTTTCCTTCCGCGTCTAGTCTCCTCTTTAGGCCATCCAGGAGACTCCTGTTTGCTCTTTCCACCTGGCCATTTCCTTGTGGGTGTGCAACAGAAGTAAAGACCTGCTGAATGCGTAGTTCTTTACACCGTTCTTTTACTGTCTTGTCCGTGAACTGTGTTCCATTATCACTTACAAGGTATAATGGGACACCGAAACGGCATACTATATGCTCCCATAAGAATTTTTTGATGTTTGCAGCCTCAATCTTTGCCAGTGGCTTTGCTTCCACCCACTTGGTGAAATAGTCTACCGCAACCACCAAATATTTCAACTTACCTGGGGCCAAAGGGAAAGGCCCCACCAAATCAACCCCCCATTTCTGGAATGGCCAGGCAGCCGTGACTGGGATTAGGTTGTTTTTGGGCCGTATTGTTTGTGGCGCGTACTTCTGGCAACTGATGCATTTTTGTAATTCTTCTACTGCCATGTTGTGCATTCCTGGCCAGAAATATCCTGCATTGGTTATTTTGGCGACCACTGCCCGAGGGCCGGCATGTATGCCACATATCCCTGCGTGGATGTCCTGTATCAGGAACCTTGCCTCGGACGGGGTTACACACCGCAAAGCCGGTCCCAAGTATGATTTTCTGTACAGCACTCCCCCATGCATCTCGTATTGTAAAGCCTTGGTTCGCACCTTCATTGCTTCTCCCTTGTTTTCCGGGAGAATTCCCCTTTCTAAGTACTCTTGGATTGGTGTCATCCACGATGTTTCCTGCATGTGAACAGTATGCACTTCTGCTTCCCAGGTTGCCGGCTGTTGCAAGGTTTCAATGTGGACGTTTTCTTCCGTTCCTGAGGATGCCAGTTTACTGAGGGCGTCTGCAATGTCATTTTTGTGCCGCCTTACGTGAGTTAACGTCACTTTTTCGAATTTTGCCATCAACTCTTTTGTCATCCTTAAGTACTTTGCCATGATCTCATCCTTAGCTTCATATGACTCGTTCACTTGGTTGTTTACTAATAATGAATCAACGTGTGCATCCACCTTTCTGGCCCCCATTGACAATGCTAACCGCATACCGGCCAGGAGTGCTTCGTATTCTGATTGATTGTTCGAGCAATCGAACTCAAATCGCAGTGCGTGTAAGGATCTCACGCCTTCCGGGTTAACCAACACCAGTCCGGCGCCTGACCCTTTGCTGTTGGATGACCCATCAGTGTATAACTGCCATGCTGGGTCGCTATCATCCGTCGCGGTCGCGCTGCCATCCTTTGGTACCTGCACCTCTTCTCCTTCCAGGATTTCCGCCATGAAGTCCGCGATTACCTGCCCCTTGATGGCTGTTCTCTTTTTGAATGATATATCATGGGCCCCTAGTTCAATAGCCCATTTTGCCAGTCTTCCTGAAACCTCGGGCCGGTTTAAAACCTGTGCCAAAGGATAGCCGGTCAGAACCTCGATCTCGTGCCCCTGAAAGTACCGGCGTAGGCGCCGGGATGCATGAACCAGGGCCAGGACCAGCTTTTCCAACGTGGGGTATCTTCCTTCAGGATCCGAGAGAACCCGGCTGATGTAGTACACTGGTGTTTGAATTTTTTCCCGTTCCACCAAAAGGACCGCACTGACCGCGTGGTGCCCGGCTGCTAGGTACATTTTCAATGTTTCGTCGGGCCTCGGGGCTGTGAGGGCTGGTAAGTTGCTGACAAATACCTTCATTTCCTGAAACGCTTTTTCCGCTTCCTCCGTCCATCTGAACTTATTCTTACTTAGGCACTCTTTTAGGGTTGATATAAAGGGAAGGGATCTTTCTGCGTGTCTTGCCAGGAATCTGTTAATGGCAGCTAACCTCCCGTTCAACGTCTGGGCTTCTTTCAGCGTTTTAGGGGACGGCATGCTGGTTATAACCGTGATCTTCTCGGGATTTACCCGGAACCCGTCTTTTGTGACCACTACTCCGAGGAATTTTCCCTCCTCCATCCCGAAAGAGCATTTCCCCGGGTTGAGCTTGATATTGTATTCTCGTAGCGTCTTAAAGGTTTCCTCGACATCAGCCATGATTTTCTCTTCTGTGGAACTTTTGATGACGAGGTCGTCGACATAAACCTCCAGGTTGCGGCCGATTTGTTTTTCAAACGCTTGATCCATCAGCCTCTGGTATGTGGCCCCGGCATTCTTCAGCCCAAAAGGCATCTTCGTGTAGCAATATATGCCGGCGTCAGTGTGGAACGCCGTTTTTTCCTCATCTTCACGTGCCATTTTGATTTGGTGGTAACCTTTGTACGCGTCCAGAAAACACTTGAACTTATACGGTGCTACTGCGTCCACCTTGAGGTCTATTTCTGGCAGTGGATATGCGTCCTTCGGACATGCTTTGTTCAGATCTTTATAATCTACGCACATCCTCCACGTCCCATCATGTTTCTTGACCATAACCGGGTTCGCCACCCAAGTGTGATATCTTGTCTTCCTCAGAATTCCTGCCTCTTCTAGTTTTTTCACCTCCTGGACCACTGCCGCTCTCCTTTCAGGAGCCATGCTCCGTCTTTTTTGTGTGACAGGTTTAATGGATGGATAAGTGGACAGCTTGTGTTCCGCCCTTGATCTTGCTATTCCCGTCATGTCTGCATGCTTGAAAGCAAATATGTCTATGTTGTTTCTCAGTACCTGTTTCAGCTTTTCACGTGCTGCTGCGGGTAGGGTATCCCCTATCGTTACTGTTTGCTCCGGGTATTCTGTGTTCAATACCCACCTTTCCGGACCGACTAATCCCGTGGGTGCTTGACGGAATGATTTGCGATCTGTTGTTGCACAGGCTTTATCTCCGGATACTGTCACTACCCCCTGAGGGGTTGGAAACGTCATGAAACCTCTGGCCGTAGAAACCAATGCGTCTATTTTTCCCAGGGTATACCGCCCCATGATCACATTGTATTGAGAGTTGGCCGGAATGACCAGGAAGGTTACTAACACGGTCCGTTCCTTCCGTCCGTCCCCTATCGTGACGGGGAACGTTAGTTGTCCCAAAGGTTCGATGCTTTCTCCTGTGAACCCTCGAACAGGTCCTCTGGCAGGCTCAAGCATTCTCTGGTCCTCCGGGCGCATGCGCCGGAAGCATGGTTCGTATATAATGTCCTCCGAGCTTCCCGTGTCTACGAGGATTCTCCTCATGCTGTAGTCGCCGACTGCCGCTGAGATAACTAAAGCTTCCATGCTCAACATCCGATAATGAGGTGGGATTGTTATTGTTGCTTCCATCCACGGCTCGATTCTTTCAAACGATCTCTTCCGGTCGTTCCTTGTTTCAAATCTAACCATGTTTATTTCCCATGGCCTTTTTCCCGCGGCTTTGTCTGTCCCGGCCGAGGACGGGCCCGGCTTGATATCTCTTACTAGGTGGGCTAGCTTTCCTGTCCTGACGAAATAATCGATCTGCTTCTTCAGCTGAAAACAGTCGTTTGTCTCATGACCGTTTCCTTTGTGGTAAGCACAATATTTGGATTTGTCCTGGGACGGTGAATCTTTCATTGGGCGGGGGGTATTAAACTTCAGGTCTTCAGACTCCAGTATCTGGAGGGGTGTCTTTGTTAGGTCCGGGTACTCGAATTTAGGCCTAGACGAGCCCTCTCCCTTCCCTGCAAAAGTATCTTGTGACCTTTCAGACCTTCGCCTGTCATCTCTCCGATCTTCCCGTGTGTCATTGCGAGAATATGGGTGCCTTTCCGAGCGTCCCCTGTTTTTGTGGCCCTGGTGCTCCCTGGGGGCTTCTTGGCTCTTCGCTGTCTCTTGCTTTTTTCGTACAGCGTGATTCATGGCTATGGACTTTTCTTGCTTTACGTAGGCCTTCGCGATAGTCATCATTTCGTCCATGGTCTGCGGATAGCCTGTGGGGCCGTGTAACTTTCGCAAAAGGCCGTCATCATTTACTCCCATGGTGAAAGCCGTGCATGCCAACTCTTCCGTTAGATCGGGGATCTGTAGTCTTTCTTTGTTAAAGCGGATTATGAAATGTTCCATTGATTCATTATCCCTTTGTCGGATGTGCATCACTTCATCCCTGTATTTCGTGTGTCTTCTCTGCTGGCTGAATTGCTGGGAGAAACCCTTTACAATCTCCTTCCAATTGGATACAGACCCCGTGGGCAGGCTGTCCCACCAGACCCGGGCCTACCCAATGAGAGTCTGAACAAACATATGGCACCAAGCTGGCATGGGCCAATCTTTCGATCGTCCAGCCGACTCAAAAATGCTCAGATGATCGTCCGGATCACCCGTCCCGTCATATTTTCCCACAGTTGACGGTAGCTTCAGGTTTTGAGGGAGTGGTGCATTAGCTATCCGGGCAGTAAATTTAGAGTATGTGACCATTGCCGGGGGACGATAGGGGCGAGTAAGATCTTCATCATCCCCTTCTTCTTGATGGTCTGGGACCCGCGCGCGAGTCGTGTCTACCCGGCCAGGTTGTGTCGTATGGCTCATCGGTCGGGTGAGGGCTGGCGTGTCCTCGTAGGATAGCCTTGTTCCCGCCCCTTCGTAAGACACTCCTCTATCCTGTCTGGAAGTCTGGGTGCCATTCCCTAATCCCAAGGGCATGGACTGTGTAGGCGGGTACATGTAGGGAAAGCCATACGGGTATGGGTTTCCTGCTACTGAAGGGTACATGTATCCGTAAGGGGGTACAGGCAGTTGCGGGAAGTATGGCTGATTTCCAGGAGTTATTGGGGAAAACGTCGGCATTGAAACGGGCGCCAGGGACGCATTCATAGCAGCCGAAAAAAGTGGTAAGGTTGACGCAGCCATCATCCATGAAGTGGTTCCCGGAGCGGAAGAGACTCCCATCATTGCCATGGGCGTCGTAATTGGTTGCGAGTATGTGCTAGTTGGGATTGGTCCGATGAAAGGTAGCGCGGAGGGGACCGGTGTCACAGAAGGCGTGGGCCGGAACCCGCCTTGCGTCCCCCGGGGGACGTTGTCACACCCTCAAAATCCACTTGCGGAGTTTTACCGCGAGGCGCATGACAAACCAGGATCCAAACCAACGATCACAATAAACAAGTCTAAATGTAATTAATGCAATACCAAAACATAGTTTTGAAATCCCGTTTACAGCGGAAGCTTATTCAAAATAAAGTTCAACATAAATAAACCAAGTTCAATGTTTGTGAAATCATGCAACTCTATCTAGACGCCGTGCAGACGCGTGCGCCCTAGTTCCCCTGTGCTACCTTAGCGACCTGAGAAAACATGTAAAAGTTTACGTCAGCACAAAAATGCTGGTGAGTTTACAGGTTTGCAGTTCAAGTACCAAGTTCACCTGTCCATACTATAACAAATAGAAAAACAGTATACGCTAGCTAGGCGTACGTTTTGCTACTACCACGATTGGAAAACCATTACTAACACGTATACCAGTTTTGTGCCCGAATAGTTCCAAATGTTCCTGTTGTTCCTGTTTGAGACAATATGCACTCGCCCGGCCCTCCAAGCCGACGAGCGGGGTTGGTCACTCCCAATAGCGCTATTCACATTTCCCCGTTGTGCAAACCCGCACATTCATGGTTCCCCCCGGGACTTCCAAAGATCGTGTAGTATACGTTAGAACCCATAGTATGACAGAATTTACCAAACAATCGTTTTAACACATGTTTTCTCCCCCGAAAGTATAAAACCAGTTTAAAAGAGGGGCCGTAAACTCACCTTAAGTTGCTTTACTCCTAATCCCGAGTAAACTCAGCTGCTATGTTAGTCCCGTACAGTGGCGACCTAACATACGACAGTTACAAGTACTTAGACTAATAACCCGCAGGTTAATTAGTCCCTAGATGTCCAGACCATAACCAAGTTCGTTTAAAAATACCGTGACTGTTTAACTGACCCAAAGTACAAGACTCGACATCCCATTGGTGACCCGAGACTCCCCGTGTTATGTTTACGCTCCAAAACATGCGATAACGCAAGTATACTTAACATACGTTAACACACAACAAGTTATAGCATATAGTTCACGTATCTCCGAAAAACATCCAAATATATGTTACCAAGTTATTAGACATGTTACGAGGTTCCTAGCATGTTACTACATGTCAAATCGGGTCTCGGAATGCTAATTTACACTTACAGCAGCAGTACACGCGATTAGGAAAAGTCAACTAGCATTTAGGTTGGTCAACTAGCAATTAGGAATCCTAATCGCATGAATTACTAGCATTTAGGGCTATACCACATGTAACTACTAGCATTTAGGGCTAATCACATGAAGTTACATGCAATTGGGGCTAATCACGTGACATTATATGCGATTGGGGCTAATCACGTGACATTATATGCGATTGGGGCTAATCACGTGACATTATATGCGATTGGGGCTAATCACGTGACATTATATGCGATTGGGGCTAATCACGTGACATTATTGGCGATTAGCTCCCCAATCTCATGAATTATAGGCGATTAGCCTTGCTAATCGCCTGTAACCATGCTGTTCCGGTTTTTCGCGCGTTTAACACCCCAGATCAGATCCAGAACGTGTGTAACTACCCAATATCATCCCAAACACTATCCTAAACATGTTTAACCCAAAACCCTTCGTTCAACCTCGTATTATCAGTCCTGCATGCAACCAAAGCAATCCAAACACATACACGTAGCATGCAATATCATACCCACATACATAGCAATAACCCTAATAATCAATTAATCAGGTTTCTATCATCATACTATCAATATCAATTCTGACCTAGCATGATAACACATCAAAACATCATCAAGATTCATAAAAATCCTATCTTTCTAATCACACGTACCCATAACGCATGTTAATTAGTTATAATCCGATTAACAACCTTTATTGACGATTTTCAGAAAGCCTTTTCGTTTATGAACAGGTCTGGACCATTAGGGATTGATTAAAAACATTTACAAAGTGTTATGGATAAGAATCAAACCTTGGAATTGTAAAAGATTGATGGTTAGACCTTGAAACCTTGTGTTTTTGATCAAAATCGCCTTCCAGAGGTTGTTTCAGTGTTTGGGGCGGTTATGGGACGACTAGGGTTTGTCTAATTGAGTTTAGGAGGTTAAGTGTTGTATTTATAGGCGTTTCTAGTCGTCCAGCCCGTTCCATGCGATTGTGCAGGTTTATACGCGATTAGGAATCCTAATCGCGTGAACAGTAACGCGATTGGGCCTAATCGCATGAACAGTTCATGCGATTAGCCCCAGTCGCACCATATGAATCCCAGTCACACCACATGATTCCCAGTCACACCATATGAACCCCAGTCACACCACATGATTCCCAGTCACACCACATGAACCCCGTTTTAACATATGTTAACACATATTAATGTACCGACAAGTCATATAATGATTGTAAACACATAACACAAGTAAATACACATATTCATACTCGTTCACCAATTCCCGGGACTCGAGACTCGTATGTTCCGTATGCCCTGACGATCCTACCGATCGTCACCGTTTGTACACTTGGTTAAGGACTGACATCTAACAAACCTCTAGACCAACATCCAATGATCTTCTAGACTAACCAATAGTTCCCGAACCATAACCCGACCTAACTAACCCAGTTAAGTACCGTATACGCGTGACTCGCTAAGGTAGACTTTCATCTAGACCATGTTGTTAACCCGAATTTGCCAGGTGTCACATCATCCCCACGTTAAAAGAATTTTCGTCCCGAAAATTGCACAAGTACCAAAAGAACAAAAGAGTAACGAAGGAATCAAACAAAAAGATAGAAACCAGAAGAGAGATTTACCCGAGTTGTCACATCATCCCCACGTTAAAAGGAATCTCGACCCGAGATTCATTCAGCTGCCGAAGAGACATGCCTCGACTCGAACGCTTCCTTAGGGAAGAGATGAGGATACTTAGACTTCATCTGATCCTCCCGTTCCCATGTATATTCCGGTCCCCGGTTCGAGTTCCACCGAACCTTAACGATACGAATCTTGCTGTGACGTAGGCTACGAATCTTGTAATCAAGGATCTCCACAGGTTCTTCCACAATCCGAAGACGATCATCAACCTTGATCTCTTCTAGTGGAACGATGAGAGACTCGTCAGCCAGACACTTCTTCAAGTTTGACACGTGAAAGACGTTATGTACGTTACCGAGCTCCGTCGGTAGATCAAGTCGATATGCCACCCGGCCCAATCCGTTCCAGGATCGTAAATGGGCCGACATATCGCGGATTGAGTTTGCCACGCTTTCCAAAGCGTATGACGCCCTTCCACGGTGAGACTTTTAGAAGTACTTTGTCATTGACTTGGAACTCCAGTGGTTTGCGACGCTGATCAGCATAACTCTTTTGCCGGTCCCGTGCCGCCGCCAACCGATTTCGAATCTGTACGATCTTTTCCGAAGTTTCGTACACTAGTTCAGGCCCAGTGAGTTGACTCTCACCCACTTCAGCCCAACAAAGAGGAGAGCGGCATTTCCGTCCGTACAGTGCCTCGAACGGAGCAGCCTTGATGCTCGTGTGATAACTGTTGTTGTACGAGAATTCTACCAACGGCAGATGAGCTTCCCAACCCTTGCCAAAATCGATCACACATGCCCGCAGCATGTCTTCTAAAGTTTGAATCGTACGCTCACTTTGACCGTCAGTCTGTGGATGGTAAGCTGTACTCATGTCTAGTTGGGTACCCAAAGCCTTGTGCAAAGACTTCCAGAAGTGAGAAGTAAAAATGGGAGTCACGATCCGAGATAATAGAAACTGGCACCCCGTGCTTAGAAACAACTTCCTTCAAGTAAAGACGAGCCAAACGATCCATGGTGTCGGTCTCCTTAATAGCAAGAAAATGGGCTGATTTCGTCAACCGATCGACAATCACCCATATCTTGTCATTCCCGCTTGGTGATTTAGGAAGTTGTGTGACAAAATCCATAGAAATCCGTTCCCATTTCCATTCCGGAATTTCAGGTTGTTGCAAGAGACCCGACGGTTTTTGGTATTCCACCTTGACCTTAGCACAGGTCAAGCATTTGCTCACGTATGAGGCTATATCCGACCTCATGTTTGGCCACCAGTAAAGCACCTTCAGATCTTGGTACATTTTATCCGAACCAGGATGAATAGAATACCGGGACTTATGAGCCTCATCTAAGACAAGCTCCCGAAGTCCCCCGAATAAAGGAACCCATATGCGTTCTGCAAAGTAGTGCAGGCCATCAGGCCTTTGCTCGAGGTGCTTGTCGGCACCGTGCATGGTTTCAGCTTTAAGGTTTTCCTCCTTCAAAGCTTCTAACTGGGCAGAACGAAGTTGATCAGGTAGGGATGAATGAATGGTGAGCTGCAACGCCCGAACGCGACGAGGTTTAGTTGATTCCTTCCTGCTCAAGGCGTCTGCTACAACATTCGCCTTGCCAGGATGGTACTTAATAGCACAATCATAGTCGTTTAGAAGTTCAATCCAACGACGCTGCCGTATGTTCAAGTGTTGTTGGTCGAAAATATGTTGGAGACTCTTGTGATCGGTGTAGATGGTGCATTTGGTACCGTACAAGTAATGTCTCCAAATTTTCAACGCGAATACCACGGCACCCAATTCCAAGTCATGGGTGGTGTAGTTCTTCTCGTGCACCTTCAGTTGACGAGAAGCATACGCAATCACCTTCTCGCGTTGCATCAACACACAACCGAGACCATGAACAGAAGCATCACAGTAAACAACGAAATCATCAGGGCCCTCAGGTAAAGACAAAATAGGAGCAGAACACAGTTTAGACTTCAGTTCTTGAAATGCCGACTCTTGTGGTTCACCCCAGTCGAATTTTCTATCCTTCTGAGTAAGAGTGGTGAGGGGTTGAGCGATCTTCGAGAACCCCTGAATGAAACGACGATAGTAGCCCGCAAGGCCTAGGAATTGCCGCACCTCAGTTGGCGTCTTTGGTGCTCCCCAGTCCTTGATCGCTTCGATCTTAGCTGGATCGACATGAATTCCTAGTTCATTAACCACATGTCCTAGGAACTGAACTTCGCGTAACCAAAAGTCACACTTTGAGAACTTAGCGTAAAGTTGTTCCCGTCGCAAGAGTTCCAAAACCAAACGTAGGTGTTCCTCGTGTTCGGTCTTGTTCTTAGAGTAGATCAGAATGTCATCAATAAACACAATGACGAACTTGTCCAGATATGGTTTGCAAACGCGGTTCATCAAGTCCATGAAAACCGCCGGTGCGTTCGTGAGACCGAAAGGCATGACCAAGAATTCGAAATGGCCATAACGTGTACGAAAGGCAGTCTTTGCAACGTCAGCTTCCCTTACGCGCAACTGGTGGTAACCGGACCTCAAGTCAATCTTGGAATAATAACTAGAACCCTGGAGCTGGTCGAATAGATCATCAATACGTGGAAGAGGATAACGGTTCTTGACAGTCAATTTGTTCAGTTCTCTGTAGTCCACACACAATCGGAAACTTCCATCCTTCTTCTTAACAAATAGAATCGGGGCTCCCCAAGGGGAAGAACTTGGTCGGATGAAACCCTTGTCCAAGAGTTCCTGTAACTGGCTAGATAATTCCTGCATCTCGGGAGGTGCAAGACGGTAGGGGGCCCGAGCAATAGGAGCAGCCCCTGATACGAGATCAATACCGAACTCGACTTGACGATGAGGAGGAAGACCAGATAAATCATCGGGAAAAACATCAAGAAATTCGCGTACCACCGGAATGTCGTCAATCTTCTTCTCATCACTGGAGGAAACAGATAAATGCGCCAATACGGCTGGATAACCCTTTCGAAGACACTTAAGGGCTTTCATGCTAGAGATGATGTTTAGCGAAACACCACCCTTGATACCGTACACAGAAAGAAATTCTCCATCAGGGAGAGGAATCCGAATAACCTTATCGTAACAGACGATCTCCGCGCGATACAAAGATAACCAATCCATTCCCACTACCACGTCAAAACTACCCAATGGTACCGGCATAAGGTCGATGGGGAACGATAAACCCGACAACTCTAACTGACACTCCCGAAGAACACTAGTAGCTTCAATCGTTTTCCCGTCAGCCAGCTCAATAATATACTTAGTCTCTAATGGTACGGGTACTACATCTAGCAGTCGACTAACTCCCATGGATACAAAACTCTTGTCGGCACCGGAATCAAATAAAACACTAACAGAGCGATTATTGAGAAGGAACGTACCGGTGACTGTGTCAGGGTCCTGTCTAGCCTCAGCGGCTCCAATGACGAAGGCACGTGCATTTCTGCCGCCGCCCCCGTTGTTCCCATTACCGTTGTTCCCACCCTGCTTCAGTTTTGGGCAATCCTTCTTGTAATGCCCAGTGTCACCACAGTTGTAGCATCCTTGTCTTCCTGTAGTCCCTTGAGTAGTCGGAGCTGAGTTAGTAGTCGGGGCCTGGGTCGATGGAAGTGTAACCAGACAATCTTTAGCAAAATGCCCAATTCGCTGGCAGCGATGACAGCGGTTACTGTCGCAGTTCCCTTGATGGTGACGTCCACACTTGTTACATTTGGGCAGTTTCCCCGCATAACCACCCTGTTTGTTACCCGAAGAAGAAGAAGAAGAAGAAGAAGAACCCCCATTATCGAACCTCTTATTCTGCTGTGCTGGCCCAGATCCCTTCCCGTCATTTTCCCACTTGCGCTTGTTGTTCTCTGGGGCCTTAACAGTCGAACCCTTAGCAGGCAAAATACCCTCATTCACCTTTAAGTTGGTCATCCTATGAGCCGATCGGACCACCTCTGCGTATGTAGGATGATTTCCCGCAGCCACTAACCCTGCGATTTCCGGTACTAACCCCGAGACATAGTGTTCAATCCTCCTGAACTCTGGCACATGCAGATCAGGACACAGCACTGCCAACTCATTCCGCCTCACAGTATACTTCTCAATTTCCGACCCAGTCATCTTGAGGTTCCACACCTCCACGACTACCACCACCACGACCGCCACCACCACGCCCACCAGCGCGGCCACCTCCACGTCCTCCTTGCACTCCAGACATGATTCCGACATGAAGGACGAGAAAATTTAGTTTCACAGCTAATGGTAACCACTAGCGTTCGCAAGATCAAAGCTAGATCCAATCCAGGACTATCCCTTCAAACCTAGAGTTCACTAGGGCTTCCATGCATTTCGGTTTATGATTTTGTGTGCACCCAAAATGATAAACCGCTCTACATGGTCCTCCAAGTGTTCTCCTAGTTCAAAGTTCAAATCACCGAACATAGACTCTTAGCTACACACCGTAATACTACGGTAGTTTATGGCAAGTGCTTCTATTGGAGTACGAAAGGGAGATGTCCGAGCCTTGGACAAATCTCAAGAGCACACGAGTTACTCCAATAGACTACACTGCCTAGAAAACAAGTAACCCAACCTAAGATAGAACGGATGATGTAACATAGAAAGACCAACGATTTAGAGACACCCCGACAAGACCATACGTAAACCACTATAACGTTTAGTACCATGTGATCGTCTAGTGTGTGCGACTCGGCTATAGACTAGACCCTACATGCAGTCCTAGTTCACTATAACCATTGGCTCTGATACCAATCTGTCACACCCTCAAAATCCACTTGCGGAGTTTTACCGCGAGGCGCATGACAAACCAGGATCCAAACCAACGATCACAATAAACAAGTCTAAATGTAATTAATGCAATACCAAAACATAGTTTTGAAATCCCGTTTACAGCGGAAGCTTATTCAAAATAAAGTTCAACATAAATAAACCAAGTTCAATGTTTGTGAAATCATGCAACTCTATCTAGACGCCGTGCAGACGCGTGCGCCCTAGTTCCCCTGTGCTACCTTAGCGACCTGAGAAAACATGTAAAAGTTTACGTCAGCACAAAAATGCTGGTGAGTTTACAGGTTTGCAGTTCAAGTACCAAGTTCACCTGTCCATACTATAACAAATAGAAAAACAGTATACGCTAGCTAGGCGTACGTTTTGCTACTACCACGATTGGAAAACCATTACTAACACGTATACCAGTTTTGTGCCCGAATAGTTCCAAATGTTCCTGTTGTTCCTGTTTGAGACAATATGCACTCGCCCGGCCCTCCAAGCCGACGAGCGGGGTTGGTCACTCCCAATAGCGCTATTCACATTTCCCCGTTGTGCAAACCCGCACATTCATGGTTCCCCCCGGGACTTCCAAAGATCGTGTAGTATACGTTAGAACCCATAGTATGACAGAATTTACCAAACAATCGTTTTAACACATGTTTTCTCCCCCGAAAGTATAAAACCAGTTTAAAAGAGGGGCCGTAAACTCACCTTAAGTTGCTTTACTCCTAATCCCGAGTAAACTCAGCTGCTATGTTAGTCCCGTACAGTGGCGACCTAACATACGACAGTTACAAGTACTTAGACTAATAACCCGCAGGTTAATTAGTCCCTAGATGTCCAGACCATAACCAAGTTCGTTTAAAAATACCGTGACTGTTTAACTGACCCAAAGTACAAGACTCGACATCCCATTGGTGACCCGAGACTCCCCGTGTTATGTTTACGCTCCAAAACATGCGATAACGCAAGTATACTTAACATACGTTAACACACAACAAGTTATAGCATATAGTTCACGTATCTCCGAAAAACATCCAAATATATGTTACCAAGTTATTAGACATGTTACGAGGTTCCTAGCATGTTACTACATGTCAAATCGGGTCTCGGAATGCTAATTTACACTTACAGCAGCAGTACACGCGATTAGGAAAAGTCAACTAGCATTTAGGTTGGTCAACTAGCAATTAGGAATCCTAATCGCATGAATTACTAGCATTTAGGGCTATACCACATGTAACTACTAGCATTTAGGGCTAATCACATGAAGTTACATGCAATTGGGGCTAATCACGTGACATTATATGCGATTGGGGCTAATCACGTGACATTATATGCGATTGGGGCTAATCACGTGACATTATATGCGATTGGGGCTAATCACGTGACATTATATGCGATTGGGGCTAATCACGTGACATTATTGGCGATTAGCTCCCCAATCTCATGAATTATAGGCGATTAGCCTTGCTAATCGCCTGTAACCATGCTGTTCCGGTTTTTCGCGCGTTTAACACCCCAGATCAGATCCAGAACGTGTGTAACTACCCAATATCATCCCAAACACTATCCTAAACATGTTTAACCCAAAACCCTTCGTTCAACCTCGTATTATCAGTCCTGCATGCAACCAAAGCAATCCAAACACATACACGTAGCATGCAATATCATACCCACATACATAGCAATAACCCTAATAATCAATTAATCAGGTTTCTATCATCATACTATCAATATCAATTCTGACCTAGCATGATAACACATCAAAACATCATCAAGATTCATAAAAATCCTATCTTTCTAATCACACGTACCCATAACGCATGTTAATTAGTTATAATCCGATTAACAACCTTTATTGACGATTTTCAGAAAGCCTTTTCGTTTATGAACAGGTCTGGACCATTAGGGATTGATTAAAAACATTTACAAAGTGTTATGGATAAGAATCAAACCTTGGAATTGTAAAAGATTGATGGTTAGACCTTGAAACCTTGTGTTTTTGATCAAAATCGCCTTCCAGAGGTTGTTTCAGTGTTTGGGGCGGTTATGGGACGACTAGGGTTTGTCTAATTGAGTTTAGGAGGTTAAGTGTTGTATTTATAGGCGTTTCTAGTCGTCCAGCCCGTTCCATGCGATTGTGCAGGTTTATACGCGATTAGGAATCCTAATCGCGTGAACAGTAACGCGATTGGGCCTAATCGCATGAACAGTTCATGCGATTAGCCCCAGTCGCACCATATGAATCCCAGTCACACCACATGATTCCCAGTCACACCATATGAACCCCAGTCACACCACATGATTCCCAGTCACACCACATGAACCCCGTTTTAACATATGTTAACACATATTAATGTACCGACAAGTCATATAATGATTGTAAACACATAACACAAGTAAATACACATATTCATACTCGTTCACCAATTCCCGGGACTCGAGACTCGTATGTTCCGTATGCCCTGACGATCCTACCGATCGTCACCGTTTGTACACTTGGTTAAGGACTGACATCTAACAAACCTCTAGACCAACATCCAATGATCTTCTAGACTAACCAATAGTTCCCGAACCATAACCCGACCTAACTAACCCAGTTAAGTACCGTATACGCGTGACTCGCTAAGGTAGACTTTCATCTAGACCATGTTGTTAACCCGAATTTGCCAGGTGTCACAGACGTGAACCCTGGGGGTTGTTCCATCAGAATCTCTTCGTCGACATGTTCCGGTGACTGACGGTCCTCTTCCGGCCTTTCCCGAGCTCCAGACGTGATTCCGCGCAGAGATGTATTGTTGGTCGTCATTTTTTTTGTGAGTAGAAAGAATGCCTTTCTGCCTTGTTTCCGTCCCACGGATGGCGCCAATGAAGAAGTAAGAACCTGGTGGGGGTACTCTGAATCTTCTATCTGATGCAGAAAAGGGAATTCCTTCCAACTCGTCTCGAAATAATAAGTATGAAGCCTGTAAAACAGAACACCGTTAGGACTCGCCACAGGATTGGGGGTAACCCTGTGACCACCCTCCGGCGTGAGAATAAGTATCTGTTTGGTGTGAGAGATAATGTTTATATGAATTGAGTATAGAAATTGTATGTCCCGTCTTTTACCTTTACTCCTCCTTTTATAGTTGTTCTTTTGCCTATCGAGGGGAGACAATCCTTGCATGATTGTTTCCTCGCTGAATTAGCCTTTTGACCAGCTCCGTATTTAATACGTTTGACCTGTGTTGACCGGTCTGACTTTGTAGAGTCGGTGGGCTTTCTATTGTTTGGGCTTATGGTTTTGAGGTTTGGGCCAGGCTTGTCTGGGCCATACCTCGTCAGGTATAAACGTAAATGACAAATAATGACATAATTGGCATGCTTTGATCACGTATTATATGATTATTATAGACGTACAATGATTAAAAATATAATAATTAGTAGTACACTTCCCCGCAATTACTTCGATCAGATCTGTTTGATACATCATGGAGTCTAATAATTCTCTCTTTTCTAATGTTTTAACTCACTCAAATAATGACATAACATGTTCTCGATGACCGAATGATTTACAAAATTCTTTAAAAAGTTATTTTATGGTTTGTTTAAATTATCTTCTACTTTTCGTTATACTTTTACACGAGGAATATATTGGAGATTATGACTTTTATAGTCAAAGTCATCCTTATCCTATGCCCCAAAATAGAAATGAAGGATGTTTGATAGAATGATATGTTTTTGGTACATTCAAATGAGGAGATAACCTTCTCTATAAATACATGAAGGAAATACATAAAATGAGAAAGTAGTTAGTCTTTTGGGCACACAATGAGAAGCTAGTCTTTGGGGCATAGGATAAGGATGACTTTGACTATAAGACTTTGACTAGTCAAAGTCATAATCTCCAACACTCCCCCTCAAGTTGGAGCGTGTATGCCAATAACGCCCAACTTGCCAAGTAATATATATATATTTTTTTTAACACTCCTCTTCAAGTTGGAGTGTTTTTTTTTTCTTTTTTGCGGGCTCATAGATTTGGACCCGACTTTTCTTCTTGCGGGTTCAAAAAACCCGACTTTTCTTATTGCGAGTTCGACGAACCCGACTTTTTTTCTCGCGAGTTCAAAGAACTCGACTTTTCTTCTTGCGGGCTCAAAGGAACCCGACTTTTTCTTCTTGCGGGTTCAAAGAACCCGACTTTTTTCTTCTTGCGAGTTCAAAGAACTCGACTTTTCTTCTCGCGGGCTCAAAGGAACCCGACTTTTTATTCTTGCGGGTTCAAAGAACCCGACTTTTCTTTTTCTCGCGAGTTCAAAGAACTCGGCCTTTTTTTCTTTTTTTTCTTGCGGGCTCGTAAGTTTGAACCTGACTTTTCTTTTTCTTGGTCTTCGATTTTCTCCATCTTGCTTTCGCCCGTCACATCCTCCCATGCTTATTATTCTTATTTTTTTAATCAATTTTATTGAAAAGGTAGATTTTTTGATGAGCAGGATCAGAAACACTGCTCTGATACCATATAGAAATCTAAGCGGAAGCGATTTTCTATTTGGTTTAGGTTTGTTGGTTTGACCTTGCAGCCGGAGGCCGTTTGGTTTCTAGTTGACGACTCTCATAATCTTCAATAGAATATAGGTGTGATTTATTACCGATTGACATCGATATGGACGGAACTAGAGCGGTTTGAAATGTTCGTTAATCTTGGTTAGTCTTGTAATCAGGGGGAAGCTTAAGAAGGGCCCAGGGATGTCCCGATTCTCACCGTTTCTTGACTCAGCAGTGTAATTTACCTTTCAAATTATCTCGATAAATATAACTAGTAGTAGTGATGGACGCGCGTTGTGCGAATTCAATTCGGCTTGTAATAGCGCTAACTCCAAACGCCTTTGTATTTGGTTTTAACGTAACCTCATTCAACATAGCCTCATTGCGCATGTTATGTGCACATGGTTTAGGTATAAAAAACGCACGACTTCATACGCCTGTTATATTGCTCAAAATATGGCATCCATGTGTTCGTTATGACGACATGATGTCGATATCAAAAATCACATTTAATACTGTGTTGACGACCTCTTTTGGGGGCTTCATGTTTCAGCTGATTGTTTATGGCTCTTGCTTTTTTTTTTTTTTTTTTTTTTTTTTTTTTGCAACCACTTTTTTCAAAATCTGCATTGCCGGATTGTTTGAAGTTAATTCTTTGTGCAAATTAGTATAATGAGCAAGCGTTGCGCGAGTGCCAATGAGTTTACCGGTTATTTTTAGTTGCTAATTAAGAATCTATTTTGACCAGCAGCTCATGTAGTTTAGTCACAAAAGAGCCTAGTCATAATCAAATGGACTTGGTAGATTGCATCTTAACACTTGGAAACAAATTTATCCTCTTTAACATAGTGTACATTATACCTAAGAGACCTGATGCAGATTCAAGCTAGTTTAGTTACTCTTTCTTTATACTTTTAGGTAACTACAATGATCATTTTGAATGGAAAAATTTTCTTGTATATATGGGCTTAGAAAAGGCGCATCTTGTGTCATGCTTGTAAGTTGGCGGGAAGAATCAATACCAATTAAAATTTGACATGAACCCAAAAAATGTGTTGATGGAAAGCGTGCGCGCCTCATCTCGTATACGCAGATGATGTCCTACTTATTGGGGATTGGTTGACATCCAACTTCCACAACCTTGCTAGGATCCTAAGATATATAATTATATCTATAATACATTATAAAGGAGGAGTGATGTATCATATTGGAATTTTGACATGGGTACAATTTTTAAAGCAACAAGTATAAGAGAATAAAGCTTATTTCATAAGGGTATTATAGGGATATTGGGGACAATTAAGACACTTACAAGGGTAATGTAGACATTTCACCCACCTCCTCCTTCACAATATCAAAACAATTTTACAATTCTACCCTTAATTCCCTTTATTACCCTCTTATTAATCACAACCTTTCATTCTCATTTTAACTGTCGCTCCCTTCACCTTCCCCTCGAAACATCTTCTCCTGCCTTTTATCTTCCAATTACACCAACACATTCACATATGAGAGAGACACGACATACACCCAACACAAGGCGAATAGGGTTCTATTGGTGATTGTCAAAGGTTGGAAGCTAAACATTCGGCTGATAGTGGCATTTTTGTGATCATAGAGTAGATAGTGGCCTTTCTTGATGGATGAAGAGTATTCAAATATGAATCTAAAACCGTCATTTCACAGGCATGATGGGAGGTTGGAAGCAACAGCTGTCTTCAGCTACTGTTCTGTTCTGCAAGACCTGCAGCAGCTGCAATTTATTTTGCAACAGATGCAGTTGTTTCACAAACGGGATAAATGGAGATGGGAGGGCAGCGCAGTTGGTGCTTATTCTGTTGCAGCTTATAAACATCTGATGGTTAAGGATAGGGGCCTGCATAGACAGACTTTGATGAAATGGATCTTGTGTCACCATCTATCTGATATAATTACACTTATGGTTGTCGATCTTTCCAACCGCTTACTTATCCGCGGGAACAGCGACAGCCCTAATGTGAAGCGGAAGAAATAAAGGTAGGTAGACTATAAAATTACTAAATATAATATTTGTTCCTGTTGCATAGGATTTGAGCGTTTGCGATTTAAAATTACTAAATATACGTACTTGATTCCTAGCTATTGAGACAATCATCATATCCAAAAAATAAGTTTTGATCGCTTGGTTTTTTTTTTGTAGGTTATTTGAGAGCCTTTGATGCAAACGAAGGATGATACTGCAGTTGTTCTCAAGTCAAGGTTGGAGGCTTTTCACCGCCAAACAGAGCCTGAAAGTGCTTATTATTTTGTTCTTCTTGAAAACTTGTTCCTGATTATGCACTTTTGGATACAAATTCCAACATTTAACATGTTACGATTTATAAATCAAGTGTTCATTTATTTGTTAAATAGATAAAATGTTAAAACAACTATAACATATCTCAAATACCTTTCCACAAAGCCAAAACAATAACCCTTGTTGAGTATTTTATAATACATCAAATGCGGGATGAGAAAATAAACATGTTTGGAGTAACTTCGAATCAAACAATTCGACCAGAATTGGTGTCAGGATTCTGCTGATATTTTGCAGTTTATTTAGTGTCTCAGGTAACCGGTTGCAACTAGAAGCTTCGGTCACATATGATAGTAAGAAGAAGTCGCCATGAAAGAGGTTAATCGGGTTTCAGGTATGTTGGTTGTTTCAAAGTTATGCACATTTATTAGTTTACAAATATGTATCTGATTCTGATTTAGGATTTACTTTCTTACTACTACATACGTCAATACGTCAATAACCTCACAAAAATTCAGATATAAAGATTTAAATACACACCCATTTTACAAGCAAATAAATGGAGGTGTATATTATAGGTTGTAGAATACCTCAAAACCATTAACCAGCTCAGGAAGGAAGCTTCGGCGAAATGCCTTTTACCGAATACTCCTATGAAGGTACTTTGATAAATATTCATATGTAGATTCAGAAGGTAGTTTTATATTTCACATTGTTAAATGCTTCACGTAGCATCTTTATATTAAATTTTTAGTCATCTTTTTCTTTACTTATGATGAGCTACCAATGATTGGAATGTCTACTCACGATACCTAAATACTGATGGAGTCGATATGTCTCATTTAATATTTTCTTTTTAGCGTCCGGTTCTTAAAGACTGTTGGTAACATTTGGCAATAGTTTTGCAATTTTTGGTCCTTATCACTTATGCCAACAATTGGTTATGATGGTCATGATTTCACCTTTGTGATGCTCGACAGTGCTAATATCCAAGTCCCTATTTTCAACCAATTAATAAAAAAGGTATCGCACTCAAATTTATAGAAACGCATACAACATGCTTAGTGACAACTCGTCTGTGTTGTAAATTTGTGCCACCCCACATCGCGCAAGTATTATGGAACGAAAATGTTTGGAACCCTTAATGGGTTGGTTCGTATTAGATATCGTAACCTTATATGTTATTAGTCGGGCACCCGCCGTAACGCGCGGGCAATCCCACTAGTATAACTATATTAAAGATGGCTCTGACCAAAATCGTCCCTCTGGTCATACTATGGAAGTATGATACATTATTAAGTTATCCCTTTGCATGCCTTTAATCAAACACAAATCTTTAATAAAACCAATAATAATAAATTAAAAGCCAAAGGTTCATGTCGCAAACAAAAAAATGAACTGTAATCGTCAAAATATCACGAGACTGAAGGCAAAGAATTACCTTATCTTACGATGGTCCAAATCCAGTTCAACTGCAATTCAAGAAAACCAATTAAAATAACAGCTTTTAATATCCCTTCTTTAATTTAATGGAATAAGGGAAATAAATAATCCCAACTATTAACTATTGACCAATAACAGTCCCAACTACAAAAATTACCAATAGTCGTCTCAACTATCGACATATTGAAATATAATGGACCCAAACTAACGGAGGTCTAACTCCGTTAGTGTGGTGTTGACGTGGCATGCCATGTAGGATGCCATATAGGATGCCACATAGGATGTCACGTAGGATCATTTTGCCACCTAGGATGCCACGTCAGCGTCACACTAACGAAGTTAGACAGTTTGGGTCCATTATATTCCAATATGTCGAAAGTTGAGACCACTATTAGTAATTTTCGTAATTGAAACTGTTATTGGCCAATAGTCAATAGTTGAGATTATTTATTTTCATTATTCCTTCTTTAATCACATTGAAGGTTTACAAACGTAGTTGGCTTGAACCTATAAAGGCATGTAACACAATCCATAGGAGAAAAGAAAATCAAACTAAGAAGGAAGATATCAATACCTAATTAAAAAACGCTACTTATAGTGACGCAGAACAGCTGGAGGATCACCAACCGAGCTCTGTAGTTAAATTTATGGCTCGGCTCCAAAGTCCAAATCTTGTGATTTCTAGATCAACTGCGGACAATGCAAATAACAAAAATCCAAATAAAACAAAATAGTAACCGAATAACTATAGTAAATTTGTCCGCACTAATTAAACACAAATTGCTATCTACAATTCTTTAGCAAGATTACACCTGGTTTACAACATTTTGGTATGCATTATGTCCATCCATATGGCCGTCCAAAAAGGGATCGTTCCCGGGTCAAGGTAATCTCTCTCTCTCTCTCTCTCTCTCTCTTTTTCATGTTTTGTAAGAGAAGAATGGGGAAGGTATAGAGGCTACACGTCAGAGAAAAACGTGGCATCACCAAGTGCTCCGAAAACATGGTTCGATGAGGAAATGCAGCTAACGTACATCGGTCCAATGAGGATAGGGCTGGCAAATCGTGTATACCCGACCTGTTAAGACACGAACCTGTTAAGACACGAACACGAAACATGTATACCTGAACACGACACGATAACTTATCATGTACTTTTTTCTAAACCTGAACACGAACCCGTTTATACCTGGTTTATACGATTAGACACGATAAGACACGATAATACAAGTTTATACCAAGTTTACACGTTAAGACAAGATAATACCTGTTTATACTAAGTTAATACGATAATACATAAACATGTTTTTCAAATCCGACACGTTAAATGGGTATCATCAAGCATTAAAAAGGTAAAATTCCATCTATAAAAACATATAGCTCTAATACTCCACCCCCACAACCTATATTTAAAAAAAAAAAAAAAATTTCTTAACATGTCTTAACGGGTACTAAACAGGCAAACAAGTATTTAACCTGTTTAGACACGAAAATTAACAGGTATATTTCGTGTCTACCTGTTTAGGACACGAAACCTGTTAAGGTCCTTTTAAAATCGTGTAGGTTCGTGTCTGAAATTGCCAGCCCTAAATGAGGATGTGTGTGGCTGATACATATCCACCCACGTAGAGAAGCTAGCCCATGTTCACCAACATACTACCCATGTCTTTTAATTATGCATGCAATATTAATTAGTTAGGAAGTTATCTAGTAACCCATGTTCTTCATTATGTTTCTAAATGTCCTGTCTTCCATATTTCCATTTCATTGTATTTAAGCATTTGAGTA